>CM067172.1:55435410-55517664 GCA_034093135.1 Erigeron breviscapus | reverse complement strand
AGTTTATTAGCCTTCTGCTCTGATACCACTTGTAAGTCCCAACTCAATAGATGGCACTACTTGAAGACACCTCTATGTCGATGGTGGAGTTACTTTGCAATATATGCACTGAACTAGAGACGACCAGTTGCAGTGTGTATATACCAAGTTCTAGATAGATTACTTATTTAAATGACAATAAGTAAAGAACAATGCAATAATACAAAATACTTGTAAGATAAATTGATGAGACAATATGTAATTTTCAATGTGTAATTTATTTATTGATATTAAATAAATTACAAGGTTGATGCGGAACCAAGATAATACAAGAATGTAAATATCCTAACACCTATGAAATACAATTGATCTACACTCGGAATTTCTCAAGACAATCGAAACACTTAAAGTTGTGAAATGTTCCTTTTAGCGATTGAGAGAATATCGCACAAGTTCACCAAGAATATTGCAGGGTTGCAAAGTGTGAAGTGTTGTATGTTTTTCACTTGTTATTCTTGTTGTGCAATGACTTGTATTTATAGGCAAAGTTAACATTTGGGATGTTAACTTTAGCCGTACAAATGTGGTTGAGATCATTTAAGGAATAGCATTTAATTCCTTAAAAAGTAGTGTAAAGTCGCATGATAAAGCAACTTTACTCAACCACCTTTATGTACCTTTTATTACTTAAATAATAAGATAAGGCTTATTATCCGGGTAAAGGTACATAAAGCAAAAAAGTCAATTCCTCGTAATCAGTGTAAAGCTTTGTAAGGGCTTTCCACTGATGGTCTCCAGTTTGTAACTGACTAGAATGTCAACTGGGCTTCGCTGCCATTGCCATTCTTTTTCTTCCATTTGTTGTCTTCGACTTCAACTGGAATGATTCTTCAACTTGGTCAGTTCTCAACTGGAGGAAGTCTTCAGTTGCGTTGACTGTACGGTGCAACTGGACTTCAATATATTTCTCGACAAATCATCTAGGTCTCCAGTTTCACTGGACAGTTTCACTGGGTCTCCAAATGCAACTGGAGACTGGCCAGTTTACCAGGTGAACTGGTCCTAACAAAACCCCCCTTTTTCCTGAACTGCTTTATTTTACAATTACTTACTTAGTCCCTGTGTTCGATCCTGGACTTACCTTGCAGCTATACTATATACGAACGGGTCCACTGCCCGAGAGTGTGTAGTAGTCAGTTTTAGGGTATTTCTTGTTTTTAATTTTTAAACTCGATTTTACACATCAATCAACATCTCAACTACCGTAACTACACTACAAACAGAGTTAAGGCTGAGTATTCACTCCTGAAGTCCGAGTTGCGGGGGAGATGTACATTTCACAAAATAATTGAATGTGTTAATTCTATCCTCATCGGACAAGATACAGAAATCAAGGGACAACTGGAGGAGAGCAGGATTGATAGAACTGGTAAACACAACTACCCATGTTTGAAAGACCTGCTTTGTGTTGTATCTGTGACAGCTCTAGATATAATGGTCGACGAAATTGAACGATTCAAAAATAAGATGGGTAAAGACTGGAGAAAGTGCGGGTGTAAGGTTGTGGATTAGTTGTGGGCTTCCATGTGCTTGTCGTCTAGCTTCGTACATGCATTACAGTAAGTATATCTTAATATGATTAATTGATGTTTTTTTTTGTAAAAGCACAAATATTATACTTATTTTTAAAAATGTAGGCAAACGTGTTGAGGTGGATAACATAAATGACTTTTGGAAAAAACTAGACTTAACACCGTCGACGTGCCTACCGGACAATGATCATCGAAAAGACTCCGACGATGATGAGTATATCGACGATTTAGTAGAGGATGTTAAGGTACAGTTTAAGCAACAACCGAAGCCCCAGAGGAAAAACTGGATATCAAAAATAAAAGACATCGTCTATCCGGGGAGAACAAAAATTAAGGACCCTTCCGTTATTAAAAATAAACGTGGAAGACCAATCAGGTCAAAGAAAAAAATACCTCAAGTACGTCCAATCATAATTCGAAGTATATTAATTGATTTCTTATATGTAAGTGCACCCTATTTGTTAGTATATTTCGAAGTATAATTAATTGATTTATTATTTGTTGCAGGTGCCCGACATTAACATACCGGCGGCAAATACAGCACCTTCCGGTCTTCAAAAATCCAAGTCGGTTCAATTTTCCCGACCGACTTTTCAGGATACCCAGTCCATGGGGGGGTTTTCCGATCGCTTTTCGCAGCCGTCATTCTTTGCAGAGGGCCAGTATGGGAGACACAGTGAATACGTGAGCACACAACTTTTATAAAAACTTGTTTATTTAGTTTTATACTTATTTTTATCTATATTTTTTACTTATTTTTATAATACTTTTTAAATTTTGTTTTTTATAATTATATATTTATATTTACTTTTATACTTTTTTTAATAATTATTTTTAAAGTTTTATTGAAAATTGTTTTTTATACTAGTATAGTTTACTTTTATACTTTTTTTTATATTTTTAAACTCTAATCTTCATTTTTTAACTAATTTTTTTACTAATTTTTTTAACTAATGTTTTTTAATACATAATCTTTATTAAAAATATTGGGGATTTTTGACAATACTAACAATTACACTACAACTAACACATCAATAACAACAATTATAATACCACTAATTTATCAACCTTAACAATACTAAAATTTTGGGATTACTAATTTATCAATTAACAATACTAACATAACAATATTACCATTTACAATACTAATAATCCTAACATATCAATACTAACAAATCTATAAAAAAAAACTAACATTAACATACTAACAAACCTATTAAAAATACAAATCACATAAATCAAAAAGGGATGGTCGGAATATACATACCAAAATACGGGATGTTCGGAAGAGAAAGTAAAACTCGGCTGTTGAGAATGGATGGTGGATGGAAGTCGCTGCTGATGGTGGATGGAAGTCGCTGCTAACGTGGCCGGATTTTAGGGTGCCAAAAAAATAATATTTTGGCCGGATATTTGCGGAAGAGTAGAAGAAAAAGGAAGAAAAAGGTCGCTGCTAAAACGTTGCCTGAGTATTGGCCGGATTTTTGGGTGATTTTTGGGTGGCCGGAATGTAAAAAGGGGAGAAAATTGGTGATTTGGGGCTTTTTTTACGGTAGAAAAGAAGCAGGATCGGAAAGAAATTATTTGTGGAGGATAAGGAAGAATGGACGGACGATGGGTTAAAAAGCGAATCTCGAGAAAACTATTTGCAGCGACTATCGCTGCAAATGCTCTGGTCAAAAGTCAAAGCAATAATGACGGTGGTTAGTGGAATGCTGACGTGACAAGACTATATGCAGCGACTGTCGCTGCAAATAGTCTTGGTCGAAATACCAATTATTCCCTGATCGGGATACGGGCTGCGTTATTTAATTGTATAGTATCAATATCATTTCTCAAAGATACATAATCTAAAAAAAAAAAATTAAACTGATAAAAAATCTTAATTAAGTCTTGTTTCTAATTATTATTTAATTATTAGTTATATTATTCATTTGTTATATGAATTATAACCTCCAAAACCATCCCCGTCGGTGGTAATTCATAAGTCGGTTGGGATATATAAAATATAAAATTAAAAATATAAAAAAATCTCTAAAATTCAAAGGACTTGTTTAGTCAAGCAATCAAAAAGTTGGAAAATATTTTAATGTATCTTTCTCATGCTATATAATAACTAATAAGGGAAATGATAAATGTACCACAATGTACAAGTTTCACCGAATACTGTATAAATATGTGATGTGTAGTTATGGTAGATTCATTGATTATTGTGGTACAAGTATCAGCTTCCATATAATAAACACCTTTGACTTTTAACAATAACTCTTAAGTTAATATATTTTAATTTTCTTATTAAATGAGTATTGTTTTACGAGAGAAATGACCTGTGCGTTGTGGCGGTGAGATGGTGGGGTGATAGGTCATAGAGTGTGATAGTTCATAGGAGAGTGTGATAGTTCATAGGAGAGTGTGATAGTTCATAGGAGAGTGTGATAGTTCATAGGAGAGTGTGATAGTTCATAGGAGAGTGTGATAGTTCATAGGAGAGTGTGATAGTTCATAGGAGAGTGTGATAGTTCATAGGAGAGTGTGATAGTTCATAGGAGAGTGTGATAGTTCATAGGAGAGTGTGATAGTTCATAGGAGAGTGTGATAGTTCATAGGAGAGTGTGATAGTTCATAGGAGAGTGTGATAGTTCATAGGAGAGTGTGATAGTTCATAGGAGAGTGTGATAGTTCATAGGAGAGTGTGATAGTTCATAGGAGAGTGTGATAGTTCATAGGAGAGTGTGATAGTTCATAGGAGAGTGTGATAGTTCATAGGAGAGTGTGATAGTTCATAGGAGAGTGTGATAGTTCATAGGAGAGTGTGATAGTTCATAGGAGAGTGTGATAGTTCATAGGAGAGTGTGATAGTTCATAGGAGAGTGTGATAGTTCATAGGAGAGTGTGATAGTTCATAGGAGAGTGTGATAGTTCATAGGAGAGTGTGATAGTTCATAGGAGAGTGTGATAGTTCATAGGAGAGTGTGATAGTTCATAGGAGAGTGTGATAGTTCATAGGAGAGTGTGATAGTTCATAGGAGAGTGTGATAGTTCATAGGAGAGTGTGATAGTTCATAGGAGAGTGTGATAGTTCATAGGAGAGTGTGATAGTTCATAGGAGAGTGTGATAGTTCATAGGAGAGTGTGATAGTTCATAGGAGAGTGTGATAGTTCATAGGAGAGTGTGATAGTTCATAGGAGAGTGTGATAGTTCATAGGAGAGTGTGATAGTTCATAGGAGAGTGTGATAGTTCATAGGAGAGTGTGATAGTTCATAGGAGAGTGTGATAGTTCATAGGAGAGTGTGATAGTTCATAGGAGAGTGTGATAGTTCATAGGAGAGTGTGATAGTTCATAGGGAGTGTGATAGTTCATAGGAGAGTGTGATAGTTCATAGGAGGTGATAAGTCATAGAGTGTGATAGCCAAATGCCTTAGCCGTACGGGCTCCGCCATCAGATTTAAAAATTCGTCGAAAGTATATCGAATGACATCTTTAATGAAAGAGCATGAAATTTTAAGAACACCATATAATTTTTATAATTTATTGATTTACGGTTTTTGAGATAAAATATTTTGAATGAATTAGAGGAATAAAATAATTTATGGAGGAGAGAAAAAAATGAGTGGTTGGGATATAAGAGTATTATAGGTGTATTAGGTGATGATATTCAAACTAATGGATAAAAGAGATGGGTAATTTAGGTAGATTAAGTTCTTTTTTGAAAAAATAAAGGTTAAATGCTTTATAAGGCAGTATAGATATAAATATAGATATTGGGTTGTGAGTACATGTGAGAAATTGAATTAAGTTCGGCGCCGTTGAAAAAGAAAATACTTTTTTTAATAAAATATTAGGTTGGATTGGGTTGTATCTAACAAAATGTCGTCGTATATATATAGTAAATATAGTGAATTGATTATGAATATGTTCTTCTTAGCAATAAGGAGGATTCCGGGTAAACGGGTATTTGTTTGATTTGAAGATAATAAATTGGTTAGTGAAGACTGAAGAGATTAAAATATTGGGCTAAATGGTAAGGGCTGACCCAGGCCCAACTAACAAATTTTTGACTCGCCTAACCCCGTTTCAAGGACCAACCACTCGACCACACATACAAGATAAAGGTCAACAAATGCAACCTTCACCGTTAACTATTATTTAATCATGATTTTATTTTTTGATACTTTAATCATGATATTCCCTTTTCTTGAAACTTTTTTGATTTATAAAAACATCGGGTAGTTATAGGTAGGGTGCATGCACATTGCAGAACAATGTTTACTAATGAAGTAGTATATATATTATGAGTATTTTTTGTAATATATATAATAAAACGTATCATATGCCATTTACATAAACTAAAAGTGGTATAACATTAGACCTGTACGTGATACTTGGATATTAAGTCCTTTTGTTAGCGAATGATGACATGTACGCAACCACTTTAATCTTTGATAGATAATACGGAGTATATGATTATACGCCATTGTATATTTTGTAGATATGATATCATAAAGTAAGAATAATGTATGATACTTGTAATGATGTTACATAATGAACGAACTAATTTATAAAGATGACTAATACTAGTATACAAATCATGTCTACTTTGGCACTAGTGGTATTATAATTGTAGATGTTTTGTATTGTCATCCAGGTGGAATTTGTTATGTATAACTAGACGAATGTTCGCGCGATGCAGGTGATGGTGGTAGCGACGAAGGTGTGCGACGGCGGCAGTGGTGGCGGCGATGTGCGGCGGTGACGGTGGTGGTGGCGTGGTGGTGAATGTAAATTAATTGATGTAAGAGGGGTTAATATGGTTCTTTAAGGGTTGGAGGATCTATGTTGTAATTTATTTCATTAAGGGTATTATAGGTAAATAGGTAAAGATGTTTAAATTAGTGAATAAAGAAGAAAGGTAATATGGTCATTTCAAAATCTTAATTACTTAAAGGGGAGGGGTAGTTTATTTTATAGAGTAGTATAGATATAGTTATGAGTTAAAATCCCTTTTCATTCTACATGATGATATCCAATGACAGCTTATTTTTCCGATATTTTTAAGTTAATTTTTTTTTTTATCAAGATCAATTGCATCCAAAATTTCGTGAGGTAAGATTTTTCTGATTTTTTTGTAAAAATTATATTTTGGTTAACCTTTTTTTTTATAAACTTTCTGTTAATCCATCTCTACAAATTTTTTATTTTTCTGCTTTTTAGGTCTAAAGTTTACTTTTTTGCTAACCATAGAGAAACCCTTAGTCCCTTACGTAACCCATCATTAAAAAAAATAAACACTATGTTGCTTGTGTTGAGTATGTATACGCGGGCGTGTGTTATGGGTAGCTAAATAAATCCGTGATTGACAATCATGATAGCTATTTGACTCATTTAATTTTACCTCGGATCGAGAGTTTGAATTTAAAATGAGATAACTGCAGAAAATAAAAACACGCATTTCGATCAATTCACGAAAATAGCAGTGACCTTTAAAAGTTTTACTTTTTAGCAATGAACTTTCATTTATTCCCAAAAATAGTAACATTTGACACGTGTACATGATGACGTGGACATTTTTTAATTACGTGACATTTTTTAATGACATGACATTATTCTTTATTTATTTATTATGTAATTTTTATCAGCCGTGTCATTTCCCCCCAAAAAATGACATGGCTCCGTTTCAGTTTCGGTTCCGGCAAGGTATTTCTTCTAGTCATTTTCTTCTGAAGCTAATTTCAGCTTGATTTCATTGATTTCCGTTGAGTCTCTTCCTATTTCAAGCATTGAAAAGCTGAAAAGCTGTGTATGAAGATCTTAAAGGAGACATAAATCTAGCTCTTCTTCGTCTATCTCGAGATTAAAAATCTCTAAAATTAGATGCCAAAACGTCGTCGTTTTAGCCGGAGGGAGATCCTGAGGATGTTCAAGGTGAGACGAGAGTTTCATAGGCCGGATTAGAGCCGTTTAAGAATAGTTCGTCGACAGATGACATAGATCCAGATAGCGGAGGTCCAGAGGTTAGCTCGAACTCGAACAGACGCCGTCAGTTTCTAAATTAGTTGAAGAAATCGAGAAGAAACCACCTCCACCTCCAACACCGCCGCCGTCGGTGTTGGAGTAATCCGACAATAAATGAGAGTTTATTGCTAGAAAGTAAAACTTTTAAATGTAACTGCTATTTTCGTAAATTGATCGAAAGGTCCTTTCTATTTTCTGTAGTTATAAAGAATGTCACGTCGTTAAAAAATGTCACGTAATCAAAAAATGTCCATATCATCATGTACACGTGTCAAATGTTACTATTTCTGGGAATAAATGAAAGTTCATTTCTAAAAAGTAAAACTTTTAAAGGTCACTGCTATTTTCGTGAATTGGTCGAAAGGTGCTTTCTATTTTCTTCAGTTATCCCTTTTAAAAACTTAAAGTGAGATTGAAGTTTTGTTTGTATATATATATCTACTTAAAATTGGTTCCAATAAGTTTGGTTAAAAACATGGATTATTAATTGGACCTTCACTTTTGGATGGTGAGAAACACATTCTATAATTATAGTTGGAAAAATTAAAATAAACCCGTGATTAGAATGCATTACTTGACAAAAGATAAAAAGGATTTAGAAGTATGAAAAATTAAATATTGTCCAAAAGAGAAAATTGAGTGGGGGTCCTACAGAACAATCATCCTAGTTTCTTATTAAAAAATAGAGTTAATTACATTTTTCGTCCCTGTGGTTTGCCCCACTTTCAAGGATCATCCCTGAATATCCGAAATTACACGTTTCGTCCCTAAGTATGGAATTCTGTTAACAAGTTTGGTCCACGACCCAAACGTCCGTTAAAAAAGGGGTCACGTGAGTTGCATGCCGAGGGTAAAATGGTCATTTCAAACTCATAGGACCAAAAATGTAATTAACTCTTTTCTACTTAACCAGGCTCTCTCCTCCTTCTTCCTCTTATTCATCTCCTTCCTCCTCTCTTATTCATTTTCTTCCAAAATCCTAAATCAAAAATCAAAGACCTCCAAATCCGTCAGATCCAAAACCATACACATACAAAATTACAAATGCATACAAATATGAACCATATACCCAGATCATCTGATATATAAACATATCATAAACTAGAAATCATCAAAACCAACCTATACATAGCAATATCTATCCATATATACTCGTATTTATGGATATTATCACAAACTACCAGTATAACTGAACTACATAAACACCTCCATGAAACTATGAATTAAATCTCATCATATATACATATTATATTATATACATATATTATATATATATATACATATTATATTATATACATATAAAGAGAAACACGCACATATCCGAAAATTTTAAAATCAAACTGATGATAACAAGATCAGGCCAATAAACACAAAATTAAGAGCAAAATTAAACACGAAATTAAACTAAAAATCAAAAAATTAAACGAAATTGAAACACTTACAGATCCGTTGATGAAAATAAGGAAGAGAAAAACCAATTTTTTCCGTCCAGATCATGCGATGTCGATGGTGTTAAGGTGCTGCGAGTTTTTCCGGCGACGATTTTCCGGCGATAGTGAGCAACGGTGACGGCGAGATCTGAATCTGTGATTGAGATTGAAGAAGAAGAAGAGATAAGAGACGAGACATGTATTTGTTTTGGTCGTGGTTTGCCCCACCCCATCGAAACCCACCACCAGCACATTTACATAGCCATCACCACCACCGCAACCCCTGCCATCACCACCGCCATAAGCACCGTAACCTCCCCCGCCTTTACTTTCTCTCTCACTCACTCTCTCTCTATATATATACACACATATATCTATATATCTAATATGTGAAGATATAGATATAGATATATATATATATATAGATATAGATCAGATATATATATATATATATAGACTGAATACACATATACATATATTAACCTTTTTTTGTTGGTTACACTTTTGGTCCCTGTAAAAATTTCTGACCATTTTACCCTTTGCGTGCAACTCACGTGACCCCTTTTTTAACGGACGTTTGGGTCGTGGACCAAACTTGTTAACAGAATTCCATACATAGGGACGAAACGTGTAATTTCGGATACTCAGGGACGGTCTGTGAAAGTTGGTACAAACCACAGGGACGAAAAATGTAATTAACTCTAAAAAATATTTCATTAAAGATTTTCTAAAATCAATCTTCCCCTAACACTCATCATTAATCACTAATCTTTTATACATATCGTAAAAACCAAGCTTTTCTTTCCTTTTTCATTCATACATAGATATTACAATTTTTTTAAAGGCAAAAAAAGTAATATATATATATACGTAAATTAGCTTCTAGCAAAGTACTATAAAACCACTAATGATACAGAGTTACAATTACACAAACGAATGCACAATCAACTCGAATCTAAAACACATCTTGAGACTTGAAGTGCGAGAAATACCAAAAAGGTAAGAAAAAAACTCGTGTCAATTACGTTTACCCAAGACCCGAGAAGAACCCTCGTCTAAACAGAGGTCGAACCACCAGTTATCACTCTGTGATGTTTTTGACGCATTTCCATACAAGTCTCAAGGGACAACCATAAATAAGGTTGGGCAATAATAAGGTTGACCATATACTCCTTCCACTGCAACCCCGGATCAAACACCTTTTCATTTCAAAACTTCCATAACGACCACCAAACACAAAACACAATTGCTTCAATAATTTTCTTTATTCTAAGAAAATATTCATAAAATCCACCACACTCATCATTTCATCACACCCATTTAATGATAGTGGACCAATATGGAGCCAACTGTCACGATACCACGTAATGTGGCGACGACGGCGGTGACAATGCTTTGGTGGTGAGACCGACTGGTGTTGATAGCGGCGACTATTGGTGGTGGTGGTGGTGACAGTGTCGAGTGGTGTAGGTTAAAATATTTTAGAAGATTAGGGGTTAGAGTGTAAATTAGTACTTCGTAAGATAAAGTTTTAAGGTGTAAATTAGTTCATTAAGGCAAATTGGGTATTTTCTAAAAAAGGTTTATTAAGGGCAATTGGGTCATTTCCAATGTAACTTTTTTGTAACTATTTCGAAAATGAGAGGGGCTTAGAATTTTTAAAGAGATCGAGTTCCATACATAAATGGTAACATCACAAGAACCAAAAACATATCGAGTTCCATACATGAATGGTAACATCACAAGAACCAAAAACATGCTCACATGTCTCCGTGTCATTAATACAAGGGGACAAAGTAATGAAGGAATATCCAAACCTTAGTCTCATTAGCACTAAGATAAAAGTTTTCAATGTCATTAATACAAGGGGACAAAGTAATGAAGGAATATCCATACCTTAGTCTCATTAGCACTAAGGTAAAAGTCCTTATATGGAAGACAAAGATTACCCATCTCAAAGAAGGCAAAGTACAATGTAATCATCCCAGTTGGAGGGTTCACGGTGACAGCTAATACATTTGGGAACCTTATCTAGGAACTTGCTAGGAAAACTATACTTAGACAAGAACCAACTCACATCTTCGACACTTACGCTACAAGTTTTCCTATCAATATCACTCTTTACGGACATAGGAAGGAAAATAGGTGAGAATGCAAACCTGTGGCAGTGAACAGAAGGCTGAAGATCCAATCCGGAAGCAAACTACAAGAGTGAAAATGAGATAAGGAAAAAGCATCGAAAGTGAGGCTGAAAGTCCTTTATATAGGCAAGAAACG
Source organism: Erigeron breviscapus (assembly GCA_034093135.1). Taxonomy (NCBI): domain Eukaryota; kingdom Viridiplantae; phylum Streptophyta; class Magnoliopsida; order Asterales; family Asteraceae; genus Erigeron; species Erigeron breviscapus. The sequence goes on along the minus strand of CM067172.1, from coordinate 55,506,371 downwards.
ACAAGACGTGTATCAAAAAATACTCCCCCTCTGGATCCCACCTCAAGACTCGACACGTATTCCGGAAGGTGGAATGAATTTTATTTTTTTTTTAAAGAAAAAAAGGGGGGTGGGGGTTACATACCTCCCCATTAGAAGGGACAAAAACAAAAGGCAATTTTTTTCGGAAACGGATTTGGATAGCTCAATGCCCTGCATACGCACTACGCTAAGTTGTGAGCTTGATGATTGATGGGTTGCGTTTCTTTGTGTTTTAATTTATAAAAATGTTGTACAAGTAATTATCTCAAAACACAAACATACACCTTAACGGACAGGGGACCCGATCAGATAAAATATAGTTTAGTGATAAGAACAGGATCGTTCGCAGGGACGCTTTGCTTTTACCTAATCTAGTAATACGTGTAATTCTAGCGGTTGGGGGTTGTCACGATTTCCTATTAAACTAATTAAAATACTGAAAAGTAAATAGAAGCTGCAACCGCTTATTCAGCGAGAGGCTTAGTCTGAAAATAATTTGAAAAAGCAAATAACAGTAATTAAGTTAAAATACTTGTTTGGCATCTCAGATCTCATGGTACGACCAAATATCATTCTACCTACTTGCTAGACTGTTGGAAACTTAATCACGCCTCAGATTCTCGTTAAATTCACTTTGCCTAAGTAACTAGTGCTGTCCCCAGACTCACACTACTCTATAAACAAATTCTCGTTAGATTCATTGTTTAAGCATTAATGACCTAAAGTTTGTGTTACTAATCCGTCTTTAAGTTACCTGGCTCTTAAGCCATGACCAGATAATAATTCTCTCCGGTGACCACAGTGCTCGTTTCCAAGTCACTGGATCGCGTCTGACATTGTTAAGCATCATGTTTTATTCATCCTAATTACTATGGTTCTAGATCCCTCGGTTACAAGTGAATCACCTTTTACATCTAGTTAAAGACCGACTAGTGTTTTCCATCATTATGTATTAATCCTAGTGTATGATTATAGACCGATCATCAGAATTAAATCAATACATGCAGATATAGAACCGATAATAATATGAAGAACTAGTAAAACATGGATCTACGATAAACAGTAAAACACACTCCAACAGATCTAACAAATAAAGTAAAATAGATAAATGTCTACATGATCACATCGATCCAAACAAGTATTCAGCCTACTAGCCTACCATTATTAAAAGAATAACAAAGTCTGAAAAGATGAAAGACATTGTTTACCAACTGAAAGTAATAAAAGAGTAGATCTAGGTTGAGGATGAAGATCGGAAGGCGTTAGAATCTCCAAAACCTCCTTGGGATCTGCAGAGTCGACCTAGGGTTTGATGTGGGCGGCTAGGGCTGTTGAATCGGCTCTCTCTTAGGGTTTTGAGGGCTGCTTCGGCTTAAATAGGTGACAAAGTCGGTTTGCTGAACTGGGCTTCCCAGCGGCGCTGGATGGGCTCCAGCGGCGCTGGCAGCTCCTGCTGCTTCTCGTATCGCTTCGTTCTGCTTCCGAATCACCTCCTTGTGTCTTGTAACTTCATAGGCCTTCATCTTGAGTTACTTGATGCCATTTACCCTCACTCGCATCTTCCGTGAACCTGTGTAAACATAGAATCCATTAAGTACCGATAGTTCCGAAATATTAACTCATTTAAGACATAGAAATGAGGCCTTTCGATAGGGGTTTTTATCACAAAATGGACGCTCATCATATACCCCCACACTTAAGTCTTTGCTTGTCCTCAAGCAAATAGTCCAAGGAAATAAAACAATGATGAGCGGACAACTTAAGTGTTCAAGTTATTCTACTTTATTAAAAACATTTGAAAGATTAGTCATGCAAAATGATTTGAGAAAGCTTTAGACAAAATCAGTAAGCTATAGCTAGAGGCAAGATAATCAGTCAATCAAAACTAAAAGCTAACCTTATATTTGTGTTAATACCTCTAAAACCGTTCTATAATTCCACATGTCCTACTGCTCAATCTTACTTCCTTCTGCTGACTAGTTACGCACTTAATTAAGGTTTGTATAGCAATCAGATCTACTAGCTACTAGCAAGGCATTTATATTTCATCGTTTGTGTCTTGTAACTTCATAGGCCTTTATCTTGAGTTACTTGATGCCATTTACCCTCACTCGCATCTTCCGTGAACCTGTGTAAACATAGAATCCATTAAGTACCGATAGTTCCGAAATATTAACTCATTTAAGACATAGAAATGAGGCCTTTCGATAGGGGTTTTTATCACAAAATGGACGCTCATCATATACCCCCACACTTAAGTTGTACAACGTCCTCATTGTACTAGACATTACATAATAAAAGGGAAATAGGAAAAACACGATAAAGATAAAGGATTAAAGAGACTTCTCGGGCTTATATTGCATGAATGCTGTTGAAGATGGCAATTGTGGAGCGACTTGAATGATGTTGAATCTTCAAAGACTTGAGTTGGCTCCGTTTGATGGCGATCCATTGATGCTTCTCCATCTTCTTTTCTTTTTGGTATTTTCTGATTTTTTGATTTTTTTTTTATTTTTCGGTTTTTCTGATTTTTTTGGATTTTTCGCGATCTGGTGTGCAGACTGGAGTCAGGAGTGGCGCTGGCTAGCAGTGAGCGTGCTGGATCTGCATAGGTGCAGGTCCAGCGGCGCTGGAAGAGGCTGAGCGGCGCTGGCAAGCAGTGAGCGTGCTGGATCTGCATAGGTGCAGGTCCAGCGGCGCTGGAAGAGGCTGAGCGGCGCTGGAAGCAGTGAGCAGTGCTGGATCTGCATAGGTGCAGGTCCAGCGGCGCTGGAAGAGGCTGAGCGGCGCTGGGAAGCAGTGAGCGTGCTGGATCTGCATAGGTGCAGGTCCAGCGGCGCTTGACGATCTTGAGCGGCGCTGGCAAGCGGTGAGCAGTGCTGGATCTGCATAGGTGCAGGTCCAGCGGCGCTGGAAGAGGCTGAGCGGCGCTGGGAAGCAGTGAGCGTGCTGGATCTGCATAGGTGCAGGTCCAGCGGCGCTGGAAGGGCTCAGCGGCGCTGGCAGCTCCTGCTGCTTCTCGTATCGCTTCGTTCTGCTTCCGAATCACCTCCTTGTGTCTTGTAACTTCATAGGCCTTCATCTTGAGTTACTTGATGCCATTTACCCTCACTCGCATCTTCCGTGAACCTGTGTAAACATAGAATCCATTAAGTACCGATAGTTCCGAATATTAACTCATTTAAGACATAGAAATGAGGCCTTTCGATAGGGGTTTTTATCACAAAATGGACGCTCATCATATACCCCCACACTTAAGTTGTACAACGTCCTCATTGTACTAGACATTACATAATAAAAGGGAAATAGGAAAAACACGATAAAGATAAAGGATTAAAGAGACTTCTCGGGCTTATATTGCATGAATGCTGTTGAAGATGGCAATTGTGGAGCGACTTGAATGATGTTGAATCTTCAAAGACTTGAGTTGGCTCCGTTTGATGGCGATCCATTGATGCTTCTCCATCTTCTTTTCTTTTTGGTATTTTCTGATTTTTTGATTTTTTTTTTATTTTTCGGGTTTTTCTGATTTTTTTGGATTTTTCGCGATCTGGTGTGCAGACTGGAGTCAGGAGCGGCGCTGGCTAAGCAGTGAGCGGTGCTTGAGAGGTCCAGCGGCGCTGGAAGAGGCTGAGCGGCGCTGGGAAGCCCATGTGGCTTTCCCAGCGGCGCTGGAAGCGGTGAGCAGTGCTGGATCTGCATAGGTGCAGGTCCAGCGGCGCTGGAAGAGGCTGAGCGGCGCTGGGAAGCCCATGTGGCTTTCCCAGCGGCGCTGGAAGTCTTCTAGCGGCGCTTTGAGTTCCTGTACATAATGTTTGATTTTCCTTCACGATTTGCTTACGGCATTCCCCCACACTTAGCTTTTGACCAAGTGCATGGTTTTCCTCAGAATACAAAGCTAAATACTCCTGCACACTTCAATCAAAATATCAAAATGGAAATAACAAGCTAAAACATAAAATAAAAATAAAAACGAAATACGATTGCAACAAGTTACTTGTTTCCTTGATCCGTTGAAAGCTTGCATCTGTGATTCTAAATACATAACTCATATAAAATAGGTCACAAATGATAAAATTGAAAACAATTCACTTAATTGCAATTAGTCACATATTCCTAAAAATAAAAATAAAAATAAAATAAAAATAAAAATAAAAATACGGCTTGGGTTGCCTCCCAAGAAGCGCTAAGTTTAACGAGTCTTCAGCTGGACTCGGCCTAGGAACTAGGTTGAGGAAGAATACGGGGTCGGCCGGGGGCTGGTTCCCGTTGGGTAACGTTCGAAGTGACTTATGGCTTCTTTGACGTTTGTTCCTTTTCTCTCCTCCAAGCTTTCAGAGATCCTTCGTGCTTCAGTAGCTTCAACCATTTCCATGTCGATCGGTGTTTGATTTCCAGGGCTGGTTTGGGTGGTAACGGATTTGATTTCGCGAAATTCGGGACTGTAGGGGTTGCCAGCGGCGCTGGTTGCCCCTGACCGGCGCTGGGATTGCCCTTGAGCGGCGCAGGGGGACTGCAGGCTTATTAAAGGAATAACAAAGTCTGAAAAGATGAAAGACATTATTTACCAACTGAAAGTAAAATAAAAGAGTAGATCTAGGTTGAGGATGAAGATCGGAAGGCGTTAGAAGCTCCAAAACCTCATTGGGATCTGCAAAGTCGACCTAGGGTTTGATGTGGGCGGCTACGGCTGCTAAATCGGCTCTCTCTTAGGGTTTTGAGGGCTTTTGGCTTAAATAGGTGACAAAGTCAGTTTGCTGAACTGGGCTTCCCAGCGGCGTTGGATGGGCTCCAGCGGCGCTGGGCATGGGCCAGCGGCGCTGGCAAGGTGCCAGCGGCGCTGGCAGCTCCTGCTGCTTCTCGTATCGCTTCGTTCGGCTTCCGAATCCCCTTCTTGTGTCTTGTAACTTCATAGGCCTTCATCTTGAGTTACTTGATACCATTTACCCTCACTCGCATCTTCCGTGAACCTGCGTAAACATAGAATCCATTAAGTACCGATAATTCTGGAATATTAACTCATTTAAGACATAGAAATGAGACCTTTCGATAGGGGTTTTTATCACAAAATGGACGCTCATCAATGATGTACCACGTTTATCCCGAACTAAACAAGTACTAATCGCAATGCAAAACAACTCAAGGTCGGACCTCGCTTGTGGCACGCCTGGACCCGACGCGTACGACCCCGTCCGGATAAGCATGCGGAGGCAACAAGAAGCCGACAATCCGTACTTGCACGATCTAATGGTACGATCTCAGTGGACATACCTTGTCCCCCATTATGGCACAACAAACCAAATGCCTGACCTTCTTGGTCTCTGGATCGTACAAGGGTTTAGAGACGAGCTCACTCCCTAAACCCCTATAAATACACACCTCAAATCCTCATTAAAGGCATGCCACTATTCACTTACCCAATGTATCTGGTGGCGTGGATTATGTATCCATTACGGTATCCTAATTATTTTCGACTTTTCCTCAGCAAGATTAGCGTCGGTACTTAGACGAGATCCCTTGCTTAAACAACATGTGACTTCTGTCCTGAATCTTTAAAATAATAACTATGACAATTTTAATTACATTTATTTGTATTATTAAATATATTAATTTGCATTTAATTATTAGCTTTTGTTTAGGTTATGCATTAAGTTATTTGTATTATTAAATATATTAATTTGCATTTAATTATTAGCTTTTGTTTAGGTTATGCATTAAGTTATTTGTAGTAATAGAAATAGTATTTCGGTATTTATTAACTTAATATGTTTCATGCTATTATATTATATTATATTATATTATATTATATTATATCTTTTATTATTATATTATATTATATTATATTATATTATATTATATTATATTATATTATATATATTATATTATATTATATTATATTATATACTACATTAAAGAAAAGGGCTGTGAATAGTAACCTGCCTGCGTGGCGGGTTACGATTCGCCCATGTCACATTTTGTTCCACTATTTGGCTTTTGCCACATCGCATCCCGTTTGAGTTTTTTATTACGGGTTACTTATTGGTTTTCTTCACACATTTTTCCTTTTTAGTCATTCAACCATTATGTGGCCACACCATGTACGTACCACTACTCGCATTTTGTTACATTCATCTCGCTTGAATACTACATTAAAGAAAAGGGCTGTGAATAGTAACCTGCCTGCGTGGCGGGTTACGATTCGCCCATGTCACATTTTGTTCCACTATTTGGCTTTTGCCACATCGCATCCCGTTTGAGTTTTTTATTACGGGTTACTTATTGGTTTTCGTCACACATTCTTTCTTTTGATTCATTCAACCGTTATGTGACCACACCATCTACGTACCACTATTCGCATTTTGTTACATTTATCTCTCTTGAATTCTCAACTAATATATTGACGTATTTGCAAGATCTCATCCCGTTTTGGTTTTAAACTACAACTTACTTATAGGTTTTTTGCACACTTTTAAAATACTTAAGACGAGTTACGATTTGTCTACGTCACACCTCGTACCACCCTTCGACATTTGCCACATCGTATATTGTTCGTGTTTTCTACCAGGCCTGTTTTTTTCCATATTTTTTCCCATTTTGGGTCATTCAACCTTTTTGTCTTACACCATGTAGTGATGTGTTGCGTAATTTGGAAAAATGATTTTTAATTAAGAAAACACTGTTTTAAATTTATAATATGTGTAGATAGTGTTGGGGGTTGTCACGATTTCCTATTAAAACTAATGCAAATAAAAGTAAATAGAAGCCGCAACCGCTTATTCAGTGAGAAGTTTCAGTTAAAACAGTAAACACAATCCAACAGATCTAACAAATAAAATAAGATAAATAAACGTCTACATGATCACATCGATCCAAACAAGTATTCAGCCTACTAACCTGACATTATTAAAGGAATAACAAAGTCTGAAAAGATGAAATGGCGGCCACCGCAGAATCGACTCTCTCTTAGGGTTTTGAGGGTCTTTTCGTGTTTAAATAGGCATTAGGTCGGTTACTGAACTGGGCCGCCCAGCGGCGCTGGGCATGGGCTCCAGCGGCGCTGGGGCCTGCTGCTGATGGGCCAGCGGCGCTGGCAGCTCCTGCTGCACTTCGATTTGCTTCGTTCGACTCCCGAATTGCCTCCTTGTGTCTTGTAACTTCATAGGCCTTCATGTTGAGTTGATTGATGCTATTTACCCTCACTCGCATCTTCCATGAACCTGCATTTATATCTCATCCATTAAGTACCAATAGTTCCGGGATCTTAACTCATTTAGACATTGAAATGCGGCCTTATGATGGGGGAATTTATCACAAAATGAACGCTCATCATGTAGCTAAAAGTACAACCCCTCAATGCATAAGGTACAAGTTATTGTTGCACAACCAAAATAATTAACGGCCTTAACGATCGTTAAGTGTTGCTTGGTTAACTAACGGTAGTTACAAAAAGGTATTTCATGAAGTTTGTTTCCAACTTTAAGTTTTCTAACTTTTTCCACCAAAGTTTTGCTTTAGTTGCTTTTTGCCATATAACTTTTGGTTTTTAAGCTTTTCCCATGAAAAGTGTAACACCCTTCATTTAAAAATACGGGTTTCCAAAATTTTTTGCCTAACGGCGTTAAATTAGAGCGGAAGAAACTTTAAAAGTCTAAACCAAATAAAATCTGTTTGGTTTACTTTATTCAATGGTGTTACTAATCGCATCATCAAAACAAGTTTAATAGAAACCCGTCGGCTGCCCAACACAAAACAACCGACTACATAGCATTCCAACTTCATTAAAGACAAACATAAACAAATGTCAGGAATTCAGCATCTATGGGTAGCTAAGGACTTCATCAAGCATTCTACCCATTCCTCACTCATCTTCATCAACAACCTCAGCTACGCTAAACCTGAGGGAGCAACACATTTCAAAAGACAAGTGTTAGCTAACGAATTAGCTAAGTAAGATAACACTCAAGTTATAAAACAATTGTCCATTTCAAACATTATGGATTTACATACTTCATTAAGGCATAACACACATCAAACACACAATACTTCATATTAGGATGAACCACCCTAAATGTGCCTATCCTGCATTACTTCATTACACACGTATAACCACATAACTGCTTTCTACATTAACTGCTTTACTACATTTTAACTTCGTTAATGTGTAGCATATGTCACACCCGACTAGATGACAAACCCCACACGGCTGTACATCAAGTGTCGTTAAGGAATGGCAAGCCAATCCCGGAGTAATCCGTATGTACAAGACAAATGGGGCGGGTCAGACCTCCCGTATTACTCTTCTGCGTTTTTGACCATGTTGCAAGGAGCCACCCAAGCAACCACTACGTTCACGCACTTAGCTGGGCTAGGACAAGCACGGGTTAAGCTTAACACTTTTCTGCGTTCAAAGTTTTACGAGCTCGAAACGCATCATTTAGTTTAGGTGACTACATTACCTAAACATTTACTACGTTAACTGCTTTTACGTTTTGGGCACTGAAACGTGCACGTGACATGGCAACTTAGCAAGTCTAGTGAACTAGATGAGCAAGCCATACAAACATGCACAACATCAATTAATAACAACATATACGGCATCTCATAACATCACAAGTTACTGCATATCATAACACTACATTATACTTCATACATAACACTACATCCTACGTCATATCATAACATGCACTACAATACATATCATGAGGGACTGCATTTCAGGTCTCAAAGGTAAACTACATAACCCATATTACCTCCCGTGTAACCCCATATACTCTTAAACAACATAAGTTACCAATTGGGAAGTTATAATTATGAAACCATCATTTGTTGAACCCTCAGCGTGTCAAAAGTAGTGTATCTTACCTCAAGGAAGCGCACGACAAAAGGCAACTACGTTACAGTGCAAAGCAACTAGTCTCATCTACCTCTATTTAGTAAACGATCGTTAGACACACTAATACTCATGTTATTATGGTCATAACTCAGACCTCAACACCTACAAACAAGACCCATGACAACGACTACGCATTGGAGGTTCAAAAGTTAAACTCACTTTAGACCTGATACTGTTGCGCCGCAACATACCAAGTTGCGCCGCAATTCAAACCCCCAGTTGCGCCGCAACATACTATGTTGCGCAGCAACTTAACTCTCTGGAAACCAGTTGCGCCGCAACTAGCCCCGATTCTGCACAATTTCGATCAATTACACCCCAAATCAGGTCCAAACGACTCCAAATCAAATACATGACTTTCATACATCAAAATCCTTCATATTTAGACCTTAGTGATGCATTACAACCTTTGATTAAACCATACATAAATTGCATCATTAAAACAAACGTTAATTCGACATCAATTGATCCTTCAATGATCTAAATCTGATTTCTAATGACTCATGATATCAAAAAGACATAAAATCAAATTCAATATACCTCTACTACCTGAAGATCACAATAGGAATGCAAAATACTCGATCAATCACTCCTAAATCACACGTTGGAAGGATTTTAGGCTTAGAATCTGGATAGGGGATCAAAGGGGTGGCTAGGGCTTGAGAGAAAAGTAATTTGGCTGCAAATGATGAACTAATGACTCCCTCCAAGACCCTAAACCCGTTTTTTACTTTCACACCATGTCAAATTTGATCCCTAGACTTCCAAACATCACATAATTAGCCCAAAACACCTCTATGGACTATATATAACTCATTAAACACTTTGAACACCTCAAAAGGCATTTAACTACATCTTAACCACATTACTACATCAATCAATAAGACATTCAAGTCCCACACGCATAACACATTAACTACATATAAGCATAAAATCTATCAAAGACTTAACGGCACGTTATGTTGACTTAACGACTCTAGTCAACCGTTAAATAAAAGGATTGGGATGTTACAAAAAGTTTATTTCTTTTTTTTTATTTTTACGACATAACTTTTACTTTTTAAAGTTTCGCCACGCAAAACATTTTTTTTTTACATTTCCCCTTTACTTTTTGCCAAATAACCTTTGTTTTTTAAACTTTCGCCACACAAACTTTGTTTTCAAGTTAAGTTTCTTAACTTTTGTACTTTTTTCCAGATAACTTTGTGTTTTTTAAGTCTCGCTCCGAAAGTTTTCTTTTATTTGCTTTTTACCACATAACTTTTGGTTTCTAAATTTTGTTACCAAAATTTGATTTTCTTTACTTTAACCACAACTTTTGTTTTCTTAACTTTTGCCACGTAAATTTCGTTTTTCAGCTTAATATTTTTTAACTTTTGTCACTAGAGTTTTGTTTTTCTTCTGGGACAACGTATGAGTAAAAATACTTGTTAATATTATGCTAAATTTCGACATAACAAATTAAGAGCCTTTTACATGATTTAATCTCATGATGATTTAACTATTAATTCTTTTTTTGATGTCATTTGACCAAAAAAGGAGTTAAATCATGTTAAACCTTTTTAATTAAACAATTTTCAGCTTATCCCTTTCATTACAAAAGGAAAATAGTATTATGTGCTAACATTATTAACACGTTATTATGTTATATAAATATTCTTAGAAACCGAGCTTGACAAACTAATCACAAATTTACTTTATTATTTCTAAAAAATGGAGCACATATTTGTATCATCTATCTATATCTAAAACTATACAATAACTAAAAGAGGAGGTTGGGGGTACACTTGTCACCCTTTAAACCTCTTTTTAAGCCTAAAACTCCTTCCTAATTACTCTAGAGCTCTCACCTTTTTCTACATTTTTTAACTTTTATTTGCTTATTAAATAGATAATTATATTTAAAACTCTATCATAAATTTTTTCTATTAAAACAAATCTTTTTAAATTTTAAAGATGTATAATATCCTTAAAACTCTCCCAATAAATTATTATATATACAACCTAAATTTTTATTAATCATTCTCATTTATATTACTCCTCTCCTTCCTATCTTTAATAAACAAATCAAATTCAGTAAATTTCTCAACAAAAAAACATACGGTTTTTTTATATCATTTTAATTTTATTTTTGGTATTTTGTTCGTGTTTGTTTATTATTTGATATCGAATTGTTATGTTATTGTTATTTTTCATCTCTTTTAATTTAGTTTGTTGTCATTTGTAGTTTGATTATGACTTATTCTTCTACTACAAAAGGGTTTATTCTTTTAAATTTATTTTGTTCATGTTTGTTATTTTCACCTGTTTTATTATTTATTATTTTGATATTTACCTTTAATATATATATTTTAAAACTATTCGTCCATCGGACGGCCCTGAAGACTAGTATAAATTAATAAATTGATCATTTGTCGTCGCAAAATGGTTAGTAGCATAAAATGGTTTTTCTTATAGTGATACGCACGACTCACATTGGACATCTGGAAGAACATAAATAAAATTGCGTATATGTAAATTAAACACATATTTGATATAATCACTATTCGGAATATTATACCCTATCTATGTATCGGGTACGTAACTACGTATATGCAACATATATATATTGGAGAACTTGCTTTAATAAAAATCATTATTATATTATAACTAATGGTCATGATCAAACCAGAAATTAGGAGTGAACAACAATATCATACTCCCTAAGTATGACTTTCTATATCTATGTGTATATATTTTGTGCTTTTTTACAAACAAACTCACAAGAACAAAGAGCTGCATTTGTACAATACCCAGCGGCTCTTGATCTTAATTTTGTGCAGACATAGTTACAAGAATCATCAGTGCATCCTGGCATACTTATATTTTCCAAACATAATTCTTTTGCCATGTATAACTCCATACCTGCAATTTGTAAATAGATATTCATATATTAGTAAAACTATTATATATTTTAGTGGTAAACTTGCAATTATAGGTCCATAATCTATGTGGGTTGTTATATTATATTTGGAAATTAGTTTGTAGTGGTTTACATATTATGTGTGGTGCATGAAGTCCAAAATATATCTTCACAAAGTTAAAAATACGACAAAAAGAATGAAAATTACCTGTGAACGTGAAAAATACCACAAATAAAACCAAAACTATCGGTTTTGTCATTTTAAGTACTTATGTTTCAGATACCAATCTTTGATGATGTAATGTAACACGATTCTCTTTATATTAACTAGATTGGTGCCCGCGCAATGCAGCGGCGGTGAGGCGGTGACGATGTGGTTATTAACGTAAAAATAATTTCATTGCGGTCGGCTATGTGATGAATTTTTGCGGTGGGATGTGAAAGGGGGGAGGAAGGGGACGAATTGTGAATTAGGGTTTTTTTCTATTTGTTTCTGCGTGAGGGAGAGATAGGGGTTGAATTTTTTTAAGGGCATTTTAGTCACCGTCTATAAAATGGAAATAAGGATGTATTAAGATAAAGGGTAAATTAGACATATCAGGTTCTTAAATTTAAGGGAGGGGGTTCAGTTTGTTTTATAAAGGAGTATAGATATATATATATATATATACTAGTCCTAATACCCGTACGATGTACGGTAGCTATATAGATTGTATCATAAAGAAATTCGAATATGCCTCATACATGATTCGTGAGTATGAAATAAATTGTGGTTAAAGTAAATCGATGATCGAAGCTAAATTATAATAAACAGTAATGATAAATATAATATATGTTTAGTTAGAGTTTTGGATTTACCTTAAATTTTTAGAATCACATCAAAATCGGAACTTGTAAGCATAGTGGATGACAGCAAATAACCTTGTGATTTCGGATCGTAAACTCAAATTTTTGAAGTCTTCATGTTAATAACTTATTATAAGTAATAGAAGTTGAAGAATTGAGAAAGAAAAAGAGACAATTTATTAATGAGAAAACGATCAATCAAATAAGGTTATAATGTCTTTTGTATTAATAAGTTAGAGTTAGAGTTTAATTCTAAGTTTAATAAGAAAATTGAATCTATATACAATTAAAAAAACTAATTTAATAAAATAAATAAATTAAAATGACACGTGTCGATCAAGGATTACGCCACGTGTCGTTTCAAGAATATCTCAATCATGTTTTAGTTTATTGGTAGATATCTAATTTAAAATGTTAAGTCTACATATACCATTTATTGTGTTTTAAATATATTATTATTAATAAATTACATCTATTTATTAGTTTTCATTTAAGTAATGTGTTATGTTATTTGTACTAACATAAACGAGCATGGTACCCGCGCAAGGCGGCGGTGGTGGGAAGGCGGTCTAGTGGTGTCGGTGATGGTACTATTGGTGGTGGTGGCGGTGTCAAGTGGTGTAGGTTGATATAATTATGATAGTGGAAATTTTTAGAAGATAAGGGCTTAAAGTGTTAATTATTAAAATAAAGATTTAGAGTGTAAATTAATTCATTAAGGGCAAATTTGATATTTTATAAAAACTCTTTTCATAGTGGGTGTTTATTAAGGGTAATTTAGTAATTCCGTATGTAACTATTTCTAAAAAATGGGGGGTGTGATAATTTTTATAAAGAAGTATAGATATATATATTACACATAAAAATATATAAGAATGAACACGCAAATATTATAATATGTTATTTGCGTTATGTTAAATTACATACATAATAATATATAATATTACATATAAATCTATACTACTTTATAGAAAGAACTACAACACCTCCCTTTAAGAATTTAAGCATTTTTTTATCTCCAAAATACCTCTCTATCTTTAGTTCTAATTTTTTTTTTTGAACAGCGAGTTAGTAGTTAGTAGTTCTAAATTTTTATCCACTCTTTTTCTATCTAAATCAAGTTGTGAGAACTAATTGTAACCAATTGGCTGAAACTGTCAACTGATGGTGTCACCGCTGCCAATCGCCACCGTCCACCACCGTTGCCGCCGCCATCGTCACCGTCACTGACGCAACAACCACCGACTCAAAACCTAATTTACCGGTTTAGCGTTTATGTAATTTTTTTTATTTATTAAATTTTATATTTTTTATTAAATCTCCTTATCTTATTATTGTAACATCCCGAACTTTTATTGAACGTTTGACTAATGCCGTTAAGTCAATTTGGGGTGTCGTTAAGTCTTTACTTAATATTTGAATGTGGTTATGTGTGGTTAACGTAGATAAAGTAGTTAGGTTTAAAAGCCTAGATTTTAATGACGAATAAAAGTGTGATTAATGTCGCTTAAAGGCTATGTAGTGCCTTTTAATGAAGGACTAATGTTGTATATGGTCAATAATGCAGTTTGTGACCAATAATGAAGGGTTTAGAAGTCCAGGGACTGATTTTGACATAGGTTGAAATCTAAAAAACGGGATTAAGGGTTTAGGAGCTGCCATTAGATGAGATTAAGCAGCCATTAGCAAATAATAAAGCAATTAATCCTTTCTTGAATCCTAAAGCAATTAATCAAGCCTTTGATCAAACGATTTGGTGTTGTAAATTGATCGATCATCGAGTCAAGCAGGTAATCATTGATGTATTGTTTGTATTTCAGATTTAGAGGTGGTTTAATTATGGGACAAATCTGATTAAGATGGGATTATGCAAGTAGTTAGGGTTTATGTGGTGTTTTGGGGTAATTAACATTGAAAGTGATGTTAATCGAGTCTATAATCGATCAAGTTAATCAAAAGACGTTTATTGGTGTCAAAAACATGTTTGGAAGGAAGCCTTGATCGATCAAAATCTGGAAAATTGATGAAGTTAGTCGTTTTTGGAATTCTGGACGAAAATAGGATTTAATTCGTAACTGATGCCAAGTTCGTTCATGCAGTCTAAATTCGTTTGCCCCAACGAAGTTCAAGTTCGTTGTTTAAATTCGTTTGAAGTCAAATTCGTTGGTTAAATTCGTAAAGAAGCTATTTTCGTAAAGTAGAACGAACGAAGATAAAGTTCGTACGAAGATTAACTTCGTTAGCTAAGTTCGTACGAAGATTAACTTCGTTAGCTAAGTTCGTACGAAGATTAACTTCGTTAGCTAAGTTCGTACGAAGATTAACTTCGTTAGCTAAGTTCGTACGAAGGCTATCTTCGTAAGGTGTAATTCTGGAATTTTACGTAGTCAGTCTTAAGGTCGTTCGAGAGTCCGTTTAAGATTCCAAATGACTTATACTTTATATGTTAATGAACGATAGGTGTCGGAGGTTACTGATAAGCACTATTAGCTGTTTGTTTGCACGCGTACGCTACTACCAGGTAAGATACACTACTTTGACACGCTGAGGGATCAACTAAAAGCTGGTTTCAAATCGTAAACACTTCCATTCGGTACCTTATTATTGCATGTGGGCATATGGGTTACTTGGGAGGTATTATGGGTTATGCAGTTGACCATGAGACCTGAGATGCAGTCCCTATTGTAGTGTAATGTAGTATTGCTTAATGCAGTATGTAACTATGCAGTTGATGTAGTTTAATGAAGTATCTTGATATGCATGATATATAGAAATGAAGTTGATGTGTGATATGCATGCTTGACTTGTACGCCTAGTTCACTAGACTTGCTAGGTTGCTATGTCACTTGCACGTTTAAGGATCCAAACGTAATGAAGTAAAAGTGTGTGAATGTCTAGGAATGTGTGTTACCTAGACTATATGTGTGTGAATGTTTGGGAATGCAGGGACCCAATCTATATGTGTGTGAATGTCTAGGAATGTGTGTTACCTAGACTATATGTGTGTGAATGTCTGGGAATGCAGGGACCCAATCTATATGTGTGAGAATGTTTGGGAATGCAGGGACCCAATCTATATGTGTGTGAATGTTCTGGGAATGCAGGGACCCAATCTATATGTGTGTGAATGTTTGGGAATGCAGGGACCCAATCTATATGTGTGTGAATGTTTGGGAATGCAGGGACCCAATCTATATGTGTGTGAATGTTTGGGAATGCAGGGACCCAATCTATATGTGTGTGAATGTTCTGGGAATGCAGGGACCCAATCTATATGTGTGTGAATGTTTGGGAATGCAGGGACCCAATCTATATGTGTGTGAATGTTTGGGAATGCAGGGACCCAATCTATATGTGTGTGAATGTTTGGGAATGCAGGGACCCAATCTATATGTGTGTGAATGTTTGGGAATGCAGGGACCCAATCTATATGTGTGTGAATGTTTGGGAATGCAGGGACCCAACTATATGTGTGTGAATGTCTGGAATGAGTGGTTACCTAGACTATATGTGTGTGAATGTTTGGGAATGCAGGGACCCAATCTATATGTGTGTGAATGTTTGGAATGTGGGTTACCTAGACTATATGTGTGTGAATGTTTGGGAATGCAGGGACCCAATCTATATGTGTGTGAATGTTTGGAATGTGGGTTACCTAGACTATATGTGTGTGAATGTTTGGGAATGCAGGGACCCAATCTATATGTGTGTGAATGTCTAGGAATGCAGGGTTACCTAGATCTATATGTGTGTGAATGTTTGGGAATGCAGGGACCCAATCTATATGTGTGTGAATGTTTGGGAATGCAGGGACCCAATCTATATGTGTGTGAATGTTTGGGAATGCAGGGACCCAATCTATATGTGTGTGAATGTTTGGAATGTGTGTTACCCAATCTATATGTGTGTGAATGTTTGGGAATGCAGTATATGTGTGAACGTGTGATGTGTGTTGTGCCTAATAAAACTTGTCTAATAATGAAGATTGTTTTAATTGGACAAATGCTTCTAAAATTAAGTGTTATCTTACTTAGCTATTCTTATAGCTAACACTTGCTTCTTAATGTGGTTGTTCCCTCAGGTTTAGCTTGATGGAAACTAGATGCAGGACGTGTGAGCTTGGGTAGATGCAATGCAGGAGCCTCAGCTACCCTTAGACGATGCTTTCTTTAGACATTCGTTACATTTCGTATTTAATGTCGAATTTATGTAGTGATGTGTGAACGGTTGTTTTATGTTGGGCAACCGTTGGGTTTTCATTTGAACTATTGTTTGATATGACAAGTAACACCAAATAAATGCAGAAACCGAAATGTTTCTATCGGTTTTGACTTTTACAGTCTTTACTTCCGCAATTTAACACCGTTAGGTGAAAAGTTTTTGAAAACCCATATTTTTAAACGACGGGTGTTACAAGTTGGTATCAGAGAAGTGGTTTAAGTGAACCAAGGCCTATTGACCATAGGATTTGGACTTAAACTTAAGGTGTGCATGCTAGGTACTCGTAGGATGCCTTAGCTAGAGATGACATGTGATGTAGGATGGGTTGGGATGAGTGCGAGTGTAGTAGGGCTTACGAGATGTTTACGTTACGATGATATGTTTTAGCCTTGTCTCGACGAGCTTTTTGTTTTATTTTTGCGCTTATCGACTCCACCATTTTATTGAAGGAAAATGGTTAACACTCGCAACCGCAACATCCAACGCGACGGAGCTACTGCTAGCGTTACTCCACCGATCCATCCGGGTGCAGGTGCTTCTAATGCTGCTAATGCTAATGTGAATCGTGTGAACCCCCGCCGTGTTAATCAACCAGGCTCATTGGGTCCGATGCCTCCACCACCTGGCAATCCTCCGAGAGTTAACGATGTAGTGGTGGATCAGATTCCCAATCAGACGGAGATGTATAATCTTGTGCTAACTCTTCAGGCCCAGTTGGCCCAAACGCAAGAACAGTTGAATCAGGCGTTGGCAGCTAACGCAGAAGGAACTGGTAACAGTCACTCTGTGCCTTCTCACCACACTGAGCCGCCGGTCGATGATGTTGTTATTCCCCATGCTAATGTTAATGTGGTTCCTCCTAATGATGTTCACGCCCCTCGATTCAAGTTTGAAAGTTTCCAGAAGTGTGGAGCTCAGAAATTCTATGGAACACTTAATGCAGTAGGTTGCATGGAATGGCTTGATGACACTGAGATGGTTTTTGAAGCTTGTGATTGTCCCGAGGATAAGAAAGTGTTGTGTGCTAGTAGGATGTTGAAAGAAGGTGCTCGGGACTGGTGGAAGAGCATTACTATTTCGATGACTCCGGCTATGGTAACTGCTATTACGTGGGCTGACTTTAAGCAGAAATTCATTGAGGAATATATTGGGGTACATGAGCAGCGTAAAATGGAAAAAGAGTTCCGTGCTTTGACAGCTGAAGTTGGCAAAATTAATGATTATGCTCGTTCCTTTATGGAGAAGATGAAGTTCGTAGGCCATCTGTTCCGTACTGATGCGGATCAGGTTGCTTGCTATGTTGATGGTTTGCCTCCGAGTTATCGAGGTATTTGCAGGCAGCACAAAACTCTGACTGAAGCAATCAAGGAGTCTAAAAAGCTTGATGATGATTTCGCTTCGGACAAGAAAGTAGTTGAGAAAGTCGACGACAAGAAAGTGGGATTTAAAAGAAGGTCAAATTGGTCTTCCAATAACAATAATAATAAGAAGTTCCGTGGAAGTGGTAGTTCGAGCGGTGACAAAGATAAAAAGAAGAATGGGTCATGGTGTACATTTTGCAAAACAATTCATGAAGGGCATTGTACCGACAAGACAAGAAGGTGCCATAAGTGTGGGAAGTCGGGACATCTTGCCACTGACTGTAGGGACAAGACTCGTTGCTACAAGTGCCAAGAAACGGGTCATCTCATTGCCGATTGTCCACAGATGAAGAATGCTGGAAAGAAGACCGCCACGACAGCAACAAAAGTGAGAGCTCTTCAAATGACGGTTGATGACGCAAGGAACAACGATGAAGTGGTAAGTGGTACTTTCCTTGTTAATTCAAAGCCTGCCTCTGTTTTATTTGATTCAGGTGCAAATAGGTCGTTTGTGTCCACATTATTTGCTCCTAAGCTAGAAAGAGTCACTACTCCCTTAGATTGTTCATTAGAGGTAGAAATTGCTAATGGTACGGTTAATAATATACGTGTGGGATATGACGATTGTGACATTGAGATTGAAGGTCGTTCTTTTCCAGTTCAACTATTACCTACTACCTTAGGTGGTTTTGATGTAGTGATTGGTATGGATTGGTTGGCAAGAAATGAAGCTAGTATTTTATGTTCCCAAAAGATAATTCGCTTGCCTATATCCGAGGGTAAAGTGATAACGGTGTATGGAGACAAGAAGAGAGGAGGAATAAGGATTATTAGTATGATGAAAGCTATTAAATGTATAAGGAAAAACAAGAGCCATTTCTTGGCTTATGTCATAGATGCAAGAAAAGAGAAGTCTCCAATCGCTAGTGTTGAGGTAGTATCAAATTTCCCCGATGTGTTTCCCGATGATCTACCAGGTATTCCTCCCGATCGTGAAGTTACTTTTCAGATAGATCTTATTCCCGGTGCTACGCCCGTTGCTAAAGCACCTTACCGATTAGCTCCTACAGAAATGAAGGAATTAATGACGCAACTACAGGAGTTACTTGACAAGGGGTTCATACAACCTAGTTCCTCGCCTTGGGGAGCTCCGGTTCTCTTTGTTAAGAAGAAGGATGGACAAATGCTCCAGCCGCGTTTATGGACTTAATGAATCGGGTATGCCGCCCCTTTCTAGATCATTTTGTTATTGTGTTTATTGACGATATTTTGATCTACTCTAAGTCAGAGGATGAACACCGTGAGCATTTGAAAGCAGTTTTGGAGGTGTTGAGGGAGAAGAAGTTGTACGCAAAGTTTTCTAAATGTGAGTTTTGGCTCCGAGAAGTGCAGTTTCTTGGTCATGCCATTTGGGTTGACCAATGCTCCAGCCGCGTTTATGGACTTAATGAATCGGGTATGCCGCCCCTTTCTAGATCATTTTGTTATTGTGTTTATTGACGATATTTTGATCTACTCTAAGTCAGAGGATGAACACCGTGAGCATTTGAAAGCAGTTTTGGAGGTGTTGAGGGAGAAGAAGTTGTACGCAAAGTTTTCTAAATGTGAGTTTTGGCTCCGAGAAGTGCAGTTTCTTGGTCATGCCATTTGGGTTGACCAATGCTCCAGCCGCGTTTATGGACTTAATGAATCGGGTATGCCGCCCCTTTCTAGATCATTTTGTTATTGTGTTTATTGACGATATTTTGATCTACTCTAAGTCAGAGGATGAACACCGTGAGCATTTGAAAGCAGTTTTGGAGGTGTTGAGGGAGAAGAAGTTGTACGCAAAGTTTTCTAAATGTGAGTTTTGGCTCCGAGAAGTGCAGTTTCTTGGTCATGCCATTTGGGTTGACCAATGCTCCAGCCGCGTTTATGGACTTAATGAATCGGGTATGCCGCCCCTTTCTAGATCATTTTGTTATTGTGTTTATTGACGATATTTTGATCTACTCTAAGTCAGAGGATGAACACCGTGAGCATTTGAAAGCAGTTTTGGAGGTGTTGAGGGAGAAGAAGTTGTACGCAAAGTTTTCTAAATGTGAGTTTTGGCTCCGAGAAGTGCAGTTTCTTGGTCATGCCATTTGGGTTGACCAATGCTCCAGCCGCGTTTATGGACTTAATGAATCGGGTATGCCGCCCCTTTCTAGATCATTTTGTTATTGTGTTTATTGACGATATTTTGATCTACTCTAAGTCAGAGGATGAACACCGTGAGCATTTGAAAGCAGTTTTGGAGGTGTTGAGGGAGAAGAAGTTGTACGCAAAGTTTTCTAAATGTGAGTTTTGGCTCCGAGAAGTGCAGTTTCTTGGTCATGCCATTTGGGTTGACCAATGCTCCAGCCGCGTTTATGGACTTAATGAATCGGGTATGCCGCCCCTTTCTAGATCATTTTGTTATTGTGTTTATTGACGATATTTTGATCTACTCTAAGTCAGAGGATGAACACCGTGAGCATTTGAAAGCAGTTTTGGAGGTGTTGAGGGAGAAGAAGTTGTACGCAAAGTTTTCTAAATGTGAGTTTTGGCTCCGAGAAGTGCAGTTTCTTGGTCATGCCATTTGGGTTGACCAATGCTCCAGCCGCGTTTATGGACTTAATGAATCGGGTATGCCGCCCCTTTCTAGATCATTTTGTTATTGTGTTTATTGACGATATTTTGATCTACTCTAAGTCAGAGGATGAACACCGTGAGCATTTGAAAGCAGTTTTGGAGGTGTTGAGGGAGAAGAAGTTGTACGCAAAGTTTTCTAAATGTGAGTTTTGGCTCCGAGAAGTGCAGTTTCTTGGTCATGCCATTTGGGTTGACCAATGCTCCAGCCGCGTTTATGGACTTAATGAATCGGGTATGCCGCCCCTTTCTAGATCATTTTGTTATTGTGTTTATTGACGATATTTTGATCTACTCTAAGTCAGAGGATGAACACCGTGAGCATTTGAAAGCAGTTTTGGAGGTGTTGAGGGAGAAGAAGTTGTACGCAAAGTTTTCTAAATGTGAGTTTTGGCTCCGAGAAGTGCAGTTTCTTGGTCATGCCATTTGGGTTGACCAATGCTCCAGCCGCGTTTATGGACTTAATGAATCGGGTATGCCGCCCCTTTCTAGATCATTTTGTTATTGTGTTTATTGACGATATTTTGATCTACTCTAAGTCAGAGGATGAACACCGTGAGCATTTGAAAGCAGTTTTGGAGGTGTTGAGGGAGAAGAAGTTGTACGCAAAGTTTTCTAAATGTGAGTTTTGGCTCCGAGAAGTGCAGTTTCTTGGTCATGCCATTTGGGTTGACCAATGCTCCAGCCGCGTTTATGGACTTAATGAATCGGGTATGCCGCCCCTTTCTAGATCATTTTGTTATTGTGTTTATTGACGATATTTTGATCTACTCTAAGTCAGAGGATGAACACCGTGAGCATTTGAAAGCAGTTTTGGAGGTGTTGAGGGAGAAGAAGTTGTACGCAAAGTTTTCTAAATGTGAGTTTTGGCTCCGAGAAGTGCAGTTTCTTGGTCATGTTATTACATCGGAAGGTATTAAAGTAGATCCTTCAAAGATTGAAGCTGTTTCAAAGTGGGAGCAGCCAAAGACTCCTACCGAAATTAAGAGTTTTCTTGGTTTGGCTGGGTATTATAGAAGGTTTATTCAGGATTTTTCCCGAATAGCCAAGCCTATGACGGAATTAACAAAGAAGGGTGTGAAGTACGAGTGGACTGAAAAGCAGGAAAATGCATTCCAAACGTTGAAAAAGAAGTTGTGTGAAGCTCCTATCCTTGCCTTGCCTGAAGGTACTGATGATTTAGTGGTATATAGCGATGCTTCTATTACGGGTTTGGGTTGTGTCTTAATGCAGAGAGACAAAGTGATTGCCTATGCTTCACGTCAGTTGAAGCCTCATGAGAAGAATTACCCTACCCATGATCTTGAGCTAGCGACGGTTGTGTTTGCATTGAAATTATGGAGACATTACTTATATGGTACTAAATGCACACTTTACACCGACCATAAGAGTTTACAATATATGTTTACTCAAAAGGAGATGAATGTGAGACAAAGAAGGTGGATGGAATTACTTAAAGACTATGATTGTGAAATCAAATACCATCCGGGTAAAGCCAATGTAGTGGCGGATGCACTAAGTAGGAAAGTGCAAAGCTCTTCTTGTAAGTTGATGAGCATGCAAGTTCAGGCCAAGTCGGGTCTATTAGATCGAATTAAAGAAGCACAAGAGATGGCATTAATGAAGGATAATATTGATAATGAGAGTATTGGAAAGAAGAAACGACTTGTGATGGAGACTAATAGCCGTGGGTTTAAAACATACAAGGGTCGCATTTGGGTGCCACTGCTTGGTGGTAACCGAGAGTTGATCCTTGAAGAGGTCCATAGAAGTAGGTATTCGATGCATCCCGGTGTCACCAAAATGTATGCAGATTTGAAGCCGATTTATTGGTGGCCGGATATTAAAGGTGAAGTAGCTCATTTTGTAGCAAAGTGTTTGACATGTGCACGTGTGAAAACGGACCATAAAAAGCCGTATGGTTTGTTGCATCAATTAGACGTTCCCGAGTGGAAATGGGATCATATCACGATGGACTTTGTAACGAAGCTACCGAAAACGCCGAAAGGGAATGATATGATTTGGGTGATTGTAGATAGATTGACGAAGAGTGCTCATTTTCTAGCTACCCGACAAGATGTGCCTTTAACGAAGATGGCGAAGTTGTACATTGATGAAGTAGTTGCGAAACATGGAGTCCCTTTATCTATTGTTTCGGATCGAGACTCGAGATTTGTGTCAAACTTTTGGAAGGGTCTTCAACGGGAGTTGGGTAGTAGAATAAATTTGAGTACCGCCTATCATCCCCAAACCGATGGGCAAAGTGAGAGAACCATTCAAACCTTGGAGGATATGTTGAGAACGTGTGTACTTGAATACGGTGGAGCATGGGATGAACACTTGAAGTTGATTGAATTTGCTTATAATAATAGTCACCATGCAAGTATTGGGATGCCACCATTTGAAATGTTATATGGAAGGAGATGTAGGACTCCAAGTTGTTGGATGGAGCCCGGTGAAAAGCAGTTGACCGGTCCCGAAATTATTGAAATTACCTCTGAAAAGGTTAATGTAGCTAAAGAAGCCTTACGTGTGGCAAGAGAGAGGCAGAAAACATATGCAGATAAGAAAAGGAGACCGATTGAGTTTAATGTTGGTGATTTAGTGATGCTGAAAGTATCACCTTGGAAAGGAGTTATCCGATTTGGAAAGAAGGGAAAGTTGAGTCCAAGATTTATTGGACCTTTTAAAGTGGTGAAGCGCATTAAAGATGTGGCATATCAGTTGGAATTACCTCCAGAATTGGATGGAATTCATAACACCTTCCATGTATCCTACTTAAGGAAATGTTTAGCTGAGGAGTCGAGTGTGATTCCTATTAAAGACGTGAGTATTGACCCAATGAAGAGAATAGTAGACGAACCGGTAGCGATACTTGGAAGAAAGCAAAAGAAGTTACGCCGAAAAGTGATTGAACTTGTCTTGATAAAGTGGAAGCATAATCATGGAGAAAGCTTGACTTGGGAAACTGAAGCAGTAATGAAGGAGAAATATCCCGAGTTGTTCCTATCTGATGAGATTCCGAGGACGGAATCCTCTTAAGGGGGAGGTATTTGTAACATCCCGAACTTTTATTGAACGTTTGACTAATGCCGTTAAGTCAATTTGGGGTGTCGTTAAGTCTTTACTTAATATTTGAATGTGGTTATGTGTGGTTAACGTAGATAAAGTAGTTAGGTTTAAAAGCCTAGATTTTAATGACGAATAAAAGTGTGATTAATGTCGCTTAAAGGCTATGTAGTGCCTTTTAATGAAGGACTAATGTTGTATATGGTCAATAATGCAGTTTGTGACCAATAATGAAGGGTTTAGAAGTCCAGGGACTGATTTTGACATAGGTTGAAATCTAAAAAACGGGATTAAGGGTTTAGGAGCTGCCATTAGATGAGATTAAGCAGCCATTAGCAAATAATAAAGCAATTAATCCTTTCTTGAATCCTAAAGCAATTAATCAAGCCTTTGATCAAACGATTTGGTGTTGTAAATTGATCGATCATCGAGTCAAGCAGGTAATCATTGATGTATTGTTTGTATTTCAGATTTAGAGGTGGTTTAATTATGGGACAAATCTGATTAAGATGGGATTATGCAAGTAGTTAGGGTTTATGTGGTGTTTTGGGGTAATTAACATTGAAAGTGATGTTAATCGAGTCTATAATCGATCAAGTTAATCAAAAGACGTTTATTGGTGTCAAAAACATGTTTGGAAGGAAGCCTTGATCGATCAAAATCTGGAAAATTGATGAAGTTAGTCGTTTTTGGAATTCTGGACGAAAATAGGATTTAATTCGTAACTGATGCCAAGTTCGTTCATGCAGTCTAAATTCGTTTGCCCCAACGAAGTTCAAGTTCGTTGTTTAAATTCGTTTGAAGTCAAATTCGTTGGTTAAATTCGTAAAGAAGCTATTTTCGTAAAGTAGAACGAACGAAGATAAAGTTCGTACGAAGATTAACTTCGTTAGCTAAGTTCGTACGAAGATTAACTTCGTTAGCTAAGTTCGTACGAAGATTAACTTCGTTAGCTAAGTTCGTACGAAGGCTATCTTCGTAAGGTGTAATTCTGGAATTTTACGTAGTCAGTCTTAAGGTCGTTCGAGAGTCCGTTTAAGATTCCAAATGACTTATACTTTATATGTTAATGAACGATAGGTGTCGGAGGTTACTGATAAGCACTATTAGCTGTTTGTTTGCACGCGTACGCTACTACCAGGTAAGATACACTACTTTGACACGCTGAGGGATCAACTAAAAGCTGGTTTCAAATCGTAAACACTTCCATTCGGTACCTTATTATTGCATGTGGGCATATGGGTTACTTGGGAGGTATTATGGGTTATGCAGTTGACCATGAGACCTGAGATGCAGTCCCTATTGTAGTGTAATGTAGTATTGCTTAATGCAGTATGTAACTATGCAGTTGATGTAGTTTAATGAAGTATCTTGATATGCATGATATATAGAAATGAAGTTGATGTGTGATATGCATGCTTGACTTGTACGCCTAGTTCACTAGACTTGCTAGGTTGCTATGTCACTTGCACGTTTAAGGATCCAAACGTAATGAAGTAAAAGTGTGTGAATGTCTAGGAATGTGTGTTACCTAGACTATATGTGTGTGAATGTTTGGGAATGCAGGGACCCAATCTATATGTGTGTGAATGTTTGGAATGTGTGTTACCTAGACTATATGTGTGTGAATGTTTGGGAATGCAGGGACCCAATCTATATGTGTGTGAAATTGAGCTCATAAAACAGATGCAGTGAAAAGTGTTAAGCTTAACCCGTACTAGCCTTAGCCGGGCAAGTGCGTAGATGCAGTTGTTGCTTGGGTGGCTCCTCGCAACATGGTCGTTATAACGCAGGGCGAGTAATACGAGGGGTTTGACCAACCTTCATATACGGATTACTCAAGGATTGGCTTGCCATTCCTTAACGACGTAAGATGAGTAGTCTTTTGACTAATCATCCAGTCGGGTGTGATGCAGGGCACACTTATATGCAGCTAACGAAGATACGTGTGACAATGTGTGAACTAATGCAGGATAGGCACATTTAGGATGATTATCCTAATTGAAACGAAGTTGAAATGCAGTATATGTGTGAACGTGTGATGTGTGTTGTGCCTAATAAAACTTGTCTAATAATGAAGATTGTTTTAATTGGACAAATGCTTCTAAAATTAAGTGTTATCTTACTTAGCTATTCTTATAGCTAACACTTGCTTCTTAATGTGGTTGTTCCCTCAGGTTTAGCTTGATGGAAACTAGATGCAGGACGTGTGAGCTTGGGTAGATGCAATGCAGGAGCCTTAGCTACCCTTAGACGATGCTTTCTTTAGACATTCGTTACATTTCGTATTTAATGTCGAATTTATGTAGTGATGTGTGAACGGTTGTTTTATGTTGGGCAACCGTTGGGTTTTCATTTGAACTATTGTTTGATATGACAAGTAACACCAAATAAATGCAGAAACCGAAATGTTTCTATCGGTTTTGACTTTTACAGTCTTTACTTCCGCAATTTAACACCGTTAGGTGAAAAGTTTTTGAAAACCCATATTTTTAAACGACGGGTGTTACAAATATGAAGAGTTGTGTTTTTTTAATACAATTATTTATTATCAGAATTAAAAAAATAAAGTTAAATGGCGGGTTGTATCACCTTATAAAAAAAGATGAGTTTTTGGGTTGATAAGTTGAAATTACTTTGACAACGTGCTATTGGTTTAAGGTGTGTTGATGTGGGTTGGTGTAACACCCCAATATTTTTAAAGGTAAATAAAATGATTTATTTTATTGTTTTACTTTTAAATAATTTTCTAGTATTTAATTTTGAGTTATGAGGTTAATTTAGTTGGAACTTTAGTGGATAGCGGGTATTATACCCACTAAGTTAGAAAGAGGGCGTGATACTTAGAGAAAGTGTCAACCATTCATTTTTATGACTCATCTCTATTTTCCATCTTCTTCTTTCTTTTTTTCATTCACATCAAACTCAATCTTCTTTAAGTGTGTTTCTCATAGTCATCCATGTCACACCCCCAAAATACGGGTCCACGAGTGGGGCGTGACTTCCATAATATCACAACACAAGAGTATAATGAACGACTTAAAACGTAGTCGTTTTGAAAACTTGCATTTCATAAACATAATCATTCAAGCTCCAAATACATTACATGAAATCAAAATAGTCTTGATTTGAAAAAGATTAAGAAAACACATTTGAACTACGAATCCATATCTTTTAGCAAAAGATTGAGCACTAGAAGGCATGGAGGGTAGGGTCTGTATTCAACAAGAACAAGCGAACAACAAGTAGCAATCTGAGCATGACAACATCTAATCACCTGCAATACATACTAAATTGTGTCAACATAAAGTTGGTGAGTTCCTTAGGGTTTTAATAAAACGTTTTGCCATGAACCACAAGCCATAAGTTAACCATTGCTTTACCACAATGAAGGTAGCCATTGTTAAACAACAATGCTAGGAATGTAAAGAGTATACATCTATATAAACTCATGATACGAAACTGACACGTTGTTATAGTTTGCCTCCCGGTACTTGTTCAAGGTACCGAATGTTTACAAATATGTGTCACCCGTTCGGCTCCCAGCCGTGTTTATGCCGGGTGGGGTGTGTCGACCCAAATAGCGCTATTCAACATATCCACGTTTAAATCCATAATTAACATATCATGATTGTGAGGACTTATTGTGAACATAGTAGCTTATAATAGCCTTGTATACCGTTGTGCATGTACTTGTGTTCATAAAAGTAAAAGTATGTATTGCAGCCCAAAATATATAAGTAAGATGGGGCTAAGGAGATCTCACCTTAGTTCAAAGTAGCAATTATTAGCAAATAGAGAATCCTCTTGAATGTGTTAACCTATAGAAATAAAATGTAAACTTGTCTTAATAAACTATACTATTATTTCCTAAGGAATTTCCCTCTTCTTCCAAATAATATTGTTTAATGTGATTTAAAAAATGTTTCTTTATGTGATAATGGTAAGGGTTGACCACGTGCTAGTTGGAGTCGGTCTTTCATGAGTTTATATATAATAATATATATATAATATAATATATATAATATAATAATATATATATATAATATAATAATAACGATAATAATAATAGCAATATTATGACTATTCTCCCACACAACCTATACACGTGAAATGGCAAAGAAGTATGGTTGTATGTTGAAATAAATCATAACATGGCATTCGCGATCATTCTCCCTCACAACCTATACGAGTGCACCGGTTTCCATAATAGGAGTTGGGCAATTGTCAATTAAGTATGGTTGTGAGTTGGAATAACCACGAATTATAAGTATATGAATATAAATATGTTGCCGCACAACTTTGCACCAACATTCTAAATAGAAGATGGGCATGGTGGGTCTATATATAAATATATTATAATTATATAGGTCATGTTTGCACCCGAAGCGTGCTAAGTCACCGCACACTTTGCACCGATGTCCTAAATAGGAGGTGGGCATGGTGGGTCAAGTTATATTAATAGATATATATATACGTATATAGACATATATTAATATATATAATATATATATTATATATATATAGATAGTTATTTAATGGGCATTTAACTAGCACGTTTTCCAAACTTCACTAACATAGATTATCACAACAACGATTATACTTAAAGCATGCTTTTATATTTCCAAGAAAAAAGTTAATCATTATGCATGTTGGGATTTGATGTCATAAAGGTATTTCTTGGAAGAGAGAACATTCGCCTAGGAACTCTACATCATTAAATACAAAGTAATCATTATAAGTTTAATTTAAACCAATTAATATAATCAGATTATGTATTTTCCAAAATCTGTTAAGTTTCCATGCAAATATCTTATTCTCAAAATGTTGAAGTTGTCGGCTAAAAGTCATGAAGTGTATTGCAACTTTGAAGTCTACAAACGTTTTTTAGTTTTGGTTTAGTCTCGGCCAATGTCCACGGCCAACAAGAAAACGGTTTATGTTTTAAATCAGCCAATGGTCGACCATTATGGTCCTGAAACAGTAGCAAAACAGTGGTGGTTCGTGGTGGTGATGAAAGGTGGTGATTCATGGTGGGTTTCGAACCAAAAACGAAAAGAAAAACAACTAAGCTTTGCATAACCGTGTATTATTACTATGGAAGTTTTGAGGTAAGTTAAACAACCTGTTTTCAAGGTTTTTCAGATCTGAATATGGTGGCTAGTGGTGGCTGTTCACGGTGGTTCTTGGCTGCGAGAAAGGAAACAAGTAAGAAAACGTTTTTAAAGGTTTGGATACAATATACCCAGCATGGACAGGTCTGTAGCGACCTGTTTAGAAGCTTGAATGTCCTTCTTTCAGGTCTGATCTTCGTGAGGTGGTGGGGGAGTGGTGGTGCGCGGCTGACAAGAAGAAAGGAGGAGAGGGAGAAAGAAGTTAATTAGAGTTTTAGTAAGGGAAACCGAATGGGTTTATTTAGAGAATCATTACCAACGTTCTCCTACCTTTCTTGTACCCTGGGGAGTCGAGTGGTGGTGGTTGGGCATCGTGGCAGCAGCAGCAGCGGTGGCAGACGGCGGCACAGCTGCAGCAGCGGCGGCCCACTGGTGGTGGTGTGATGTTTTGTGTTTCTAGAGAGAGAGAGAGATGGTGGGAGTGTTTTAGGGTTGAAGATGTGAGTGATGATGATGTATTGGGTGGTGGCCGGCCATTTTTCCGGCGAGCAGAGGTGGTGGCGCGGCGGTGGAGTGAGAGGGAGGGAGAAGATGGATGTTTAAATCTTTTTAGTGTTTGTGTGTGTTGTTTACGTGCAGGCAAAAAAAGGGCAGCACATTACTAGATTTTTATAGGGCTAAGGGGGATGGGCTTAGGTCTTGACTTGTGGGCTAGGCTTACAATTTCGAAAATTACATGGGTTGAAGGTTTATGGGCTTATTTTTGGTCTAACAAATGCATTAGCCTACTAATAGTGTTAGTTAGTTGGTCCATGAGTTTTTATAAATAACATAAATATTATTTTGTATAAATTTTTAATTAGGAAACTAAAAATAATATGTCATGTTTTTATAATTCATGTTTTTATAAATTGGGTCAATTATTATAATTGTATAAGTGCGTTCTTTAATCATTTAGAATATCTATCAATTCATGTTTTTATAATTCATGTTTTTATAATTCATGTTTTTATAATTCATGTTTTTATAATTCATGTTTTTATAATATCATGTTATAATTATTTTGTATAAATTTTTAAGGAAACTAAAAATAATATGTCATGTTTTTATAATTCATGTTTTTATAAATTGGGTCAATTATTATAATTGTATAAGTGCGTTCTTTAATCATTTAGCGAATATCTATCAACAGATATTTCATATAAAAGCTTTCTAACGTATGGCTATTTCTAACAAGATATAATTATCACATAAAATTATACATCACAAAAAAAAATGTATGACCTGAAGGTCCTCCTTGACCGGTGTGTCAGCATCGTTATTTTATTAACGACGTTTGATTATAATGACACATAAGGATTTAAATATTATATATTTAAATTTATCTTTCTACAAATAGCACACGAATAGTAAACTTTCTAAGTTTAGAAAATCAAAATTTGACGGTTGTCACATTCCAAATCCAAGAAAATTCCTCAAATAATAATAATAAGTTCAAGAATTCTAGAAATTTAAAGTTGGGGATTGAGAGTGTGGGTGTGGGTGTGTGTGAGTCGAAAATTAGAATGAATGATGAGGAAGAAATTTAGTGTATTTTTCCAACCCTTTCATCTTATATTCTTCATTCAAGGTATGATTTCATTATTTGTTATTAATGAAATTAGGGGTTATGCAATCAATTGAATTGGGAATTGTGGGATACATGGTGATTTAGCCCTAGAGTCTTATGTTGTTGGTCAATTTAGGACCATGCAAGAGTATTTGTGACTTCCCCATTATCTTTTGAATGATTTTCATTGTTATTGAGTTGGATGACTGATTTTGGTATTAACGTGGTAGTGACTTTCATAGTCAAAGAATGAAATTGAAAATTTTGATGATAAATTGGAATGAGTAAGTTGTAATGGCTATACTTAAATGATGAGATTTCTAATTGAACCAACTCAATAATATTGAGGAATTTGAAATAGGTAAATGAATGCTAGTGAATTGTTACTAGTTATGGTTATGGTTAGATGACCTTATTTGCGTATTGTGATGATTTGTAGGTTGAAAGCAATTACGTTTGTTGTTGTAGTTTTCTTGAAATGTGGTCGAGAAGGAGGTGGGTATCTTTGCATTCACTTATATGTGCGTTTGGTCGATTACCATATAATGGTGGATTCCATGTGTGATAATCGATTCGACGTTTAGGCTTAAGTAGTGGTCGAGGCCTAAGAACCTCCTATTTGTATTGTTCTACGCATTGCGATATATTAGTTGAGGCCTAAGAACCTCCTATTTGTATTGTTCTACGCATTGCGATATATTAGTTGAGGCCTAAGAACCTTCTTTGAGTATATAGTTTAGCATATATGGATCCATTTATGTTTTGTTAGCGCGAAGATCAGCATGGAAGTGATGGGTTGACGGTACCATTGGCTACATTTAGTCATATTATTTTAGTGTACCCTCTTTATAGGTTTCGGAAGTGGAAACAAGTGATTAATAGTAAGGATTTGGAAGTGAAGCTAGTGCATTGAAGGGAGCCTGTTATTTTGCGGTAAATGGCACTTTTGGTAGAAACCTAGTGATCCCACCTCGTATATAGCTCTTGGTACAAAGTTTATGTTTTGAGAATGTTTAATGTGTATAAATTTCAGCAACTTGTTGTTTCATGGGGTCATTTGAAACTTAATGTAAAAGTCGACTTTGAAACGTTTGGCAAAAACAGGTAAATGACTCGTTTCGTCGTGAAACTCACTCTTTAACATTTGGAAACTATTGGAATGTTTAGTAATGTGATTTTGTCTTTTTTGTATCAGTCAATGGTAATCGAAAGGTTGGAATTTAGTCGAAATACTGAAAAACGTCAAATAGGATATTTTTGGAGTACATCAGGGAGTGTGGCCTTTGTGTCACGAAGCGTGGCCGCTGTGACACAGAGTACGGCTGTTGTAGACTGCAGAGGTCGCGGCTCATTTTTCCAGAGCCCCCGTTTGACCTTTTCGGGTCCTGAGACTTGTATACTAGTGTATTTATACCATTTTAAGAACATTCCAAGTGACATTTCTTGATTTGGAACTGATGTGTCTCAATTTATACATATTTCACACATCTTATTTGGACGAGTTATACTCGTTTTGTAGCCATTTATACTTGTTTTGTGGTGCATTATGTTGTTTGCTAGTGGTTTCAGGTCTACAGCAGGTACATTGCTCATAAATGGTAGAAAATAGCTCAAGAATGGTCCATATGCACTAACGATAAAGAACGAAGCTGAAATGACAAATCTGAGTTATCTCGCGGCGCGACCAGAATCTCTCGCGGCGCGATCCTTCATAAACTTCGCCTCGCGGCGTGATCTTGGAACCTCGCGACGCGACAAAAACCCCTGTATGAAAATGTTCTAGTTTCTGCATCATTCGCGGCGCGAGTTTTGTCTGACCTGACGGATTTTCTCTCTCTTGGGTATAAATACCAGCCCCCACTCAACCTTAAACCTAATCTTGGATACCCCAGCCTCCATACTTTGTTCCCAGCCGATTTTGAAGGGTTTTCAAGGGTTTTTCATCATTCTAACTATTTTAAAGACTTGAAGATTAATTTTGGCTATTGTTACTTATTGTAGCTCGGTTGTAACCTCGATTGGGATTATTACTTCATATTTGGTACACTATGTTCTCTTTTTCATTTGAATCTTTAGCTCTTTTCATTATGAGTAGCTAAATCTCTAAACATCTATGAAGATGAAGTGAAACAATTAGTTATGGTTGCATAATATTTTGAATTCAAGTTGGTTTTACTTAACATTTTGTCAAGATCTTAATGAAGTGATTTCTTTTACTTAATCTTGTGTTCTTGGTGATATTTGTGTTTTTCGATAGTGGTACTAGTTGAATACAAGTATTATTTTGGTTGTTTGTCTATGAACAACTCTTGCTAGGTCATGGTATGATAGTAAAGATACAAGTTTAATAGAAATTACTTTGTTAAGTGGATTTAACGGGTGGTGGTACCACGTTTCTTTCACAAAGATAAAAATTGTTATTTAAATAATCAAACAAACTAGTTCGTTCGAGGAATTGTAATAGGGTTGGTGGTACCACTTGTTGCAAGAAATTGGATTGATTAGGTGATTGAGTTGATTTTACAAACGGAGTGCACCCGGTTGTGTTTTTGTCTTATCACGATTATTATCACCAACATATATGAATTTTGAGCTTAACCCATATGCAACCTAGACTTTTTGTGTAGCGGATTCAACATAGATGTCCTTTTAATTATTTGTTTACAATTCAAACTCTTTTCGTGTGCTCTCGATTAATACCGGTTGAGTACTTTATTTTACTTGTTGATTACATAGTTTTCAGAAACGCAAAGTGACAATTCGGTCACACCAAACCTTTTACTTGATTCACATTTTTACAACCTTTAGTACAACACTCAGTCCTTGTGTTCGATCCTGGTCTTGCCAGTTATCTATATTAAATACGAACGGGTACACTGCCCGTAAGTATGTTGTAGTCAGTTAGCGATAGATCTTGTTATAAATTTTAAACTAGATTTCACACATCAAGTTTTTGGCGCCGCTGCCGGAGACTGATTTTTAAGTACTTTTGGTTGAGATTCTGTGAATCGATCCTTTTTCGTGCTTTGCACGGAGAAGTTACTTGCTTTATTTTATTTTATTTTATTTTGCTTTAATTGTACCCCAGGTGCTATTAAGGTTTTTGTTTGTTGTGTTGTGTTCGCAGATTATTCACAGGTAGTGGATGAACACTCGTACTTCGGGGAAACCATTAGTGAGAGCCACGTCCA
Source organism: Erigeron breviscapus (assembly GCA_034093135.1). Taxonomy (NCBI): domain Eukaryota; kingdom Viridiplantae; phylum Streptophyta; class Magnoliopsida; order Asterales; family Asteraceae; genus Erigeron; species Erigeron breviscapus. The sequence goes on along the minus strand of CM067172.1, from coordinate 55,472,495 downwards.
ATCCCGAAAAACTTAAAAAGCGCACTAAAACACAAACCTCACAACCATCATCATCCGACCCATTGTTCATAGACACCACTCCTAGACCCAAATCCGACCACATACTTCACGAGACTTATTACGAGTCGGGAAGTAACGAGTGGAGTTACCATTCCGAAAAAGAAGAACCACTTTCCGATAAAACACCTACTCCACCCGAATCACCAAAAGCAACTGTCAACATGGCCGGTCAACAAAATCCTCCCAATCTTTTCAACATGAAAATCGAGGACCTTCCTCGAACCATACCAACATCTCGCCAATCGGCCATCCGAGCTCCCGAAATTGACACTTTCACGGTGAAAGGCAGCCATTAGCAAATGGTTAAGGATTTATGCTTTGACGGAAGGCATAAAAGGGACCCTCATGAGCATCTTGACAAGTTTGAGATGATTTGCAACTTATTCAATTATGGGGAAAATCAGGCCAACAACATCAAAATAAAGCTTTTTCCCATGTCTCTCACGGGAGAGGCTCATAAATGGTTGAAGGGTTTGGCACCGGATAGCTTGACTACTTGGGGTGCGGTTAGGGAAGCTTTGATTGAGAGATTCTTTCCGGCTAATCGGGAAAGAGAGCTTATACTTGTAATTCAATCTTTTAGGCAAGATGAGGATGAGTCTATTGTTGAAGCTTGGTTAAGAATGAAGGATCTTTTGTGGGAATGCCCCGGGCATGGGGTAAGTGATACCGAAATTGTGGGGATATTCATGGATGAGATGAATAGGGAGAGTTATAAGAAAATGGTGATGACGTGTGGAGGTAGCATTAGTTACAAGATGTTAGAAATTCCAAAAATAGTGATAAATTGTAATCTAGATTAGATGAATTTCTTGTTGTTAATTCATAGATAGATGATTACTAAGGTTGAGGGGCTAATTGTGACAATTAGCATAATTGTAGAATTAGACTATAAATAGCCCTCTCATACCTTAGAGATCATAACAATAATAACAATTAGACAACAATTCCATAACAATTACACATATCTTTAATACCAGTGAATTCACACACAGTTACCTTTGATTCTCTCTCAAAACACACACAAACACCAAGAACACACACTATCCAAACCGCCATTGATGAATTGAATTCAGTGATAGAAATCGTGTTATAACAAGTGGTATCAGAGCAAAACATCAATCTGATGACGATCCATAACTGAATTCAATCACAAATTCAACAAAATCAAAATTATTCACAATTCTGTTCGTAATTTTTTACCTACTGGTTCATCAAAATTCACACTTCAAATCACATAAAATCACAGTTATTTGTTCACCAATAGATTCGTGGTTATTGATAACATAATCCTGTCAAGTTTCAAGTTCCAATTCAATCTAAATCTCGAGATTGAATTTTGAGTTTTGGCGCGAATTTTGAGGGATTTGAATCTGTAGTGTTTTGTGCTGAATTTTGTTCATAAACTTGTTGCGGACATGAATTTAATTAGTTTGCAAGTGATTTCAAGTTCAATACTTAACCAAATTTCATCCAAATCCTAATACGATCTCACCCAGACGATCTCACAAAGACGATCTTCACCAAGATCGTTTCATACCCTCGAAACCCAAGACGATCTTCACCAAGATCGTTTCATACCCTCGAAACCCAAGACGATCTTCACCAAGATCGTCTCATTTCCTTGAATAATTTCAAACCAAAATCACTTTCATTTCAAGACCGTTTCATTTTCAAGATCATTTCATTTCAAGATCATTTTCATTTCAAGACCGTTTCATTTTCAAGACCGTTTCATTTCAAGACCGTTTCATTTTCAAGATCATTTCATTTCAAGATCATTTTCATTTCAAGACCGTTTCATTTTCAAGACCATTTCATTTCAAGATCATTTTCATTTCAAGACCGTTTCATTTTCAAGACCGTTTCATTTCAAAATCGTTTCAAGTTCAATACTTAACCAAATTTCATCAAAATCCTAAGACGATCTCACTCAAGACGATCTCACTCAAGACGATCTCACCCAAGACGATCTCACCCAAGACGATCTCACCCAAGACGATCTCACCCAAGACGATCTCACCCAAGACGATCTCACCCAAGACGATCTCACCCAAGACGATCTCACCCAAGACGATCTCACCCAAGACGATCTCACCCAAGACGATCTCACCCAAGACGATCTCACCCAAGACGATCTCACCCAAGACGATCTCACCCAAGACGATCTCACCCAAGACGATCTCACCCAAGACGATCTCACCCAAGACGATCTCACCCAAGACGATCTCACCCAAGACGATCTCACCCAAGACGATCTCACCCAAGACGATCTCACCCAAGACGATCTCACCCAAGACGATCTCACCCAAGACGATCTCACCCAAGACGATCTCACCCAAGACGATCTCACCCAAGACGATCTCACCCAAGACGATCTCACCCAAGACGATCTCACCCAAGACGATCTCACCCAAGACGATCTCACCCAAGACGATCTCACCCAAGACGATCTCACCCAAGACGATCTCACCCAAGACGATCTCACCCAAGACGATCTCACCCAAGACGATCTCACCCAAGACGATCTCACCCAAGACGATCTCACCCAAGACGATCTCACCCAAGACGATCTCACCCAAGACGATCTCACCCAAGACGATCTCACCCAAGACGATCTCACCCAAGACGATCTTCTCAAGATCGTTTCATTTTCTGTTCTTAATACAATTCAATTTTTCAAATCAAATCAATTTCAAAATGACTTCTCGTGAAGCATTGGCATTGGGTTCAGATACAAGACCTCCAGTTCTCTACCGTGGTTCCTATGGACTATGGAAGAAAAGATTTATGGACTATGTGGAAAGTCAAACAAATGGTCATATGATGAAAGATTCCATCCTTAATGGACTTGCCGTTCATCGCCATCCCACTACTGATGCAATAATTCTAACTCCTGATCTTTTGAATGCTGAACAAAAAGATCGATCAGCTGCAGATAACAGAGCTAGGTCATGCTTATACAAAGCTCTACCGGATGAAATCTATGGCTCTGTTGACTCTTATGATACGGCCAAGGAGATTTGGGATGAGGTGGCTAGACAGATGGAAGGAGCTGACGTGACTTCGACGATAAGATTGACCAATGTTTTGACTGAGTTTGACAACTTCGCGAAATTGCCTAATGAAACTCTTGAAGCTGTCTACTACAGATTCTGCAATGTCATAAATGAGCTGAGGAAGAACAATGTCAAGAAAACAGAGATTGAGCTAAACATCAAATTCATCAAAGCTCTTGGTCCAGAATGGGAAGATTTTGGAACACAGATCAAGCAACATCAAAATCTAACCAAGTTCACCATTCATACTCTTTATGAATCTTTCAAACTCAATGAAAACCAAGTCCTAAACAAAGCTTCATCAAACAAAATGCCAGAAGTTGTATCTTCTGATCCTTTGGCATTGATAGTTGAGAAGAAGATTTCTGAAGCTCTTAACAGGCAAATGGTAGTTGTTTCTTCGTCTGATGAGGAGGGAGATGATCTGATGGCTACAAGAGATGGTGTTTCAGATGAACTATATCAAGCTCTTGCCGCGGTAACAAAGCATTTCAAGAGGAAATTTTACAAAGCGAGGCCAACAAACAACAATCTCCGCACTTCTTCTACAAGTGCATTTCCCAAGAAGGAACATTATCATCCAAGGAGTAATGAGCAAGGTGAAGCTAATGGATCAAGGTATGGTGAAAAGAAGGAAATCTATGAGAAACACGTTGTTGAGAAGGGTAAGGCATCAGACAAAAAGTGCTACAATTGTGGAATTCCTGGACATTTTGCTGTTGATTGCAAACAACCTCGAAAGCGGAACTATGAGTATTACAAGCAGAAGATGCTGTTAGCCAAACAAGTCGAAGCAGGACATGCATTGCTAGCTGAAGATGACAAATGGCTGTTACTCACAGATGATGAAGATCAAGATCTCTCTGCTAATGTTTGCTATATGGCAAGGTTGGCCAAGAACAAAGACTTTAAAGAAGAAAAGATTTATGGACTATGTGGAAAGTCAAACAAATGGTCATATGATGAAAGATTCCATCCTTAATGGACTTGCCGTTCATCGCCATCCCACTACTGATGCAATAATTCTAACTCCTGATCTTTTGAATGCTGAACAAAAAGATCGATCAGCTGCAGATAACAGAGCTAGGTCATGCTTATACAAAGCTCTACCGGATGAAATCTATGGCTCTGTTGACTCTTATGATACGGCCAAGGAGATTTGGGATGAGGTGGCTAGACAGATGGAAGGAGCTGACGTGACTTCGACGATAAGATTGACCAATGTTTTGACTGAGTTTGACAACTTCGCGAAATTGCCTAATGAAACTCTTGAAGCTGTCTACTACAGATTCTGCAATGTCATAAATGAGCTGAGGAAGAACAATGTCAAGAAAACAGAGATTGAGCTAAACATCAAATTCATCAAAGCTCTTGGTCCAGAATGGGAAGATTTTGGAACACAGATCAAGCAACATCAAAATCTAACCAAGTTCACCATTCATACTCTTTATGAATCTTTCAAACTCAATGAAAACCAAGTCCTAAACAAAGCTTCATCAAACAAAATGCCAGAAGTTGTATCTTCTGATCCTTTGGCATTGATAGTTGAGAAGAAGATTTCTGATTTAAATCATAATTGTTTTCTAAAAGGCATTGAGATTGAGAATCTTGAAAAACAAGTTGAGGAATTTAAAAAGAATATACTTTTCTATCAAGAAAAGTTATATAAAGTTGAACAAAATCCTCTCTTGAATTTCACTGCCTATTTCAACAAGTCAAAAATTGACAAAACAGAATTTCTTCTAGGGTTGGGATTTGAGAATATCACACCATTGCAAAAAGCCAAAGAGGAAATTGAACCCTTGTATGATGAAAAATTCCTACGTCTTGGTATGATACAACAATTTATTCGTCCATTGGATGACGAATTTGAGACTGATGAAGTTGAGAGAATACCAAAACAAGAATTTTTGGTTAATTATGATGCAATAAATGATTCATACAAAACAAAAGAGTCTTCAATTTTCAAATTGGAAGAAATTGAATCAAATTTTCAAAACTTATTGAAGAACATTCAAAATTACTTTTTGAACATGAAGCTATTAAACAAGATTTTCAAGCTTACAAAGATAAGATGTTGGTTAAAGAATGTGAGTTGAATGTCTCTCCTGATTCTAAGTTATTACAAAAATGTCAAAATCTTGAAAAGACCATTCATGATCTTGAAAAGGCCAATCAAGATCTTGAAATCCAAAAGACCAATGAATGGCTTCGGGCAAATGCAAGACAAATGGATGTTGATATTCTTAATAAAAAACTCCAAGAAGCTAAACCAAACAATGTTGAATTCGAAAGGAAGATTTCTGATTTAAATCATAATTGTTTTCTAAAAGGCATTGAGATTGAGAATCTTGAAAAGACCATTCATGATCTTGAAAAGGCCAATCAAGATCTTGAAATCCAAAAGACCAATGAATGGCTTCGGGCAAATGCAAGACAAATGGATGTTGATATTCTTAATAAAAAACTCCAAGAAGCTAAACCAAACAATGTTGAATTCGAAAGGAAGATTTCTGATTTAAATCATAATTGTTTTCTAAAAGGCATTGAGATTGAGAATCTTGAAAAACAAGTTGAGGAATTTAAAAAGAATATACTTTTCTATCAAGAAAAGTTATATAAAGTTGAACAAAATCCTCTCTTGAATTTCACTGCCTATTTCAACAAGTCAAAAATTGACAAAACAGAATTTCTTCTAGGGTTGGGATTTGAGAATATCACACCATTGCAAAAAGCCAAAGAGGAAATTGAACCCTTGTATGATGAAAAATTCCTACGTCTTGGTATGATACAACAATTTATTCGTCCATTGGATGACGAATTTGAGACTGATGAAGTTGAGAGAATACCAAAACAAGAATTTTTGGTTAATTATGATGCAATAAATGATTCATACAAAACAAAAGAGTCTTCAATTTTCAAATTGGAAGAAATTGAATCAAATTTTCAAAACCAAGAATCTGTCTGTACTCCACCTAAACCAACTAAAATGTATTTTCCAACCACATTTTTGGAAAAACAAATAGAAGGTTTACAACAAAAGGTAGAATCTCAACAAAAAGTTATTGATCATCTCAAGTCTCAAAGTCCGAATTCAGAGGATAAATGTATTGTTGTTGATACTAAGAAAGTTTGTGAGATTGCTTCTACTCAAACTGACCAAAATGCTTTAGTAGACAATTCTACCCAAACTTCTTGTGATTCATCTACCAATACCTCTACCCAGACCTTGACTGATTTTCTTGGATGTACTTGTCAAAATACTGCTACTTTTATAGCTGAGGATTATGTGCAATCTGATTTTTCTTATGAAGAACTTGCACATAGTTTAGTTTTGATATGGTACTTCTATAGGTTTTTCACATGCAACAATGTTGATGAGTTAGTTGTTCACCCTAAGCCTAGTGCTAGTATAGGTGTTGATACCTCTACTCAATTTTTTTGTGAAACCAAAGATGTGTCAGTTCAAGTTGACCTAATTTCCGAGACTAACCATGATGTGAAGTTGGACACCAAGATTCCTGATTTTTCAAGAGATTTCACGAAAGATGATTTTGATAAATTCATGGAGGGAGAATATGTTTTTGATTCAGAAACTGAGAAAAAGATTGAATCTACCAAAATCAAAGTGAAAACAAAAGTGGAATCTCAAAAACCATTGTCCAAAGCTCCAACTTCATATTACTCAAAGAAACGAGTTAAGACCAAACTCGTCAAGACTGAACCAAAGACCATTAAGTTAGAAACCTTTGTTACTACCCCAGTGAAACATGTCAAAGAGGAACAAGCTGAGAACCCACACAGGACAAAGTACACCAAAGTGAAACTTCCGAAAGACTATCCTAATGCTTCTCAATCTAGCTCTCAATCTAGTTCTATACCTAAGGTGTCTAAGTCTAGCACAGTTTCGCTAACTAAGGATGCATCAAATGGTACAACTAGATATAAGGATAGATATGGATGGTTTTCTCATGATAAACCAAAGAAGCAAGAAGTTTCCTCACCTCCAAAAGATTCCAAAAAGATTAAAGTGTTTAAAACTTCTAGTTCTAATCTTCTTAAATTCAATTCAACAGGTGGAAAGAGCATAACTAGTGGTGCTAGATGGGTTGCTAATACTTTAGTACCTAAGTTCACTAGTAATCAAAAGGACGTTGAGAAAAAGAAGAAAAGAAAGAGGAGAAAGAATGTTAATAGGAGGAAGGGTGTTCATGTTAATCAAAACAATTGTTCTTTGTCAAATAATGTTGAAAATACCAAGGCAAGACCTTGTGAGCTTGTAAACAATCTTAATTCTCGTACTTGTGTATCTAATGTTAATGCTTGTAGACATGTTACTTTTAATTCTCATGTGAATGTTCGTACTTTTTATTCAAATGTGTTTGTTGATAATGTGCTTGTCAATGCTTATTTTGATTCAAAAACATGTTTGAATGCGAAACCTAAGTTATATACCCTGCCTGTTTTAACTAACCATAAAGGACCCGTCTTCAAGTGGGTACCTAAAAACGGTTAAATTTCTTTGATTGCAGGAAATAACCATCTGTGTTTGGATACTCGATTCCGGGTGTTCGAAGCACATGACTGGAAATAAATCTTTGCTCAAGAATTTTGTTGAAAGATTCATGGGAACAGTTCGCTTTGGAAACAACAATTTCGCTCCTATCTTAGGTTATGGAGACATTGAAAGAAATGGAATTATCATCAAGAAAGTTCACTATGTTGAAGGATTAAGTCACAACTTGTTCAGTGTTGGACAATTCTGTGATAACAATCTTCAAGTTCTGTTTCGAAAATCTCTTTGCAAAGTCCAAACTTTAGATGGAGTTGATATTCTTTGTGGTGACCGTGATGATAATCTCTTTACCGTCAATCTCGATGATAACCAACCAACTGATAATATTTGTCTCATTTCAAAGGCTGCTTCAAAGAATTCTTGGTTATGGCATAGAAGGCTGTCGCATCTGAACTTTCAAACCATCAATATTTTGGTCAACAAGCATCTTGTTAAAGGCTTACCTGACTATAAGTATGAAAGTGAACATGTTTGTCCTTCTTGTGCTGTTGGGAAGATTAAGAGAGCTTCTCATAAACCAAAGAAGCAAGAAGTTTCCTCACCTCCAAAAGATTCCAAAAAGATTAAAGTGTTTAAAACTTCTAGTTCTAATCTTCTTAAATTCAATTCAACAGGTGGAAAGAGCATAACTAGTGGTGCTAGATGGGTTGCTAATACTTTAGTACCTAAGTTCACTAGTAATCAAAAGGACGTTGAGAAAAAGAAGAAAAGAAAGAGGAGAAAGAATGTTAATAGGAGGAAGGGTGTTCATGTTAATCAAAACAATTGTTCTTTGTCAAATAATGTTGAAAATACCAAGGCAAGACCTTGTGAGCTTGTAAACAATCTTAATTCTCGTACTTGTGTATCTAATGTTAATGCTTGTAGACATGTTACTTTTAATTCTCATGTGAATGTTCGTACTTTTTATTCAAATGTGTTTGTTGATAATGTGCTTGTCAATGCTTATGTTGATTCAAAAACATGTTTGAATGCGAAACCTAAGTTATATACCCTGCCTGTTTTAACTAACCATAAAGGACCCGTCTTCAAGTGGGTACCTAAAAACGGTTAAATTTCTTTGATTGCAGGAAATAACCATCTGTGTTTGGATACTCGATTCCGGGTGTTCGAAGCACATGACTGGAAATAAATCTTTGCTCAAGAATTTTGTTGAAAGATTCATGGGAACAGTTCGCTTTGGAAACAACAATTTCGCTCCTATCTTAGGTTATGGAGACATTGAAAGAAATGGAATTATCATCAAGAAAGTTCACTATGTTGAAGGATTAAGTCACAACTTGTTCAGTGTTGGACAATTCTGTGATAACAATCTTCAAGTTCTGTTTCGAAAATCTCTTTGCAAAGTCCAAACTTTAGATGGAGTTGATATTCTTTGTGGTGACCGTGATGATAATCTCTTTACCGTCAATCTCGATGATAACCAACCAACTGATAATATTTGTCTCATTTCAAAGGCTGCTTCAAAGAATTCTTGGTTATGGCATAGAAGGCTGTCGCATCTGAACTTTCAAACCATCAATATTTTGGTCAACAAGCATCTTGTTAAAGGCTTACCTGACTATAAGTATGAAAGTGAACATGTTTGTCCTTCTTGTGCTGTTGGGAAGATTAAGAGAGCTTCTCATAAACCAAAGAAATCTCCAAATTCTTTAGCACCTCTTCATTTGATTCACATGGATCTTTGTGGGCCAATGAAAGTACAAAGCCGAAATGGGAAGAAATACATCTTGGTTATTGTTGATGATTATTCAAGATATACTTGGGTCAAGTTCCTTGCATCCAAAGATGAAACAACTCAGATGTTGATAGATTTCATCACTAATACTCAAGTAAATCTTCAACTTCCAGTTCGTTACATCCGTTCGGATAACGGAACTGAGTTCAAGAATGCTGTTTTTGATGAATTCTGCAAATCCAAAGGTATTACTCATCAATTCTCAGCAGTTCGCACCCCACAACAAAACGGTGTTGTTGAAAGGAGAAATCGATCGCTGGTGGAAGCAGCAAGGACAATGCTTGCTTATTCCAAATTGCCATCCAATATGTGGGCTGAAGCTGTTGACACTGCATGTCACACTCAGAATCGGTCCATTATCAATCAGCGGTTCGAAAAGACTCCTTATGAGGTTATTAACAAACGCAAACCCAACATCAACTACTTTCATATATTTGGGTGTGTTTGTTATACTTTGAATGATCGGGAGAATCTTGGAAAGTTCAAGAAGAAAGGTGATGAAGGATATTTTGTTGGTTATTCCAAAACATCAATTGCCTATCGAATCTATAACCGTCGAACCAACACAATTCAAGAAACAATGAATGTTTGGTTTGATGAGATGTCAGGCATGATTTTTGAGCAAGAAGGTTTGCTGCCAACAAGTAATGATCCAAGAACTTCAAGTACTTCTTCAAGGAATTCTACCTTAGCTTCAAAATTCAAGAAGTTTCCAACTCCAACAAGTGATGAATTAGATATTCTTTTTGAAGAATTCTATAATTCAAAACCGATTCATGATAAAGAACCTCAAGTCATCGTTGAACCAATTCAAACCAATGAACCTCTTCATAACAACGATCCAGTTCCTGACAACATTCATGAATCTTCATCAAGTTCTTCTGAGCAAGAATTCTCTTCTACTGATACTTCTCCAACATTATCTCCTGATAATGCTTCTCAAGTGAATGTTCAAGAACAACCTTCTCGAATTACTCAGACAACAAATCCGTTGAACACTCCAAATGTGTATGTACCACTTGACTTTGATCATCCAGCTTATGAGGAAAGAGTTATACCAAGTTATGATTCCATCTCTCAACAAAACTCAAGCTTTAATGATGGTGATGTTGATCTTCAACAACAAGATCCCCTTCCTCATGCTCACAAGTGGACACGTATGCAGAAACACCATCCTACTGATCAAATAATTGGAGATCCACAAGCAGGAGTAACTACTCGTACCTCAGTAAATGAGTGTCTTGTTGCACTTTCTCTTAGCAACATCGAACCCAAAACCGTATCTGAAGCTCTTCGTGATCCAGAGTGGGTTAAGGCAATGCAAGATGAACTCGTGCAATTTGAAAGACTGAAGGTATGGAGATTAGTTCCAAATCCTAGAAAAGATGATCCAATAGGAACAAAGTGGATATTCAAAAACAAAAAGGATGAGAATGGAGTGGTAGTAAGGAATAAAGCTCGACTTGTTGCTAAGGGTTATTGCCAACAACCTGGTGTTGACTTCGACGAAACTTTTGCTCCAGTAGCAAGAATGGAGGCCATTCGGATATTCTTAGCTTATGTCGCATTCAGAAACTTTACTGTGTTTCAAATGGATGTGAAGACTGCTTTCTTGAATGGTGACCTCAAAGAAGAAGTGTACGTTGATCAACCGGAAGGTTTTGTTGATCCTCAAAGGCCAAACCATGTCTACAAGTTAGACAAGGCTCTCTACGGTCTTAAGCAAGCACCCCGAGCATGGTATGATTCTTTAACTACTTTCTTACTAAGAGGTGGTTTTACCAAAGGCACAATTGACCCTACCTTGTTCATTCGCAAACAAGGTAAGCACGTTCTACTTGTTCAAATATATGTTGATGACATTATATTTGGGTCGACCAGTCAAACATTTTGCCGAAACTTTTCATCTCTTATGGTCAATCATTTTGAAATGAGTATGATTGGGGAAATGAATTACTTTTTGGGTCTTCAAATCAAACAGTTACCAACTGGTATTTTTATATCACAAGGTAAATACATAAATGACATGTTGAAAAAGTTTGATATGACTTCATGTTCTTCAATATCTACCCCAATGGCTGCTCGAACAAACATAAATGCTGACACAAATGGGAAACCATTTGACCAAAAGAGATATCGAAGTATGATTGGTTCGTTGTTGTACCTAACAGCATCTCGACCAGATATAATGTTTGCAACATGTATGTGTGCTAGATATCAAGCTGCTCCAACTGATTTACATTATCAAGCTGTGAAACGAATCTTTCGTTATCTGAAGGGGACACCTGATTTAGGTCTCTGGTATCCAAGGGATACTGGATTCAATCTAACTGCATATTCAGATGCAGATCATGCAGGTTGTAAACTTGATCGCAAGAGCACTTCCGGTACTCTACAATTTTTAGGTGATAAAATTGTGAGTTGGTCTCTGGTATCCAAGGGATACTGGATTCAATCTAACTGCATATTCAGATGCAGATCATGCAGGTTGTAAACTTGATCGCAAGAGCACTTCCGGTACTCTACAATTTTTAGGTGATAAAATTGTGAGTTGGTCTTCCAAGAAACAGAATTGTGTGTCTCTATCAACAGCTGAAGCAGAATATGTGGCTGCGGCTAGTTGTTGTGCTCAAGTTTTATGGATGAAGACACAACTAACTGATTATGGTCTGAAATATGATCATATCCCTATCTATTGTGATTCTCAGAGTGCCATTGCCATTGCAGTCAACTCAGTAAACCACTCTCGCTCAAAGCATATTGATGTTAGATATCATTTTCTCAAAGATCATATTGAGAAAGGTGACATCGAGCTCTACTTTGTGGGTACTGACTTTCAACTTGCAGATTTGTTCACAAAACCACTGGATGAAAAGAAGTTTAACTTTCTTATCTCCAAGCTAGGTATGTTAAATCTTAAACCTTAACTCTTTTGAAGGAATTCTTGACACATTCCAGAAAACCAAAATACAAAATTGCATATTTTCAAAAATAAACAAAAAGATTTTTATTTTCAGTGGCTTGCATATACTATGTATGCAACCCGTTCTTAAATGATATATTTATTTGTAGAGTGTTTTTACATTCTAAGCTTTTGTTAGTATACATATAAATTGATATAAGATAACATGGAATCGAACGCCTTTGTGTACTTCCAAGTGGTCTTATATGAGTATGTATGTGTAATAGCAATCAAATTTTTCTTTCCTACGAATAATTTTTTTTTTTTTCAAACTTTCAATTGTTGATATGAGAAACAAAGGATCGAACGCCTTTGTGTACTCCCTTGTTGTCTCATCTTGAACAATTGATTGGATTTTCATTTGCTTAAACGTTTTAATTGCCTCCAACTTGTTGTTGTAAGATGCGAAGGATTGAACGCCTTTGTGTACTCCCTAGCTGTCTTACTATCAACATTGTTGTTGAAGCAAAACTTTATGTTTTTCACAACAAAGATTTTACTTCTTTTGATCTCACAAAACCAATTTTTGCTCCACCTTTCTATGAAAATTTTTGATCTATTCTTGCATAGATTAAGGAGGAGTTTGTGATTTCAACAACCTTCAAAACTTCAAATGTGTTTCAAATGTTTTTTCATGCACACATTTGATGTTTTTCCAATGATTTTCAATCAAATGGAGTTCGGTGATTAGTTTGCACATGAGTGATAAGTATTTCTCAAAATTTACTCCATGAATTTCATCATCGCCGATGAATTCTAACCACGGAGTATTCACTTCTTTCATTAGATAGTGAGGGTATTTTGAGTGTTGTTGTTTACGTGCAACTAGGATGGAGGGAGTAAAGTCGAAAAGTGAGAGGTTACGGTGAAATGATGATGTGAGAAAGGGCTAAAAGAAACAAAAGCCCTCCCTAAATTCTCAAAAAACCGGGTAAACACGTTTCTATCGGATTTCATTTGTTGATTTCTCGATATTGAAGAAGTCTTCATGGACCCAGTGAAGCAATGCACATCTTTTCCTAACCACTCAAGTGTTTCTTAACAAATACTTGTTTCATTTCTCACGGAGATTTTCACATTTCTATTGACTCTTCATTTGGAAGATGTTGATATTGAAAAAGGGCGACATTCTGCTCCAATCCCCGACTTCATTTTGATCACGATGTGTCTAGAGCTATCTTGTTTGGTCATTAATTTGATCATCATTCATTTGTATTAGAACACATTCGAGTCATATCTTTGTGATATAATTGCTTATCTTTGTGATATAATTGCTTATCTTTGTGATATAGCCGGAACATTCGTAGTGATATCTCTATTGATATTCCACGATGATCGAATGGAAATCCTACCAATGCTAACATCTTTTCCAACGTTGAACGTAGGTCTCATGATTACATTTATGTGATTATTGAGTTACCAAGAAGTCTAAGTGACCTCGGTTTTCCCTAAAAAGTCTTTAAGGATAAAATTGTGGTTATCAAATGCTTCGGTAGTGTTAACCATGATTTATATTCTTTGAAGCAATCTTGTGGTTGCAAAGCCGCAGACTGAACTATGTTAGAGAATTGTTTTGTGCATATCTCAATGATACATAGGAAATCCGAAAAATGTTAAAACATTTCAATCGGTCATTTCATTAATCCTTTCGATTTTTGAACATGCTAACGGATCATTCTTATCCGGTTTCATTTCTCATCACACAAACACAGAAAACACCAACACCATGATATAACGTTTGTACCAACAACTTCGATCTTACATTTTAGTCACCCCTAGGATTTCTTGGGTTGGGCTAATGGTTTGGGTTGATGTTTTGTTGGTTGCAGTTTCTTTATGGTTTCTTTTGATTTTTTAATCAATCAAATGTGTACATAATGACATTGGTTCCCAATGATGTCATTATGAGGGGGAGAAAATATTATGATTGATTCACTATATTGATAAGGAAACAAGAAGAAAAGTTTATGTTTGGTTGTTTTAATTGGGTTTAGGCTTATCAAAGTTCTAGGCTTATCAAAGTTTGTGTATAGGGGGAGAAAATTATTCATGATGTGACAATAGTTTCAGATTTTCACTAGACTTTAGGTGATTGAAATTTTGATTTTAAAAAGGGGGAATCTGAATTGACGTCAAAGATAAGAATGAAACCGAAGATGAAAAGATTTTCACTCAAGATGCTTCAAAAGTTCAAAGATGCTCTAAAATGTTTATAATCATGGATTGAGGGGGAGCATGATTACTTCGGAAGAATTTCATCCAAATCTCATTCAATTGCTTACTCTCCAAAGTGTTCGAATTGATATGACAAAGATCAAAGCTTCAAAAAGGATCAGAGATTGGTTAGAAGATTCAAGTCAAAGGTGTAAAAGCTTTAACAGAGTCTTCATCAAACACACTTCATTCAAAGATCTTCAAGTCATACAACAACATTTTGTTCAAGAAACTCCAATGCATACATAAAGGGGGAGAGTTCATTTTCATGAAACTTCATTCCAAGAAGATGAAATTCATTCAAGAATTAAAACTGAAGAATTGAAAAGATGAATTTCACTCAAGATGCTTCAAAAGTTCAAAGATGCTCTAAAATGTTTATAATCATGGATTGAGGGGGAGCATGATTACTTCGGAAGAATTTCATCCAAATCTCATTCAATTGCTTACTCTCCAAAGTGTTCGAATTGATATGACAAAGATCAAAGCTTCAAAAAGGATCAGAGATTGGTTAGAAGATTCAAGTCACACACATTTGTTCGACTTCATTATACTCTTCATTCAAGACTCACACGCATTCATTATTCTCTGTTCTAAAAGAACATTGAGAATCCTCACATGATTTGACTTCAAGAAGTTCAAGACCAAGATCAAGACTGAATCAAGTTCTCCAAAGACAAAAGAGAAAGCTTTGAAGACTTGTTTCAACACCCCAATTGTCTTCACCACCGGGCTCATCAAATTCATTCCTACATGACAATATAACACGTACTTCATTACAATGTATCACTAAGGGGGAGAATGTTAGAAATCCAAAAATAGTGATAAATTGTAATCTAGATTAGATGAATTTCTTGTTGTTAATTCATAGATAGATGATTACTAAGGTTGAGGGGCTAATTGTGACAATTAGCATAATTGTAGAATTAGACTATAAATAGCCCTCTCATACCTTAGAGATCATAACAATAATAACAATTAGACAACAATTCCATAACAATTACACATATCTTTAATACCAGTGAATTCACACACAATTACCTTTGATTCTCTCTCAAAACACACACAAACACCAAGAACACACACTATCCAAACCGCCATTGATGAATTGAATTCAGTGATAGAAATCGTGTTATAACACAAGACCTCAAGTGAGCTTTGGAAAATGTTTGAGGATATGGCCAAAGCTCAAGTTTCTAGGACTTCAAATAGAGATAGGAGGTCACATAGGGTAGTGGCTAGGGTTGATGAGGGTGAAAAATCCGAGGTAATTTCTGAAATTCGGGCACTTTCAAACCGAATGGATGAAAGGTTCTCTATGGTGGAAAATAATTTTGGTGGGCTAGAGCGGGATGTGAAGATTATGGCCGGGGGATGTACTCATTGTGGAGGGCCACACCATCCCGATGAGTGTGATTCGGTGGCTCAAGAAGATGTGAATTTTGTTCAAAATCAACGTCAAGGGCAATATCAACCTCTTTTTCAATGGGGTGGCAATTATCAAGGGCGATATCAAGGTAACCCTTCTAACTCTTCTAATTCTTATTCTAACAATCGTGGTGGCAATTTTCAAAATAGGTGGCAAAGGATGATCATCATGGAGCAACTCAACAACAACAACCACCATCACCTCCCAAGAAAGATGACAATGGGGAGGAAGGATCACCTCTCATGGCCATGATGGCCAAGTTCCTTGATAAGCAAGAAAAGAGGGAGGAGGCTCAAGAGAAGCGAAATGCTTCAATGGAGAATTACTCCAAGCTTTTGAATGACAAGATTGGGGGGTTACATGACAAGTTGGACATTAGCAATCGCAACAACCACGCCTTGATTTCCAACTTGGAGAAGAGGATTGATAGAATGGGAAATCAACAAAGGCAGCCGGGTACTCTTCCAAGCAACACCCAACAAAACCCGAATCAAGAGAAAGGCTCATGGAGGCACGGGGATGACAAGTACAAAGGGCCCCAACACCGGAATGAAACCGTTAATGCCATAACCACACGGTCCGGGAAGGTAATCACCCCTCCTATTGATAATTCTCTCAGGTTGGGCGGTTTGATGAAGAGTTGGATGATGAGGTAGAGTTAGAGTCACCGCCAATGGTGACTACTCCGGTTCCTAAAGCCACACCAACCAAGGAACCCGAAGTGAAGCCATATAAGCCCAAGATTCCTATTCCTCAACGCTTGAGGAAGGAAAAGATTCAAGACCAATACAACAAGTTCTTAGATATGATCAAGACGGTGACAATCAATGTGCCGTTAGTGGATCTCATTTTGGGCATGCCCAACTATGCCAATTTCATCAAAGAACTTGTGACGGACAAAAAGAAGCTTGATGAAGCAAAGGCAACTTTCCTCAATGAAGAATGCTCAGCGGTCATCCGAAACAAGCTTCCACCTAAGCTTTCGGATCCAGGGAGTTTTCTTATCACTTGTACTTTTAGTAGTAAATTGTCTTATAAGGCGTTGGCCGACCTTGGGGCAAGCATCAACTTGATGCCCTACTCAGTTTTTAGAAAGCTTTCTTTAGGAAATTGAAGCCCACTAAAATGAGCATCCGCCTTGCGGATCACTCTTTTCAATACCCATTGGGGGTGGCCGAAAACTTGCTAGTGCAAGTAGGCAAATTTGTCTTTCCGGTCGATTTTGTTATTTTGGAAATGGAAGAGGACACAAAGGTGCCTCTCATTTTGGGCGACCATTCTTATATACCGCGGATGCTATCATTCAGGTAAAGGACAAGGAAATTTCCTTGGGTGTCGGGGAAGACCGAATTGTGTTTAAAATTGAAAGAGCTTTGCAACATTCTTATTCTTCCGATGACACTTGTTTTAAGATTGATGTTATAGATAATGCGGTTGAATAGGAGATGTTGGAGCTTGTTGGAATTGATGGTGAAGAGAATGATGATAGCTTGGCTAGCATTGGAGAGGGAGATGTCACTAGTGACCAAGTTGAAGAGATTGAAGAAATTGAAAGAATTCCAAGTAATAAGCTGCCCACTTCCATTGATAATCCTCCTACGGATTTAGAGCTCAAGCCATTACCCGATCACTTGGAATATGCATTTCTGGAAGGTACATCTCTACTTCTCGTTGTCATCTCCTCATCACTCTCGGATGAGGAGAAGTGTAAGCTCATGACCATACTTAAGGCCCATAAAAAGGCCTTTGCTTGGAAAACATCCGATATACCCGGGATAAGCCCCGATTTTTGCAAACACAAAATCAATTTAATTGAAAATGTGAAATCGGTAATTCAAAGGCAAAGAAGGCTTAATCCTAACATGAAAGATGTCGTAAAAAAGTAAATTGTCAAATTACTTGATGCGGGTGTAATCTTTCCTATATCGGATAGTCCATGGGTTAGCCCGGTACGTTGTGTGCCAAAGAAGGGAGGGATGACTGTTGTAACAAATGAGAAGAATGAATTGGTTCCAACTAGAACGGTCACCGGTTGGAGAGTTTGTATTGATTACCGTAAGTTGAATGAGGCCACCAAAAAGGACCATTTCCCTCTACCCTTCATGGACCAAATGCTTGAAAGATTGGCGGGTAATGAATTCTTTTGTTTTCTAGATGGTTTTCCGGGTACTTCCAAATACCCATTGATCCTAATGATCAAGAGAAAACAACTTTTACTTGCCCTTTTGGAACTTATGCTTATAGCCGCATGCCTTTTGGTTTATGTAATGCACCGGGCACTTTTCAAAGATGCATGTTGGCCATTTTTCAAGATATGATTGAAACCTCCATGGAAGTTTTCATGGATGATTTTTCGGTATTTGGTAATTCATTTGATAGTTGTTTGGCTAATTTGGACAAAATGCTTGAAAGATGTGAAAAAGCACATTTGGTGCTTAATTGGGAAAAATGTCATTTTATGGTCAAAGAAGGTATTGTGTTGGGTCACAAAGTGTCAAGGGCGGGTCTTGAGGTTGACAAAGCTAAGATTGATGTCATGACTAAATTACCTCCACCCACCAATGTGAAGTCGGTAAGAAGTTTTCTCGGTCATGCCGGTTTTTACCGGAGGTTTATCAAAGATTTTTCTAAAATTACTAGACCCATGACTAGATTGTTGGAGAAAGATGTCCCTTTTGAGTTTAATGAAGATTGTCTTAATGCTTTTTCTCTTTTAAAAGACAAATTGACAAATGCTCCAATCATGACTTCACCAAAATGGTCTCTACCCTTTGAACTTATGTGTGATGCTAGTGATTTTGCTTTGGGGGCCGTTCTTGGCCAAAGGGATGAGAAGCATTTTCGTCCTATTTACTTTGCTAGCAAAACCCTAAACCCCGCCCAACAAAACTACACTGTGACCGAAAAGGAATTGTTGGCGGTGGTGTATGCTTTTGATAAGTTTAGACCTTACTTGGTGCTAAATAAGACCATTGTGTTCACCGATCATTCGGCATTGAAGTACTTGTTCTCGAAACAAGATGCTAAACCCCGCTTGCTTCGTTGGGTCATGCTTTTGCAAGAATTTGATATTGAAATCAAAGACAAAAGTGGGGCTAAAAATGTTGCCGCCGACCACTTGAGTAGGCTCGAAAACCCTCACCTTGAGGAGTTGAAGGAGCATGAGATTAATGATTCATTTCCCGATGAGTTTTTGATGCAGGTGGAGGATGAAGAAGCACCGTGGTACGCCGATATTGCTAACTATTTATGTGCAGGAATTTTGCCAAAGGGATGGACTTCTCAACAAAGGAAAAAGTTCTTTTCCGAAATCAAGCATTATTTTTGGGAAGAATCATATTTGTTCAAGGTGTGTGCGGATGGGATGATAAGAAGGTTTATTTGGGGTGGTGAGACTAGAAAGGTTTTGGATGAATGCCATTATGGACCCACCGGTGGGCATTATGGGCCATCGGTGACGGGAAAGAAAGTGTTTGATGCGGGTTTCTATTGGCCCACAATTTTCAAGGAAGCACAAACACTAGTTGAGACATGTGATGCATGTCAAAGGCAAGGAACTATCACAAAAAGAGATGAAATGCCCAACAATCTATTCAAGTTTGTGAAGTCTTTGATGTGTGGGGTATTGATTTCATGGGCCCATTTCCGCCATTCAACAAATGTCTCTATATTTTGGTGGCGGTTGATTATGTCTCAAAATGGGCTGAAGCAAAGGCCTTGCCAACCAATGATGGCAAGGTTGTGATTGATTTCTTGAAGGGGTTGTTTAGCCGGTTTGGTATGCCAAGAGCTTTGATAAGTGACCGGGGCACTCATTTTGCAAATCATCAATTGGCAAAAGTTTTGAAAAGATATGGGGTCACTCATCGTTTCTCAACTTCCTATCACCCACAAACTAG
Organism: Erigeron breviscapus; assembly: GCA_034093135.1. Taxonomy (NCBI): domain Eukaryota; kingdom Viridiplantae; phylum Streptophyta; class Magnoliopsida; order Asterales; family Asteraceae; genus Erigeron; species Erigeron breviscapus. The sequence continues at coordinate 55,452,558 of CM067172.1, read as the reverse complement.
TGGGCAAGTTGAAAACACCAACCGTGCTTTGAAGAGAATATTGGAGAAAACCATTGATGGGAACCCTAAATCATGGTCCAAGAAGTTAGATGATGCCCTATGGGCGTTCCGAACCGCTTTCAAGACTCCAATTGGCACTACTCCATATCAACTTCTCTATGGCAAGACTTGCCATTTGCCGGTGGAGATTGAGCACAAGGCATATTGGGCCTTGAAACATTGCAACATGGATTTGATAGAAGCCGGTGAAACAAGAATGTTAGAACTCCACGAACTTGACGAGCTTAGACATGGTGCCTATGACAATTCGTTGTTGTACAAAGAAAGAACAAAGGTTTGGCACGACAAGAAACTCAAGAGAAAAGACTTCAAAGTGGGAGATAAGGTGTTGTTGTTTCTCTCGAAGTTCAAAATCCACCAACCAAAGCTCACATCTAGGTGGAATGGACCGTTTGTCATCAAGCATGTATATCCCTCGGGATATGTTGAGTTGTTTAGAGAGGATGGAAGCTCGTTCATTGTAAATGGACATCGGCTAAAGCTTTATCATGAAGAAGAAGTTGGGGAGGGAGCCTTGGTTGAGAAGCTCCAACTTTTTGTTTGAAGAATGAGGTTTGATCGAGTCAAGCTAATGACTCGTAAATAAATAAAGCGCTTCTCGGGAGGCAACCCGTGTGTTTTTATCATTTTTAGTTGTTTTCAGTAGTTTGGTTCTATTTTCATGTTTTTCATTGAGAATCACAGGTGAGAAATGATTTTGGGTGATCCGGTATGTGCAAAAGTGTGTTAACAAGCCAAAATTCTGAGAAAAGCAGTAACTCGCGGCGCGACCAGTCATATCGCGGCGCGAGATTTGGGTGTTTTCGAGCAAAATTGGACAGAAGATTTTCTCGCAGCGCGATCCGGGTATCTCGCGACGCGAGTAGTCATTTCAGCTGGGTCGCGGCGCGATAGGTATGCCTCGCGGCGCGATTAGTAGCGGCCAGGTATGTTTTCTTTTATTTTTAAATTTTTTTTTTTTTTTTTTTTTTTTTTTTTTTTTTTTTTTTTTTTTTTTTTTTTTTTTTTTTTTTTTTTTTTCCCTTACTAACTAACTTTTTTTTTTTTTTTTTTTTTTTTTTTTTTTTTTTTTTTTTTTTTTTTTTTTTTTTTTTTTTTTTTTTTTTTTTTTTTTTTTTTTTTTTTTTTTTTTTTTTTTTTTTTTTTTTTTTTTTTTTTTTTTTTTTTTTTTTTTTTTTTTTTTTTTTTTTTTTTTTTTTTTTTTTTTTTTTTTTTTTTTTTTTTTTTTTTTTTTTTTTTTTTTTTTTTTTTTTTTTTTTTTTTTTTTTTTTTTTTACAAATAACTTGTAAAGAAACTTGATGAGACAATATGTAATTTTCAATGTGTAATTTATTTATTGATGTTAAATAAATTACAAGGTTGATGCGGAACCAAGATAATACAAGAATGTAAATATCCTAACAACCTATGAAATACAATTGATCTACACTTGGAATTTCTCAAGACAATCGAAACACTTAAAGTTGTGAAATGTTCCTTTTAGCGATTGAGAGAATATTGCACAAGTTCACCAAGAATATTGCAGGTTTACAAAGTGAATTCTATCGAAGAGTATTCGAAGAAGTTATATTCTTGGTTGTTCAATGACTTGTATGTATAGGCAAAGTTAACATTGAGATGTTAACTTTAGCCGTACAAATGTGGTTGAGAGCATTTAAGGAATAGCATTTAATTCCTTAAAAAGCAGTGTAAAGTCGCATGATAAAGCAACTTTACACAACCACCTTTATGTACCTTTTATTACTTAAATAATAAGACAAGGCTTATTATCCGGGTAAAGGTACATAAAGCATACAAGTCAATTCCTCGTAATCAGTGTAAAGCTTTGTAAGGGCTTTCCACTGATGGTCTCCAGTTTGTAACTGACTAGAGTCGCTGCTATTGCCATTCTCTATCTTCCATTTGTTGTCTTCGACTTCAACTGGAATGATTCTTCAACTGGTCAGTTCTCAACTGGAGGAAGTCTTCAGTTGCGTTGACTGTACGGTGCAACTGGACTTCAATATATTTCTGGACAAATCTTCTTGGTCACCAGTTTTACTGGGTCACCAGATGCAACTGGTGACTGGTCAGTGTGAAACTGGTGACTGTCCAGTTCCAGGTGAACTGGTCCTAACAAATTCCCCCTATTTGTCTAGAAATATAGTCTAAGTCTTTTTCTAGTTCTTGTGTCTATACAAGTATGAACTATAGAGACTTGTTCGATTTAAATCTATCTAAGTTTCCAAGGCATTTTTATAGATCAATAAATGCCTTAGGTTTGTCTTTTAGGTTTGTTAGATTTTAATCTTTTATCTACCTTGTGGTTACAAACTGGTAACTTCATTTATACAAGGAAATGGAATTTATACAAGTTACAGAATGTAAATACAAATTACAAGTAGATAACTGAAGAAAGAACTTAATGAGATGGCCCTTCGCCAGTTCTTCTTCTCTTGGCAACTGAAGAGATAGGGTGAGTATCTTCAGGATCAATATTCAACTTTTGCTCAAGATTTTCTTTATGTTGAATTTTCCCTCTTAGAAAGTTTACCCATGCTTTCTCAAACCTATTCTTTTGTGCCTTCGCATCTAGCACATTCACCATCTCAACCCATTTGCTGAACCCATATTGCATAGCACCAGGATTGTCAGTTTTAACCAGTGGCCCCCTGGTATAACCAACTTCAACTTGAAAAACTTTGGTGCCTGGCTTGATTGTTACATTTACACCATTAATAGTACCACTATGTCTTCTGGTTGACATGATCTGGGAGTAGTAGCTTCTAGCTTCAGATTCATTTGTAATTCTTATACTCCCAGCACCAGCAGCCAGTACAGCGGACTTGATGTCTTCATTAGAAACCTCGCCAGTTGGTTCAACAAATGTGCTAAGGTCAGCATCTCTAGACAGTGGTCTTCTTGGTTGTGGAATCCTTCTTGGTGGATTCAAAACCTTCTTCACAACCTTCTTAACATTTTCAACTCGTTTAAGAATCCCACTGGCCCTTATCTCCTTAGCCTTCTCCACTGAAATATTTAAACTCCTGGCATCGAATTCAGCTTCATCCTCAGGATAGTGTCTGTCCAGTTCTACATCCAACATTTCTTTCAACTGGTCAACTATCCTGGGATCATTCTTGATCCTAACATACTCCTCCTTAGTGATACCCAAAGATTGGCATCACTCATATCAAGTAACTTGATTTGTGCAAGATGTGCCCTGGCTTCAGCTTGGTTTCTTTGTTTCATTTTCTTTCTTTCTTTGATATCATTTCCAAGTCTGGCCAGTCTTCTGCTATCACTATCTGAAACTGGAGGAAGTACATCAGCATTACCAGTTTCAAGCATTACATCAGTGGTCGGCTGCGCAGATGCATCACCAGCTAAACCTTTTCCTTTATCCAAAACAACATTTCCCCTATCACTTTGCTCACCAGCTTCAGTACTGGTAGCCACAATCAATTCTCTTCCAGATGGAGTCCTTCCAGGTGCAACTGGTGTAAGGACTGAACTTCTTTCCCCCTTGGCAGCATCTAGACCTGCCCGAATAGCTTCCCATTCAGAGGGTAATGGTTGTCTCTGGTTTGGACGAAGACTCCAAGATCCTAAATGAATTGAAAACTGGTCAAGAACAAGTGAGTGCAAATGTCTTGATTCAGTCAAAGGAGACGGACCATTTATGGAGTGTAAGGACATGCAGTCATGGCATCTCACCCCTCTGAATGGGAAGCTATTCGGGTAGGTCTAGATGCTGCCAAGGGGGAAAGAAGTTCAGTCCTTACACCAGTTGCACCTGGAAGGACTCCATCTGGAAGAGAATTGATTGTGGCTACCAGTACTGAAGCTGGTGAGCAAAGTGATAGGGGGAATGTTGTTTTGGATAAAGGAAAAGGTTTAGCTGGTGATGCATCTGCCCAGCCGGCCACTGATGTAATGCTTGAAACTGGTAATGCTGATGTACTTCCTCCAGTTTAAGATAATGATAGCAGAAGACTGGCCAGACTTGGAAATGATATCAAAGAAAGAAAGAAAATGAAACAAAGAAACCAAGCTGAAGCCAGGGCACATCCTGCATAAATCAAGTTACTTGATATGAGTGATGCCAATCTTTTGGGTATCACTAAGGAGGAGTATGTTAGGATCAAGAATGATCCCAGGATAGTTGACCAGTTGAAAGAAATGTTGGATGTAGAGCTGGGCAGACACTATCCTGAGGATGAAGCTGAATTCGATGCCAGGAGTTTAAACATTTCAGTGGAGAAGGCTAAGGAGATAAGGGCCAGTGGGATTCTTAAACGAGTTAAAAATGTTAAGAAGGTTGTGAAGAAGGTTTTGAATCCACCAAGAAGGATTCCACAACCAAGAAGACCACTGTCTAGAGATGCTGACCTTAGCACATTTGTTGAACCAACTGGCGAGGTTTCAAATGAAGACATCGAGTCCGCTGTACTGGCTGCTGGTGCTGGGAGTATAAGAATTACAAATGAATCTGAAGCTAGAAGCTACTACTCCCAGATCATGTCAACCAGAAGACATAGTGGTACTATTAATGGTGTAAATGTAACAATCAAGCCAGGCACCAAAGTTTTTCTATCTATCTTACAACCTGCATGATCAGAATCTGAATAACCCATTAGATCTAATCCTGAGCCTTGGGGTACCAAAGACCAAGATTAGGACACCCTTTCAGGTATCTAAAGTTACGCTTTACAGCGTGCAAATGTGATTCTTTAAGGTTAGCCTGAAACCTGGCACATAAACATGTTGCAAACATTATATCTGGTCGACTGGCAGTTAAGTACATCAGTGAACCAACCATACCTCTATAGTCAGTTATGTTAACTGGTTGGCCAGTTGGGTCAGAGTCCAAATTCAATGGTGCTGCAATAGGTGTGTTTTTCGATGGGATTGAATCATATTTGTATTTTCTTAACAAATCTCTGACATATTTTCCTTGGTTTATGAAAATTCCATTTTCAGTTTGCTTAATCTGAAGACCTAAGAAAAATGTTAATTCACCATTAAACTCATCTCATACTCAGATGACATGATTTTAGAAAACTTTTTACACATTGCATCATCAGTTGAACCAAAAATAATGTCATCAACATAAATTTGTACCAATAAGATATTACCTCTTTCTTTCAAGATAAACAAGGTATTATCTATTGCACCTCTTTGAAAGCCATTTTTAAGAAGATGTTTAGTTAAAGTATCATACCAGGCTCTTGGGGCTTGTCTTAGGCCATACAATGCTTTGTTCAGTCTATAAACCCAATGAGGATGCTTCTCATCGATGAAACCTGGAGTCTGCTTAACATAAACTTCTTCTTCCAATGTTCCATTAAGGAACGCACTTTTGACATCCATCTGGAAGACTTTGAACTGCAGATGGGCTGCATAAGCCAGAAATATTCTTATGGCTTCAAGTCTTGCAACTGGAGCAAAAGTTTCATCAAAGTCAACGCCCTCTGCTTGACAATAACCCCGGGCAACTAGTCTGGCCTTGTTTCTTACAACATGGCCATCTTCATCCATTTTGTTTCGGTAGACCCATCTTGTACCAATAGGTTCTTTCTTTAACCCTAGTGGACAAGGAACAAGCTCCCAAACATTGTTCCTTTCAAACTGGAGGAGCTCTTCTTGCATAGCTTCCACCCAGCTTGGGTCTGCCATAGCCTCGTCAATCTTCTTTGGTTCAATTAGAGATAAGAAGGTGACGTTTAAGCATTGCTCACTGGTGGCTCTTCTAGTCTGAACCCCACTAGTTGGATCACCCATAATTTGTTCAATTGGATGGGCTTGAGTCCATCTAGTGTATTGACTAGGCTGGTGAACTACAATATCAGTGCAAGTCACCTGGCGATCTTCTTCAGTTGCAACAGCTTCTGGAGAAGGATCAGTCCAAACAACTTCTACATCCTCATCAGAGTCAATGAGGTCTCGATTAGCATCATGAAATTCCTCACTAGAAGGCATTTCATGAAGAACTGGAGAAGTAGGTGTTTGAACTGGTGCTGATATTGGAGTGGCACGAACATCAGATCCAATCACCAATTCTTATGGTAAGTTGAAATTGATGGAGGGATAGAATGATGTGTCACTGGTGCTTTTCTTCTTCTTTAACTGGTTCCAATTTGTTGTAACTGGAAACATCTTTTGGTGAAACAACTGACGGATGAACTTATTCAGCTTCACCAAAATTGATTGGAACGACTGGAGTAGTATCAAGGCTTGGTCTCTTGTTGATTGCTTCAGTTGACTCATCGAATGTGACATGAATTATCTCATGAACCTTTTGGAGTCTATAATTATAAACTCTAAAGGCCTTTCGAATATCTGAATAACCTAAAAATACCCCTTCATCAGCTTTTGCATCAAACTTTCCAAGCTGACTGGAATCGTTTAAGATATAAACTGGACAACCAAATACATGGAAATATCCAATATTTGGTTTACGATTCCTGAGTACTTCATAGGCAGTCTTCTTATGTCTTTTGATGTAGACTGATCGGTTTTGGGTGTGACAAGCAGTTGCAACTGCCTCAGCCCAAAAACTGGTGGGAAGACCAGATTCAGATAGCATACTTCTAGCTGCTTCTATCAGTGTACGATTCTTTCTTTCAACAACTCCATTTTGCTCTGGAGAGTGAACTGATGAGAAGTTTTGAGAGATGCCAGTGGCATTGCAAAATGTCTCAAGTACCTTATTTTGGAATTCAGTACCATTATCACTTCGCAACAGACAAACTTTTCGAGTATACTTGAGCTCAATTCTTTTAATGAGAGAGATGATTTCAGTAGGTGCATCACTTTTGGATCTGATGAATACCACCCAGCAGTATCTGGTGAATTCATCAACCACGACTAAAGTGTACTTCTTTCCAGCTCTAGTTTGAACATTCACTGGACCAAAGAGATCCATATGTAGCATGTGAAGAGGTTCAGTGATGCTAAAATTTTGCCTAGTTTTGAAACTAGCTCTTTTCTGCTTGCCCGTCTCACACCCTGGACATGGTTTTTCTTTATTGAAAGAAATTTGAGGTATCCCATCAACCAGTTGTTTGCGAAACAACTTGTTGATATTCTTAAAATTAAGATGGGATAATCTTTTATGCCATAGCCAGTTGGTGTCCTCATCAGCTTTGGTATAGAAACATTGCTCTTTTGGAGCTGGTTCCATATCCATGATGTACACATTTCCTTTTCTTGGTGCAATCATCACCACTTTCCACTCCTTGTTAAATATGGTGCCTTGAGCAATATCGAACAAAACTCTGAAGCCATCATCACAAAGTTGGCTTACACTGATCAGGTTGTATTTCAAACCATTCACAAATGCAACTCTTTTGAATTCGACTTGTCCATTATTGATCACTCCATATCCTTCAGTCTTTCCAGATTGATCGTTACCAAACGTCACTGTCGGTCCATCTTGGACAGTGAACTCTTCCAGTAGGGGCTTACATCTGGTCATAGTCCGGCCAGCAGCGCTGTCCAGATACCAGATATTCTTCTTTCGATCTCCCTACACACACACAAAAATCATTAGTTCTTTTTGTGAACCCATCTTTTCTTGATGGGTTCGCTGGACTTCTCTACAGAAGTCTCAGTTGATTGTTGAGGTGTTGAACTGGAGGCTGCATCTGGAGCTTTTTCACCAGCTCTAGGTGCAGGAGTAAAAACGATTGGTATTTGATACTTACTCCCCTTATTTTTACCAGATTTTGTTCCAGATGGAACATTCTTTAGTTTAGGTATTGAAGGGAGTGGTTTAATATTTTGTTTGAAAACTGGAGGTAATAAACCTCCTTCCAGATTGTTAATCTGGGCAGTACAACTCTGAACCTGCCGAGACAAAAGTTGGAGTTGACTTTCCAGATTAACCAAAATATTATTTTCTTCAGGCAGTTGAACCTTGGACCTTGGTTCAACTGGTGCTTTAGTCTGTCGGGTCTTGGGCACCTTAGACTTTTGAGGTAAAGGCTTGTTACCAGTGGCCTTTTTGACTGGAGCTTTAGCCTGATTGGCTCCAGTTTTAACCTCAATGGGGGTGGTCTCAGAGGTTTCAGTTTCAACAGCTTCAGGTTGATCATAAGGTGTTTCAACCTTGAGAGCTGGAGGCAATGCATGAAGATCTAGTATAAGAGCTGCCATCTCTAGATCTCCAGATTTCCATGCATTCTTCTGGGCATCGATAGTTCTTGAAAATGCATCATAGTTTTTACCAGATGCTTTTACCCATGACTTGATAATCTTTTGTTCTTTTTCAAGATCAGAAAATAGTTTTTAATTATCAAGTTCCAAAGCCTCAATCTTTAAAACTGACTCCTTGAGAGCCAACTGGACACTTTGCAAATCATTCAGTTGTGGTTTAACAATGTTCAGTTTAATTAAGATAGTGTCAAGATATCTTTCACTATCAGCTCTTACAGTTTCCACAAAAGCTAAATCACCACTTAATGATTCAGCTAGGTCCAGTTTTAGTTCAGGGTCAATCTGGTGATCATAATCACATACCTTTTTCAAGATGATGTCCACCCATCTTCCAATGATGACATCTTCTTTTGCCACATGTTGCTGTTGGTCTTCCAAGGCCATAAAACACATGTCCCTTTCCTCTTCTTCATCAACTGATGAGTCATCAGAGTACTCCCATTTTCCCTCAGTTTGTGCCATTAAGCACTGATCCTTTTTCTTTTCCATGGACAGGAGGGCAATCTGGGCCTTAAGCTTCTTGTATTTTGCTTTGTAGCTATCATCAGGCCGATTGAAATTAGGGACAGGGGGGCCAGTTTGGTTGTTCAACTGACTAGATCTACATTCCTTCATAAAGTGACCCTTCTTGCCACACTTATAGCATGTAAGATTGGTCTTATCCAGAGAGCTGGAGCTGGAAGCATTGTTGGGGCCATTAAATCTTTTAGATTTATGCTTAAACCTGTTAAAGGTTTTAGAAATCATGGCGACCAGATCATCATCGTCAGTTTCATTACAACCATCACTGTTTTCAGTGGTCAGGCCAGAGTTCAAGAAACTGTTTAACATCTCCTTCATTGAGTGTGCCTAGACACTCTCTGCAGACATTAAAGCAGCACAAGGTCGCTCAGGTACACTAGCAACCTTGGAACTCTGGGCATGGTTCATGGCATCTTGCTCAGCCACCAGTTTTGCAGCATTATTATCTTCAGTGAATCTGAAGGCTTCATAAAGCGATGCAAGAGTATGGCTGTGCAAGGTTTTACCTTGTCTTAAGATAAGAACCATGTTTTCCCATTTGGAAGGAAGAATATCACAAAACTTCTCAAGAAGAATATCCTTATCCTTCTCTACACCCAAACCTCTCAACTGATTGATGAGGCTAGAAAATCTGGTGTATGTACCAGTTAGACTTTCATTGGGCAAGGCAAAGAAGGATTCATACTTCTTGTTCAAGGCAACTTTCTAGTGACAATAGTGTCATCACCTCCTTCAAACTGAATAACTAATTCGTCCCACATTGATTTTACACTGGGGAACAGCATAAGTGTTGGAATTAGATCTTCAGGAACAGCCCCAAGGATCATGTTCTTGAGTCTGGTGTCCAGATCAACAAGTCTACGATCCTCATCAGACCAATGGTCTTCAGGCTTTTCTCTTGAACCTCTTCTTCCTGTGGGATCTAGAAGAGGACTCACCCCAAGATACATGGGTATATATGGTCCATCCTTAAGGATTTTCAACATATACCTCTCAATACCACCAAAATGCAAAAGCATTCTAGCCTTCCATGTACCAAAAGTCTCACTGTTTCCATCGAATTTGGGAACAGGAGTGTTAGAGTAGTGTACATGGACGTGGTTTGGGGTAGAAGGAGGAGGAGGATTAGTATTAACATTTTGAAAAGGTTGGGCATTATTATTCAAAGGGATTTCACCTTGACCAGAACCATCTCCACCTTCAGTAGTGTTCATCTTAGCAGATCTAGGCAAGTTTATTAGCCTTCTGCTCTGATACCACTTGTAAGTCCCAACTCGATAGATGGTATTACTGAAGACACCTCAATGTCGATGGTGGAGTTACTTTGCAATATATGCACTGAACTGGAGACGACCAGTTGCAGTGTGTATATACCAAGTTCTAGATAGATTACTTATGTAAATGTCAATAAGTAAAGAACAATGCAATAATACAAATAACTTGTAAAGAAACTTGATGAGACAATATGTAATTTTCAATGTGTAATTTATTTATTGATGTTAAATAAATTACAAGGTTGATGCGGAATCAAGATAATACAAGAATGTAAATATCCTAACAACCTATGAAATACAATTGATCTACACTTGGAATTTCTCAAGACAATCGAAACACTTAAAGTTGTGAAATCTTCCTTTTAGCGATTGAGAGAATATTGCACAAGTTCACCAAGAATATTGCAGGTTTGCAAAGTGAATTCTATCGAAGAGTATTCGAAGAAGTTATATTCTTGGTTGTGCAATGACTTGTATTTATAGGCAAAGTTAACATTGAGATGTTAACTTTAGCCGTACAAATGTGGTTGAGAGCATTTAAGGAATAGCATTTAATTCCTTAAAAAGCAGTGTAAAGTCGCATGATAAAGCAACTTTACACAACCACCTTTATGTACCTTTTATTACTTAAATAATAAGACAAGGCTTATTATCCGGGTAAAGGTACATAAAGCATACAAGTCAATTCCTCATAATCAGTGTAAAGCTTTGTAAGGGCTTTTCACTGATGGTCTCCAGTTTGTAACTGACTAGAATGCCAACTGGGCTTCGCTGCCATTGCCATTCTCTATCTTCCATTTGTTGTCTTCGACTTCAACTGGAATGATTCTTCAACTGGTCAGTTCTCAACTGGAGGAAGACTTCAGTTGCGTTGACTGTACGGTGCAACTGGACTTCAATATATTTCTGGACAAATCTTCTTGGTCACCAGTTTTACTGGGTCACCAGATGCAACTGGTGACTGGTCAGTGTGAAACTGGTGACTGGCCAGTTCCAGGTGAACTGGTCCTAACATCTATCTATCACTCTCACCTTCTTTTTCTTTTCTCTTAAAACACACACACACACTCACGACACACATACACACACACACACACACACACTAGTTTTGTGTTTCTTCTTCTTCCTCTCTTCAAGCCTTCATCTTCTTCTCCATTTCATCATCATCATCATGTCAAGAGGGGTATGTGATTCTCAATCCTTCATCTTCTTCTCCATTTAATTAGGATTTATTTTTTTTCTTTAATTTTCTTTCAATTAATGTTTGTTAATTACTTAGATAAGTTAGTATTGTTGTTTATTGTACTTAGAGGTGATTAATTTTGCAAAAATCTTGGAAAACCTAATTAAGGTTCATAGCTTTTAATTTGGGGCTTTTTAAGATTTAATCATCCTTAATTCTTTTTATTTCAAATTAGTTAAAGCATTGTTAATTACTTACAAAACCCATTCAGAAAAAACCAAAAAAAAAAAAATTTTTTTTTGCAGAATCGCGGCGCGAGTGAGGGACCTCGCGGCGCGATAATTTGGTCTATTTACCCACTTGTGCCGTTGTTTTGTTGATGTGACCAACTTATATAGATTGCCCACATCATTTATGGCCTTTTTCGTTTGTGTTTTGAGTCAATTTTGTATGCATTTGGCGCGTTTATGGCATTTGTTAGTGCTTTCAGGTTCTTAACAGGTTGCGCGTCCATTTGGTGCATTTTCTGACGATTTTAGGCCAAGATGTTGATCCGAGTGTTCGAGAGCTGCTAATAAAGAAGAACCCAAGATTTCAGCAAGATTTAACTGCGCCGCAGTGGGAGGGATGTTGCCCCACTGCGCCGCAGTCACCAAAAGAAGAACCAAAGGATTTTCCAGGAAGTTTTAACTGCGCCGCAGTGGGAAGTATTAAGCCCCACTGCGCCGCAGTCAAAGGGGTCGAATAAAATAATGGTTTTCCAGGAACAATCCACTGCGCCGCAGTGGGAAGGCACAACCCCCACTGCGCCGCAGTCACAATTAAATCAGAAACAATACAAGTCCAGGGATATCCCACTGCGCCGCAGTGGGAGTGCACATGGTCCACTGCGCTGCAGTGGGTGCACGGGAAACTTAGGGTTTCAGCCTCTTTGCATCAGAGTTTGGGGGGAGGTATAAAGAAAAAGCTACAAAACGTTTCTCATTATCAAGCTTTCTTTCTAGGAGCTGTTCTACAGGATTTCTTTCAAGGATCATCTCAGATTTCATCATTTGATTCATTGAAGATTCAAGAACACCCATCTAGATCGTATCTACTTATCCGTCTTTGCAATTTTATTCAAACAATCATTGGTACAATATGTTCTATTTCTATTTCGTTTGTTACTTTCAATTTAGCATGAGTGGCTAGATTTCTAATCATCCATTTTGATGAAACTTGACGAATGATATGATTGCAATATTTTAATTCAAGAGTTGATTCAATTATCGTTGTGTCGTGATCTTTATCAATTAATTCCTCGAGATTTATTCTTTTGATGTTGACGGTTTATGTATTCATCGTTAGTGGTACTAGGTGAATATGTTTATCGTTGCAATTCGATTGTCTATGGTCGTTTGTCACTGGTTCATGGTATGACGGTGAATGTCAAATCAATAATAGGAGTTAATCGGTAAACGTGTTTAGAAACGGTTGGGGGTACCACGTTTTCATTCACATAGGCATAATTGGTAATTGGATAATCAAACAAACTAATTGTTGGGGAGATTTTCTAGGCATTGGTGGTACCGGATTGGGTAATTAAACTAGCAATTTAGGTGTTTGGGTGATTTGCGAGCGGTTGGTGGTACCACGTGAGCATTTTTTATCCTTTCACGGTTATCTTGTCAACTCTAAAGAATTTGCTTTTACACGTATGCAATCATAGCTGAAGTCAAGTGGATTCGAAGTGGATGATCTTTATTTATATTGTCTGAAACTTCTTTACTTTTAATCGTATTGTCATTTTAATTTTCTTAAATTAAGTTCGTCAAAGTTAGGTAGCTATTCGGCTACGGTTTCACCCTTTCTCTAAAACTACTTTAGCTGACAACTATTTCAAAAACATTCCCCGTGTTCGATCCTGGACTTACTTTTTAGCTATACTATATACGAACGGGTCCACTGCCCGCAAGTGTGTAGTAGTCAGTTTTAGGGTATTTCTTGTTTTAATTTTTAAACTCGATTTTACACATCAAGTTTTTGGCGCCGCTGCCGGGGAGTGTGTGTCGATTTAGTTGTTAATTTAGTGGTTTGATCCTTTCTCACGCGTGAGAAAGTTACTTGTTTATTAGTTTAGTTGTCTTTTCTTATCACAGGTGCATTTGACGTGTTTTTGTTAGTTGTGTGTTTGCAGGTATATTTCTTTTAGTTAATGAACTTGCGTTCTTCGGGTCTACCTTTGAATAGTCCTTTGTCTACTCCGAGAAGACCGAGAGGGCGTCGGTTTAACTTCACGGAACCCACAACACCAATACCAACACCATTTTCACCAATAGCAAAACCCACTCCTGATTCAGACGAGGAAGGGTTTTTCTTGGACGAATTCTTCAATTTAGAAGTTAAACAAGAAGAGATGGGTGACGAACAACCAAGGGATCCGAATGACACTCGCTATGGCGAGAGGGTTCGAACTATTCCTACCAACTGTGGCTCTGCCATTAGACCTCCGACCATTGATCACACTTTCAATTTGAAAGGAAATCATCTCAAAAGCATAGAAGAGCAACAATTTGACGGAAAAAGGAAATGGGATCCTTACCAACATTTGGATAGGTTTGAAAAGTTGGCTTGACTTTATCAATATGGTCAAAATCAAATGAATGTCGTGAAGCTTGAGACATTTCCAATTTCGATCACTGGAGAAGCACTTGTTTGGTTTAATGATTTACCAGAGAATTCAATCACTACTTGGGATCAACTTAAGCAAGCTTTTATTGGTGAATTTTACTCACTCCGAACTCAAAGAAGGTTAGAAAATATGATAAGATCTTTTGAACAAGATGAAGATGAAGATGTTGTGGATGCTTGGGTTCGATTTAAGGAGATGTTGAGAAATTGTCCAGGACACAATTTGACTAAGGAACAGTATGTTGAGATTTTCTTTGAGGGGCTAGATAAGAAGTCTAAACGAGAATTGAGATATGCCTTCGGGGGTAGTTTCAAAAATATCACACCAAACGAAGGATATCAAATTTTGGAAGATATGGCTAAGGATAATTCCTCGGTGGATGATGAACGATTTTTGAGGAATGAAAGGAAGATGAAAAAGGGTACTAAGGAAGGGAGAGTTGCTAAGGCTGAAGCTAGTCACGATTCGGCGGTTATTGGAGAGATTCAGGCACTATCCGCGCATATGGATAAGAGATTTACTGCACAAGAGACTAGGTTTGGTGCACTTGAGAAGGATGTTAAGGTTTTAGCTGACGGATGTGATCATTGTGGAGATTTGCACTACTCTGATGAGTGCCCCAATTGCGCACCCGAAGATGTGAACTATGTTCAGAATCAACCCCAAGGGAACTTCCATCGCAATACCGGTTACCAAAACCGGCCTTCAGGTAATTCTTCCTATAATTCTTCTTTTCAAGTTAATAATTCTGGTTTTGCAGGTAACAGGTGGCAAAGAGATAACTTTCAGAATCAGCCTCAGCAGCAGACTCAGAAGGCTCAAGGATCAAGTTCTTCTACTACTGATCCCAATGCCGAGTTGAAAGAGATGATGAAGCAATTGGCATGTAATCAAGCTGAAACAAACTCTAGTATTCAAATGATAAGGGAAGATACCAAGACTTTGAGTGAGAGGTTGGATCAAATAAACGGGAAGGTGGAGATCAATATGAAAAATCAGTGTGTTAACTTCAAAGATCTCGAGAGTAGGATGGCAGCTCTTGCTAGGCCCACGGGGACTCTTCCTAGCAACACACAGCAGAATCCTAGACCTCAGTTTAGTTCGGGACAGAAGTACACTCCACCTCAAGCCCGTAATGAGGAAGCTAATGCCATCACCACTCGTACTGGTAAGTCTTATGACTCACCTCCTATGCCTAATGTGGTTGTTTCAGATGTGCAGGATAAAGGGAGCGATGATGATGTTGATGAAGAGATTGAGTTGGAGGAAAACCCGACCGTGAAGACTCGGGTCACACCACCAAAACCGGCTACGATTCCAGAAGTTAAACCGTACAAGCCGAAGATACCATTTCCACAGAGATTCAGGAAAGCAAAGCTGAAGGAGGAGTATAACAATTTTGTGGACATGATCAAAAATGTTCATATTAACGTTCCTTTAGTTGATCTTATTCCGGGGATACCAAAGTATGCCAAGTTCATTAAGGAGCTTGTGACAGACAAAGGGAAATTTGAAGAGCTTAAGCCTACTTTTCTTAATGCCGAGTGTTTTGCTATTGTGCAGAACCAAATTCCGCCAAAGCTTGAAGACCC
This sequence comes from Erigeron breviscapus, assembly GCA_034093135.1. Taxonomy (NCBI): domain Eukaryota; kingdom Viridiplantae; phylum Streptophyta; class Magnoliopsida; order Asterales; family Asteraceae; genus Erigeron; species Erigeron breviscapus. The sequence goes on along the minus strand of CM067172.1, from coordinate 55,437,056 downwards.
AGGGAGTTTTCTTATCACTTGCTCTATTAGAACCATTACTTGTAAAGCCCTAGCTGATTTAGGGGCTATCATCAATTTGATGCCTTACTCGATTTATGCCAAGTTGTCTTTGGGAGTCCTTCGCCCTACTCGCATGAGTATTAGACTTGCTGACCATTCATTTCAGTATCCCATTGAGATTGCTGAAAACATGAGCGTCCGAGTATGGCCATATTGTTTTTCTTGTTGACTTCGTTATCCTCGAGATGGAGGAGGATGCGAAGGTCCCTCTTATTCTAGGACGCCCATTCCTGAATACCGCGGATGCCATCATCCGTGTGAAGGATAAGGAGATTTCCTTGGGCGTGGGAACTGGTAGGATTGTGTTTAATGTTGAACAGTCTATTAAGCATTCATATTCTAACGATGAGACTTGTTTCAGGATTGATGTCATTGATGATGCATTAGATCAAGAATTTCAGGAATTCATGGAGACGGATATTGGAGAGGAAGAGATCGCTTATTTAGGATCGGGAGATATTACTGATGAAGCTTTGTTTGCTGAAGTCATGGAATTGAGCTCGGATGAGTCGCCTCCAGAAGATGAGACTTTTGAGGAGGTTGTTGCTGACGGAAGTTCAAGGGTACCTAACTCTGTTGATGTACCACCTACTGACTTGGAGCTTAAGCCACTTCCGACCCATTTAGAGTATGCATATTTGTCAGGTGAGTCTTCTCTTCCAGTGGTTATCTCGTCCTCACTCTCGAGTGACGAGAAAGACAGTCTCTTGTCTGTGCTTAAAGCTCATAAGCGGGCTTTTGCTTGGAAGACCACAGATATCCCAGGTATTAGTCCTAATTTCTGCCAGCATAAATTTGATTTTCTTGATGATGTTAAGCCCGTTGTCCAGAGACAAAGGCGGCTGAATCCTAATATGAAGGAGGTTAGTTAAGAAAGAGGTAATTAAGCTTCTTGATGCAGGAATCATTTTTCCTATTGCTGATAGTTCATGGGTAAGTCTGTCCACTGTGTGCCCAAAAAGGGGGGCATGACAGTCATTGAGAATGATAATAAGGAGCTTTTGGCCACTAGGACTATTACAGGTTGGCGGGTTTGTATAGACTACCGTAAGCTTAATGATGTCACCCGTAAGGATCACTTTCCCCTCCCTTTTATTGATCAAATGTTGGAACGTCTTGCAGGGAATGAATATTTTTGTTTCTTGGATGGGTTTTCCGGGTACTTCAAATACCCATTGATCCCAAGGACCAAGAGAAAACCACTTTCACTTGTCCATTTGGTACTTTTGCTTATCGGCGTATGCCGTTTGGTTTGTGTAATGCCCCTGGCACCTTTCAAAGGTGCATGATTGCTATTTTCAGGACATGCTTGAAACTTCCATGGAAGTTTTCATGGATGATTTTTCGGTTTTTGGGGATTCTTTTCATTCTTGCTTGAGTAATTTGGATAGGATGTTGGAACGGTGTGAGAGAGCACACCTTGTTTTGAATTGGGAAAAGTGTCATTTTATGGTGACCGATGGTATTGTGTTAGGGCATAAAGTCCAAGGCCGGGATTGAGGTTGATCGGGCTAAGATAGATGTAATTGCCAAATTACCCCCGCCTTCCAATGTGAAAGGGGTAAGGAGTTTTCTTGGACATGAAG
>CM067172.1:55399533-55434410 GCA_034093135.1 Erigeron breviscapus | reverse complement strand
TTTTACAGTCTTTACTTCCGCAATTTAACACCGTTAGGTGAAAAGTTTTGAAAACCCATATTTTTAAACGACGGGTGTTACATAAGCAGCCACATAAGAACATATACAAGAACAAGTTGTTTAAGCTTGCTAAGCATGCCGTCTGTCCCGCGAGATATTTACATCCTATTCAAGCTCAGTTATATGGAGTACAGGAGGACATACGAAGGTGGTTTTCTATGAGTTTGGGAGTTGGTGCTGGAAGGGAGACACGAGGGGATGATGTGAGTTGTGACATTTGGCGGCGGGTCTTTGCTAACCGTGAGCCAGCCTACCGTGAATTGTGTTTGGAGTTTTACTCGACTTTGAAGCTGAAGAAGGAGTTAGGAAAAGTGAAGGATATTTTTGAGGATAGAATTGTGTGGTTTTATTGTGGGGGACAGCAGCGGAAGCTGTCGATTGCTGAGTTTGGCTATTACTGTGGGATGTACTCGAGGGAAGAGTTGCAGAGTTCGGCTCTTAGAGCTATTTTGAAGAAAGGTTATAGGACAGGAGCCGATTTGGGTGATGGAGAGTCGATTTTGGAATATTTTACAAGAATTACGGGGGGAGAAACTTGGACATACACTAGTGGTGCCTCCAAGATAAAGAATGTCCGTTTGAGGTTACTCCACCGCATGATTGTGACATTCTTGGTGCAGCGATCTACTCATTGGGAAAAGGCTTACCAAAATGATTTGTGGTTACTTAAGCTCTTTTCTGAAGGTGCTCCATCAAGGTTTTTTTTTTTTTTTTTGTTTTTTTTTTTTTTTTTTTTTTTTTTTTTTTTTTTTTTTTTTTTTTTTTTTTTTTTTTTTTTTTTTTTTTTTTTTTTTTTTTTTTTTGATTTGTGGTTAATTAAGCTATTTTCTGAAGGTGCTCCATCAAGATTTGCTTTCCCTCCTCTTGTATTACTTGACCGAATGTGCAACCATTCTGATTCGAACTTGGTTTTGGGACATTTCATCACGGTAATATATAAGAGAATGAGAGTTTTTGATTCAGATGCTTGCCAGACTCATCTTTCATTGCCAGTTTATCAAGAGAGTTTTTCGTATAATGAGTTATGGAGGGGGAAGATTTTCAAGAAAAAGATAGCAAATGAGCGAGAACAGTTGTTGGATGATGAGGGGGTAGTTGAAGGACCACCTCCGGTTCAGGAGGAGGATGTTGACGCTGAGATGGAGGATGCTCCACAGGAGCCACCGAGGAGGGGTGGTCGTAATATTCCTGTCCCTCGCTCGTTTGACTTTGCACTTTTGGGGGATACTGTTCAGAAGATTTATGATGAGCAGCAGACGAGTCAGCGAGCGTTTGATGCTTACCAGAGGAGAGTAGACCAGGATTTCAGCTGGGTTGGATCACAGCAGGCCAACACTAACTATTGTCTTGATTATTAATGCTCAGTATCACGGCCGAGAGTTTGTTCGACCTGACCCGGTTCCTCAGTTCTCCCCACCGCCGATTTATGTCCCTGATTATCGTCAGGGGGGTCAGTCCTTTTTCTCTCATGAGACTGCCCCGGGGAACATGTCACCACGACCCCACGATTTAGGAGGTTCTCCTCGGGGTCCAGTGCAGTTTGGGGTCTTTCAGGGTGGCAATGTTGGCGGTGGATCATACTCTTTTGCAGGTTTTGATGCAGGTACTCAGTCAGGATTTGATGCGGGTCAGTCGGGCGGAGATGCAGGTGGTTCAGGTTCAGTTCAGGAGGAGGCGCATGATTGGATGACAAGTATTTTTGGACAACCCGGACTACCATATGGCTACCATGGTCAGCAGCAGTAGTGGTTATGATTCCCATCCGGATCCGTGGGATGGAATCATATGATGATTGATTATGATGGTATTCTCATGACTGTACTTTGGTTATCGTTTGCTGGTATCCACCCTACGGGGTGATGAAACATTTGTACTTCACTTTGTTTCTTTATTTTCTGCATGATACTCTTTTTAGTTTGCACTTTGTATGGATATTGTGGATGTGTTCTTATGATGTGTAATTGAGCAGGTTTTATCCGTATTGATGGCCATACCTATTGTACAACCCAAGTGTGGGGGGACTCATTGGATTCTCATTCTCACCTACATTCTGTGGCATCGATTTGTATGATTGTGTGATCGTGTTAGTAGCTCACTATGATGTCATGTGCATATGCTGGCAGTAAGTTCAGCGCAACATTTTTGATTGGCATGTTTACTGACATTGTTTCACACACAGCTCTCGCACCTTCCGTTTTGAACTAGTTTGTCTCTCCCGTCAAGCAAATTGGACTTCCTTTTTAGGAAGAGCAATTTGTGGTGCGGGGTCGACTTACTTGTTTTGAAACGGAATGTGTCCATAATCCGGTATGTGTTCTCATTCTGTCTATCTATTTTGCTTACCCCTATTTACCTTAGTTTTGACCGAATATTGGACATTGAGGGCATTGTCCATCTCAAGTGTGGGGGGTGGCAAATAGGTTTAAGCAACCGGGTGTATCTCTTTTGTTGTTTTGCCATTGAGTATTCAACCGTTCTTGTGGATGTGTCCCTCTCGTAGGCTTTTGGATTTATCCAAGAGTAAGGATTCTATTTTGAATTCTGAACTATGATGTGCATGTTTGAGATTGGTGGTTTCGATTTGGTAGGATGACTGAAGATGATATGATTTGAAACTTGTGTTGAGCTTGTCCTTGTGGTAAATTGCTTTTGTCACTTAATTCATAATAACTTAATGAGCAATTTTACTACAAAATTTTTTTCCTTGGTACAAATTTAATCGGCGAAATGTGTTCTGAACGGTTATTGGGATAATCCTTGTGGATTGATAACATTACTTGCATACTCAAATATACCTAACACCCAAGTTGTGAGATTCATCATTCATTTATAGATGTGCTAGGTGTTTACGGTTTTGGTTTGATTGCCTTGTAAATTTGTCCCTCTCTTAGGCTCTTGAATTTATTCGGGAGTAAGGGTTCTATTTTAAACTCTGCACTAAGATGTGCACGTTTGAGGTTAATCTATTTCATTTCCGAGTTCTTCTCTTTGATATGAGTGTGTCGGTGATGTGTTGAGCTAGAACTTGGCCTGGTGATCGTTATGAGACCGCAGTGAGATCACTTTTGTGATATAAGTACATTGGATGACGAATTGGCATATTAGGTTTGACCCGTATTTTCTTTCTATTCACCCTTTGCTTATGTATATTTTTCTTTTAGTTTACATACTTTTATACATATACATACATGATTTGTGTAGCTGGCTACTCTGGTTAGTGATTTTCCTTTCTTTGTAAACCTTTGTTGCACTCATCTTTAGTGCAAGATACATTTAGACACCCTTTTTGAGCTTAGCCTTTTCTTTTTGTATAAATCCACTTAAATATGTAAACTTTACCTCGCCCATACCGATAGTCTAATTTTGGGGGGCCATTGATTGTCATTGGTTTGTTTGGACGGTTTGGGAGAGCTTCAGTGGATTGTCAGTTGAAATATTCTTGGTCTATGGGAATACGTCGATTGGTCAAGTTATTGGGGAATGTCTTGGATTGTTCAAATAAAGTATATTGTTATTGACATTGTTCATCATTGTAAGAGGGTGCCTACTAGTAGAGTAAAAATGGTTCAAAATGGTGAAAAAGTGAAAAACAGAAGAAAAAAAAAAGAAAGAAAAAAGAGAAAAAAATTATTAAAAAAAAGAGGAAGCAAATAAAAAATTGAAAAGAACTTGGGCTACTAGTGGGTACTTCTCATTTTTATATGTCAAAAGAATTGTTGTATCATTTGGTTCGTGAATAGAATGGAAGATTTGGTTGATTCTAAGTTGTTTGAAGTTGATACACCACAATGGTGTCGGGTTTTGCTTGTTACTTTTGAGGTGTGTTCGCGGGATAGCATCTTATGGGTTGGTGGCAATCAATGGTATGGGTTTGATTAGACTATTTTGTACATAACTTATACTTGTGTTATTTCCTTTCAACACTAACCTAAACTTCCCAAATTCCATTGTAAATACCCTTAGCCTAACATTATAACCGATTTATATGCCATATTTTGACGATGTACTTGGTGCTCACGCCATGGCGGTGAAGCTATGATTCCAGTTCAAGCCAATGGTAAGATATGTATCACGACCGAGCAATGAGTGATTATTCATATATATTCAACCCCAATAGTATGTTCGTTGGAGTAGAATGATTTTGATAGGCTCATTTGTTTCACTTTTGCTTAGTCGTGTTATTGAGGCTTGTGGATTGTTCAGATATTGTCAAACATTTCGGGTTTTCATTTAAGATTAAAACTGCTTCACCAAAGTCCTTGTCTTTGATATACTTGGTTTGGCTTCTTTTTGATAACCGTAATGTGTTTATATAGCTTCGTACCAGGGAATACTTTACTTAAATTCCAGATTTGCTTGAGGACAAGCAACGCTCAAGTGTGGGGGGATTTGATGTGACCAACTTATATAGATTGCCCACATCATTTATGGCCTTTTTCGTTTGTGTTTTGAGTCAATTTTGTATGCATTTGGCGCGTTTATGGCATTTGTTAGTGCTTTCAGGTTCTTAACAGGTTGCGCGTCCATTTGGTGCATTTTCTGACGATTTTAGGCCAAGATGTTGATCCGAGTGTTCGAGAGCTGTTAATAAAGAAGAACCCAAGATTTCAGCAAGATTTAACTGCGCCGCAGTGGGAGGGATGTTGCCCCACTGCGCCGCAGTGGGAAGGCACAACCCCCACTGCGCCGCAGTCACAATTAAATCAGAAACAATACAAGTCCAGGGATATCCACTGCGCCGCAGTGGGAAGGCACAACCCCCACTGCGCCGCAGTCACAATTAAATCAGAAACAATACAAGTCCAGGGATATCCCACTGCGCCGCAGTGGGAAGGCACAACCCCCACTGCGCCGCAGTCACAATTAAATCAGAAACAATACAAGTCCAGGGATATCCACTGCGCCGCAGTGGGAAGGCACAACCCCCACTGCGCCGCAGTCACAATTAAATCAGAAACAATACAAGTCCAGGGATATCCCACTGCGCCGCAGTGGGAGTGCACATGGTCCACTGCGCTGCAGTGGGTGCACGGGAAACTTAGGGTTTCAGCCTCTTTGCATCAGATTTTGGGGGGAGGTATAAAGAAAAAGCTACAAAACGTTTCTCATTATCAAGCTTTCTTTCTAGGAGCTGTTCTACAGGATTTCTTTCAAGGATCATCTCAGATTTCATCATTTGATTCATTGAAGATTCAAGAACACCCATCTAGATCGTATCTACTTATCCGTCTTTGCAATTTTATTCAAACAATCATTGGTACAATATGTTCTATTTCTATTTCGTTTGTTATTTTCAATTTAGCATGAGTGGCTAGATTTCTAATCATCCACTTTCATGAAACTTGACGAATGATATGATTGCAATATTTTAATTCAAGAGTTGATTCAATTATCGTTGTGTCGTGATCTTTATCAATTAATTCCTTGAGATTTATTCTTTTGATGTTGACGGTTTATGTGTTCATCGTTAGTGGTACTAGGTGAATATGTTTATCGTTGCAATTCGATTGTCTATGGTCGTTTGTCACCGGTTCATGGTATGACGGTGAATGTCAAATCAATAATAGGAGTTAATCGGTAAACGTGTTTAGAAACGGTTGGTGGTACCACGTTTTCATTCACATAGGCATAATTGGTAATTGGATAATCAAACAAACTAATTGTTGGGGAGATTTTCTAGGCATTGATGCTACCGGCTTGGGTAATTAAACTAGCAATTTAGGTGTTTGGGTGATTTGCGAGCGGTTGGTGGTACCACGTGAGCATTTTTTATCCTTTCACGGTTATCTTGTCAACTCTAAAGAATTTGCTTTTAAACGTATGCAATCATAGCTGAAGTCAAGTGGATTCGAAGTGGATGATCTTTATTTATATTGTCTGAAACTTCTTTACTTTTAATCGTATTGTCATTTTAATTTTCTTAAATTAAGTTCGTCAAAGTTAGGTAGCTATTCGGCTACGGTTTCACCCTTTCTCTAAAACTACTTTAGCTGACAACTATTTCAAAACATTCCCCGTGTTCGATCCTGGACTTACTTTTTAGCTATACTATATACGAACGGGTCCACTGCCCGCAAGTGTGTAGTAGTCAGTTTTAGGGTATTTCTTATTTTAATTTTTAAACTCGATTTTACACATCATTTGTCCTAGCCTTTCGTGATTGCTTACATTTGCTTCTTCTTACTTACTTGGCATCGTTTGGTTTGTTTTTACAGAAACAACCGATGGGCCAAAAATACGAGGGATGGGTGTGGCTAAATAACTATCAATTTGATTATGTAGATGATAGCTACACTCCACCAACCGCTCCTGCTAGTAAAACGTTCAGGTTACTCAAGACACAAACACATCCTTGGCTGCAATTCAAGGATGTCCCAAAGGCGAAGCGCCAAGTGTTTTTGAACAGGCTAGCAGAAATTCAAGACTATGAGTTGATTTCCCCTCGTAGAATGGACTGGCAGATAATTCGTGATGCGCTCCTTGATGACTACTTTGAAGACAGGTTTAGGACAGAATATACTGATGATGAAACAGGATGGGTAGCGAACATAGATATGTGGAAAAGGGTTTTCGAGTTGAACAAACCGGCTAAACTGGAATGGTGCCAGGAATTCTACTCATCTCTTAGAGTGGGATTTCTCCCTGTTGAGGACATTAGTGAGGATCGGGTGATCCACTTTAGATTAGGTGGCAAGCAGCGCCATTGCACGATTCCTGAGTTTGGTTATTTATGTGGGATGTTTGAGAAAAACGAGTTTAATGATGGTTTGGTTCAATCTTTCTTGGAGAAAAGCATTCTGGACACTTCACAATTTGATGATGGGGTGAGTTTTCAGGAGTATTGGAATAGGATTTCAGGGAAGCCTTCGTTTAGCTCGGGGGTGAGTAAAGTATCGGACATTCGGTCCAAAAAGTTGAGGCTTTTGCATAAACTGATAACATACTCTTTCATCCATCGGGGCAATGCAAATGACAAAGTGTGTAGCGATGATTTGTGGTTACTCAGGCAGTTCCAAGACTTCACTCCCACCAGATATGGTTGTGCTCCTTACATCCTTGCTCGTCACATGCAAAAGCACCGGGAGCATAGGTATTTATGTCGTCATTTCGTGACCTCGATCATGGAGTGGTTGGGCATGGCAAACACTAGTGAGGGGAGGAGAGTTTCGGACATTGAGCCCACCATTATCATTGATGACACAGAGTTAAAGAAGGCACGGTTGATGACTCGGGCGAGTGATTTGGGGACTGAAACGGAGGATGAGCAGGAGCCACCTGCTCAGAGACAGAGGGTGGAGCCGCCACCCCAGATGGAGCAGCAGCCTAACCCTTACCCGGCTTATGATTTTGCAGGTTGGGGAACCAAGCTTGATGAGATCCTGGGTAATCAGCGGGAGCTCAGGGACACTCAAGACATGATGATGGATGGTCAGAGGACGATGTGGAGCCAAGTGAACCGCCTGGGCTTCCAAAATGGGTACTGGTCTCCCTACATCAACCATTGGATCCGACCGGAGTCTCCACCTCCACCACCGCCTACTCAGGCATTTAGCCCTCCTCCCATTTTCATGCCGGCCAACACCACTTTTGGATTTTTCTGTCCACATCCTGATGAGCAGCAGCAACCCGGTTGGGCAGGCCCGAGTTCGAGCGCAGCAGGCACTAGCGGGACCACAGGGGGCGCTCAGGAGATGCCCCAATTTGGAACATATAGGCATACGACTGGGGAGCGCTACTCGGGGCCCGCCTTTGATTTCTACCGGGGTATCTTTGGAGAGCCAGCCGATCCTGATGCTGGTGATGGTGTTCCTTCTTCTCATGACATAGATGAGAATTGACCTATTCTATCTTCCTTCTATTTTCTGAAATTTTGAAATTTGAACTTTATTTCCTTTCGATTTGGTTGTAATTTCGCCGTTTAGGCGATGAGACTTTTGTAGTATTTCCTGTATTTCCTTTTATCATGAACTATGTAGTTGTTTTGGTATTTTGCTTTTGGTGATTGTCAGGTGATTAATTCAAGTTTGCAAGTTGATTTGTGGGAGAATGCTTTTGGGATTTTTGGAACAAACAAGCGGGTTTATGCTGGCAGTCAGTTCAGCACCCACTTAATTTTTGGCTTCAACTTTGCATTGGTGAATTCGTGCTTTCACCCGGAGGTTTTTCGTTTTTCCTTTCTACATTTTGCATTTTTCCCTTTTCCCATTATTTGCCTTAGTTATTCGTCCATTGAGGACAATGTACAACTTAAGTGTGGGGAGGGGGATGGTAAATTGGAAAAATGAAAATTTTTGAAGTTTCTTTCCTTTACTAGCATTTTGGTTATGTTTTTAAATTTTTGAGGCTATAGGTTTTGTGCAAAGACGGGAAATGAGGACTTTGAATTTTGCTAATCTAGGATAAAACTTGAGATTGTTTACCTTTAGCTTTCCTTTCCTAGTGCTTGTGGCATTTCATCGTTCCAAGGGGTCATAGGCTTGTTCCGAACTTCAAATAATCTAATCTAGGTTGCTTGCGAATTGTACCTTAATGATGAACCTAATGTGAATAATAGCTTCACTAGATGATGTATTGGTAGGCACCGCTTGAGGTTTTCCATTTGATTTTGCAACTTGTGTGCATGAAAAGCTCGAAATGTATTAAATATGCTTGTGGTAATTTGACTTAACATATGGTTCGCACACCGGATGTCCGGTCCTTAATTCTTATGTTATAGGTTGTAACTCTAGTCATTATGTTTGGTCTTTATATCGGGGTGTCTGGGGTTGTAACGCCCCTAATTTTCTAAACAATACAAAATGATATCAAAGAACTTAAAGGCCAAAAGGGCGTTAATCTTATTCAAAATCAAACCAAAATCTAGCCAAAAGTCAACCTGGCAAATCAAAATAAGTCCACTTCTATCTACACTCTTCTCTCGTTCCCAAATCCCTCTTGATAACCTGCCGTATAAGAAAGAAAAAGGAATACGGCTGAGCAAAAAGCCCAGTGAATGGATATGACAAAAGCAGAAATATAATATGAAATGCGGAGACGTATATTTAAAAAAAACAAACTTATTACCTTAACAAACTTATTTCAAATCAAAATACACATACGTATAGTTTCACAGATACCTTATATATCAACAAATCAAAATATATTATAAACCCAAGTTTCATAAAATAATGCACATAAGAGTCAAACAAAATTACTTATCAAAGGGCCGAATGAAATCATAGGGTAGCTACTCCACTAATCATTCATTTTTGGTGTGAAACGCCTCGTATGACACTACCATAAGCGCCCACCGTCAAACTTATCAAAATATGCCTAGGACCGATCCATACGCCTCCTATCAAAATCTCAAAGTGCGCATACCACTACCGGGTAATCAAAAGGAGACGCCGTAGATCAAATCAAATACACCGCTACGGCCGGTGCCACGTCATCGGTGTCACAATAACGCGCCCATGGGACCTCCATGGATAGGTTACTCTTATATGCACATCTTAAGAAACCATTTTGACCGACTTATATATATACTTAAATATATCAAATGACAAACTTAGTTTTCGGACAACTAAATAATAATTAGATATATTTTTAGACATTTTAAATATAGACTTAAAACCACATCTCTGTCCACCCAATTCATACAAAATTCAAATGGGGTCATCAAAACTCATAATATGCGACTGTATTAAATTATCGGGTCAAGGAATATTCGATGGACATATCATGAATCACAAATGCGACTGTATTAATCTTTTGGGGCCAATTAATATGATTCATAACATGCGACTGTATTATCTTTCGGCCAACGAATATTCAAGGGACATATTAGTGTACAAATCATCGCATCAAATGTAACACACCAAACCCACCTTTTTTCGGGACAACTTTCGAATTGGTTTCAAGAGATGGTTTTGACACAACTATAGATAATAAAATATTATGATTTCCCAATTCACAATCATGAAGGCAACATCGTTAGTACATCAAAATGGGAAAATCGCAATATTATACAAAGTCTAGCAGACATATAATATTTCAAATAATATACTATATCCATAATATTTTACATACAAATCAAAAGAAGTTTTGAGAAGAAAGATTTTACCGGAAGGAATCTTAATAACACCTAAAATATCCGTACTATTATATATATAACAAAATAAAGTGTTGAAAGAAAAGATTTGTACCGAAAAGATCCTAATAACAACTATAATATCCGTACAATTATATATATAACAAATTAAATTTTGAGAGAAAGGATTGTGCTGAAAAGCTCCTAATAACCTCTAGAATATCCGTACCTTATTGCCGATCACAACAATTGCAAAAATGACGAACCACCAAAAGAATGCAATCACCGAATCGAATCTAATAAATACAAGAGTGTGAGTACCAAATAAAATTAAATAGGGAGTATGTAATATCCTTTGAGTTTTGTGAGTATAATATTATTACTATTTTAAATATTGTTATTATGCTAGTACTAAATTATTATGGATGTAAACTACAAAATTAGGAGTATTTACTGCTCTTTAAAATCATCAAGTTTCCAATCGTCTTTCATTACGTCCCTCATATTCGTTAAGAAATATGTTTCAAACCACCAGATATTACTTAATTGTTATGTTAAATGACACTAATATTCAATAGACAAGATATATACAAATTCCAAATTTATGCAAACCTTCTGCCAAAGTAAATTGACTAATTTTCTTCTTTAGTCTAAAAAAATACATGACATTTGTATGGTCAAAATGTACTGCTATTTATTTATAAACTCTAACTATAATTGCCTATAAAATTTAAGTATTTTATAAAACCTCATAACTTTGTTATCATGCACGTTTCGCTTATAAGCCACATGACAAGATTTTACACTAAACTCTAGAGTAGAGTCTAGACGGCATAGTGAGAATGAATTCCAAGTCTTGCAAATATCTTAAGCAAACATTATTAATTAATTTTAGAACAAGCCACCAAGCCAACAAATAAAAAAAATTCATCCTCGAAATTGAAAGAAAATCCTAACCCAAAATCTACCCAAATCTCACAGGCCATAACTTAGGTCTTAAGTTTCTACAGGAAAGAACCTAGAGCGAGTATAAACCTTAACGGATCCAAAGATTACTAATCACTCTTCCCACAACTCACAGGTCATAACTTAGGACTAAGTTTCGACAAGAAAGAATCTATGCTCTGATACCATTCTGTAACGCCCCTAATTTTCTAAACAATACAAAATAATATCAAAGAACTTAAAGGCCAAAAGGGCATTAATTTTATTCAAAATCAAAAAAAAGTTAAACATGGACGACCACATTTTAATTCACTGTTTATTATTATTACTTTTGGTTATAGCTTATAAAAAAAAAAAAATAAAAAAAATTCATCCTCGAAATTGAAAGAAAATCCTAACCCAAAGTCTACCCAAATCTCACAGGCCATAACTTAGGTCTTAGGTTTCTACAAGAAGGAACCTATGGGGAGTATAAACCTTAACGGATCCAAAGATTACTAATCACTCTTCCCACAACTCACAGGTCATAACTTAGGACTAAGTTTCGACAAGAAAGAATCTATGCTCTGATACCATTCTGTAACGCCCCTAATTTTCTAAACAATACAAAATAATATCAAAGAACTTAAAGGCCAAAAGGGCATTAATTTTATTCAAAATCAAAAAAAAAAACATGGACGACCACATTTTAATTCACTGTTTATTATTATTCTTATTATTATTATTATTTTATTCAAACTTTTTTTTCTCAACATGGACGACCACGTTTCAATTCTCTGTTTATTATTATTACTTTTGGTTATAGCTTAAGATTAAAATTACTATATTAAACTTAGAACAAATTAATCTTTAAAATTAAAATTACTTTTTATCAATTTACATTGGTTTGGATTTTAGAGGATATTACAACTCCACCTACTTAAAAAAAAAATTTATAAGCACCATAATGATTCATGAATACTAGTTAGCTTATAATTTATTTTTATTACCACAACCATATATCTTGTTATTACAATTTGGAGTTAGAGTATAAAATCTTGTTATAACTATTATATTGTACTTCTTAACCCACGTGACCACAACTCAATTTATTGTTACTAGATTTATTATTTTCTAGCTATAGACACACTACTTTTAATTTGATTTTACAAATTATAACCTGGTATATGATTCTAAAATGAATAATGTTAGCTTATTATATTTAGACTTCTAGTTTATACATAGATATTTAATTTGGGTTATTACAATCTTACCTCCTTAAAAAGAATTCGTCCTCGAATTCAATCGTACGAATAATATAACGAATAGACTGCTATGCTATATATATAAATTGATATAGAGAATTTCATTTATTTATATTGATCTTATTATTGTTATTATTATTATTATTTTATTCAAACTTTTTTTTTTTCTCAACATGGACGACCACGTTTCAATTCTCTGTTTATTATTATTACTTTTGGTTATAGCTTAAGATTAAAATTACTATATTAAACTTAGAACAAATTAATCTTTAAAATTAAAATTACTTTTTATCAATTTACATTGGTTTGGATTTTAGAGGATATTACAACTCCACCTACTTAAAAAATTTCGACCTCGAAATTGAAAGAAAGATCCTAACCCAAAATCTACCCAAATCTCACAGGCCATAACTTAGGTCTTAGGTTTCTACAAGAAGGAACCTATGGCGAGTATAAACCTTAACGGATCCAAAGATTACTAATCACTCTTCCCACAACTCACAGGTCATAACTTAGGACTAAGTTTCTACAAGAAAGAATCTATGCTCTGATACCATTCTGTAACGCCCCTAATTTTCTAAACAATACAAAATGATATCAAAGAACTTAAAGGCCAAAAGGGCGTTAATCTTATTCAAAATCAAACCAAAATCTAGCCAAAAGTCAACCTGGCAAATCAAAATAAGTACTTCTAAAGCTTGAAATAAAACTCTAAAGCAAAAGGGTGCTAAGTCCACTTCTATCTACACTCTTCTCTCGTTCCCAAAGCCCTCTTGATAACCTGCCGTATAAGAAAGAAAAAGGAATACGGCTGAGCAAAAAGCCAAGTAAATGGATATGACAAAAGCAGAAATATAATATGAAATGCGGAGACATATATTTAAAAAAAACTAACTTATTACCTTAACAAACTTATTTCAAATCAAAATACACATACATATAGTTTCACAGATACCTTATATATCAACAGATCAAAATATATTATAAACCCAAGTTTCATAAAATAATGCACATAAGAGTCAAACAAAATTACTTATCAAAGGGCCGAATGAAATCATAGGGTAGTTACTCCACTAATCATTCATTTTTGGTGCGAAACGCCTCGTATGACACTACCATAAGCGCCCACCGTCAAACTTATCAAAATATGCCTAGGACCGATCCATACGTCTCCTATCAAAATCTCAAAGTGCGCATACCACTACCGGGTAATCAAAAGGAGACGTCGTAGATCAAATCAAATACACCGCTACGGCCGGTGCCACGTCAACGGTGTCACAATAACGCGTCCATGTGACCTCCATGGATAGGTTACTCTTATATGCACATCTTAAGAAACCGTTTTGATCGACTTATATATAGACTTAAATATATCAAATGACAAACTTAGTTTTTGGACAACTAAATAATAATTAGATATATTTTTAGACATTTTAAATATAGACTTAAAACCACATCTCTGTCCACCCAATTCATACAAAATTCAAATGGGGTCATCAAAACTCATAATATGCGACTGTATTAATCTTTTGGGGCCAATTAATATGATTCATAATATGCGACTGTATTAATCTTTTGGGCCAATAATATGATTCATAATATGCGACTGTATTAATCTTTTGGCCAATGAATATGATTCATAATATGCGACTGTATTAATCTTTTGGGCCAATAATATGATTCATAATATGCGACTGTATTAATCTTTTGGGCCAATGAATATGATTCATAATATGCGACTGTATTAATCTTTTGGCCAATGAATATGATTCATAATATGCGACTGTATTAATCTTTTGGGCCAATAATATGATTCATAATATGCGACTGTATTAATCTTTTGGGCCAATGAATATGATTCATAATATGCGACTGTATTAATCTTTTGGGCCAATAATATAACTCATAATATGCGACTGTATTAAATTATCGGGTCAAGGAATATTCGATGGACATATCATGAATCACAAATGCGACTGTATTAATCTTTTGGGGCCAATTAATATGATTCATAATATGCGACTGTATTATCTTTCGGCCAACGAATATTCAAGGGACATATTAGTGTACAAATCATCGCATCAAATGTAACACACCAAACCCACCTTTTTTCGGGACAACTTTCGAATTGGTTTCAGGAGATGGTTTTGACACAACTATAGATAATAAAATATTATGATTTACCAATTGACAGTTGTGAGTCCCTGAAATACGATGGTTAACCTAGAAATGTAAAATACAACAAGTCTAATAATCACTAGAATGGACTAGTATTACTTGTAAATAAATGCAAGAATATATAAACAAAGTAATACAAGACTTAAAGCAATAAACAAGTAAAGTGGAACATTATGTATTTTTCAATGGTGTATTTTATTTATGATGTTAAATAAAATACAAGGTTGTGCGGAATCAAGATAATACAAATAAGTATGTATCCTAACAACCTATGAATTACAAATGATCTATATTTGTCAAATAACTCTTTTGGATCGAGATACTTAAAGTTGTGAAGTATCCCAGTTTAAGATCGAGAGTATTTAAACAAATTCACTCTAATGCAAAATGTATGCTTAAAAGTATTTTCTCAAAGAAATGACTTTGTATTTATAGGCAACAAAATTCACCAGTGAATTTTGTGCCGTACAAATATGGTTGCATGCATTTAATGATCCGACAAGAACATTAAATGCATTGGTTAATGGTACAAGGATAAAGTCATATAGATATGATTTTATTCTTTTAACCAACCACCTTTACACGCATAAACTTTGGTAAAGAACAAGTGGATTGTTCTTTGGAAAGTGTGTAAAGGCAAAAGTCAATTCCTCGATATCAGTGTTCAGACTTGTAAGGTCTAGAACACTGACAATCCTCCAGTGTACAGATCTGGTAAGACTTCCAGTGGACTCCGCCATTTGTCAGTCTTCTTTATTCTGACTTCAGTCTTTGACTTCAGTGAGAACGTCTTCAGTAGAGTAGATCTGGTCTGGGGTGAAGTCCAGTGAACTAATCTGGAGAATACTCCAGATTTCCTATACAAGTATTTGCTCACTGGTCTTCCATTATTTCTGGACAAATCTTCAAAGGGACTCCAGATTCCAAGTCTGGAGTAGGTCCAGTAGAACACGTTTCTGGACAGATCTTCAGTAAGGCTCCAGTAGTCGAGTCTGAAGCGAGTCCAGTAAATCTGGACCTAACACAATCATGAAGGCAACATCGTTAGTACATCAAAATGGGAAAATCGCAATATTATACAAAGTCTAGCAGACATATAATATTTCAAATAATATACTATATCCATAATATTTTACATACAAATCAAAAGAAGTTTTGAGAAGAAAGATTTTACCGGAAGGAATCTTAATAACACCTAAAATATCCGTACTATTATATATATAACAAAATAAAGTGTTGAAAGAAAAGATTTGTACCGAAAAGATCCTAATAACAACTAGAATATCCGTACAATTATATATATAACAAATTAAATTTTGAGAGAAAGGATTGTGCTGAAAAGCTCCTAATAACCTCTAGAATATCCGTACCTTATTGCCGATCACAACAATTGCAAAAATGACGAACCACCAAAAGAATGCAATCACCGAATCGAATCTAATAAATACAAGAGTGTGAGTACCAAATAATATTAAATAGGAGTATGTAATATCCTTTGAGTTTTGTGAGTATAATTATATTACTATTTTAAATATTGTCATTATGCTAGTACTAAATTATTATGGATGTAAACTACAAAATTAGGAGTATTTACTGCTCTTTAAAATCATCAAGTTTCCAATCGTCTTTCATTACGTCCCTCATATTCGTTAAGAAATATGTTTCAAACCACCAGATATTACTTAATTGTTATGTTAAATGACACTAATATTCAATAGACAAGATATATACAAATTCCAAATTTATGCAAACCTTCTGCCAAAGTAAATTGACTAATTTTCTTCTT
This sequence comes from Erigeron breviscapus, assembly GCA_034093135.1. Lineage (NCBI taxonomy): Eukaryota > Viridiplantae > Streptophyta > Magnoliopsida > Asterales > Asteraceae > Erigeron > Erigeron breviscapus. Next base: position 55,418,128 of record CM067172.1, on the reverse strand, counting down.
TAGTCTAAAAAAATACATGACATTTGTATGGTCAAAATGTACTGCTATTTATTTATAAACTCTAACTATAATTGCCTATAAAATTTAAGTATTTTATAAAACCTCATAATTTTGTTATCATGCACGTTTCGCTTATAAGCCACATGACAAGATTTTACACTAAACTCTAGAGTAGAGTCTAGACGGCATAGTGAGAATGAATTCCAAGTCTTGCAAATATCTTAAGCAAACATTATTAATTAATTTTAGAACAAGCCACCAAGCCAACAAATTTATGTCCAAATATTTAGAAAAATAAAAATAAAAATAAATAAATGAATAAAAACGTTGATAGGGTAGGATATATAAATCAATTTAAATGGATTATAATAATTAATTCAACAAAATAAATCTTTTTTTTTTCTAATAAGAATAATAGTCATGTGATTAAAATATATAACTTTATAGCTATACAATAATTCATAAAGGACTTACAAATATAGATGATAAATGCTTAAGGCTTTGTACTGTGTAGATTTCTTCACAAATTTACCATGCTTATATTATCTTGTCATCCTTTTTCTTACAACCCATATATAAATTATTGTTGCTCCAGTATTTTCGTATGGAAGGAAAGGATGAAAAGCAATTTGTTAGTTTAGTTGATGAGAGTTTATGATGTTAAAACAAGGATTCATTAGCCTAGCCTCTTTTTATATATTCTTTTTTTTCCACCGTAACTCATTCCATCAAAGGGTCTATGTTTTAATTGTCATTTATTTGTCATTACTTACTTTATTACTATCATCGATTAGTTGACACTTCTTGTCTTCCATAACTGATAATGATTCATGAATACTAGTTAACTTATAATTTATTTTTATTACCACAACCATATATCTTGTTATTACAATTTGGAGTTAGAGTATAAAATCTTGTTATAACTATTATATTGTACTTCTTAACCCACGTGACCACAACTCAATTTATTGTTACTAGATTTATTATTTTCTAGCTATAGACACACTACTTTTAATTTGATTTTACAAATTATAACCTGGTATATGATTCTTGTAAAGTCCCTCACACGATGGTTTAACCCACGAGTGTAAAATAACAAGACAAGTATGAACTAGAATCGGACTAGTATTACTTCAATATAAATATGCAAGAATATAAACAAAGTAATAAATGACTTTAAGCAATATTTAAACAAGTAAATAAAAGGTGGAACACGAATGTAGTTTTCAAGTGTATTTTCTTTATTGATGTATAAACAAAATACAAGATCGTTGCGGAACCTAGATATTACACGTATGTAAGTATCTAAACAATCTTTGAATTACAAGTGATCTATACTTGCTAAATAAACTCCTTTGATCGATATACTTAGAGTTGTGAAGTATAGCTGTTTAGATCGAGAGTATTTAAGCAAGTTCACCAATTTGCTAAAAAGTGATTTTCTCAAAGAAATGACTTTGTATTTATAGGCAACAAAATTCTCCAGTGAATTTTGTGCCGTACAAATATGGTTGGATACATTTAATGATCCGACAAGAACATTAAATGTATTGGATAAGGAATAAGGATAAAGTCACATCAAGTGCAAGTGTATCCTTTTATCCAACCACCTTAACACACGTATACTTTGGTAAAGAACAAGTGGGTTGTTCTTTGGAAAGTGTGTAAAGGCTTAAAGTCAATCCTCGATATCAGTGTTCAGACTTGTAAGGTCTAGAACACTGACAATCCTCCAGTGTACAGATCTGGTAAGACTTTCCAGTGGACTCCGCCATTTGATAAGTCTTCTTTCTTCAGACTTCAGTCTTTGACTTCAGTCAGAATGTCTTCAGTAGAGTAGATCTGGACTGGGGTGAAGACCAGTGAGCTAATCTGGAGAATACTCCAGATTTCCTATACAAGTATTTGCTCATTAGTCTTCCATTATTTCTGGACAAATCTTTAGAAGGACTCCAGATCCCAAGTCTGGAGTAGGTCCAGCAGAACATGTTTTCTGGTCAGATCTTCAGTGAGCTCCAGTAGTCGAGTCTGGAGCGAGTCCAGCAAAACATGTTTTCTGGTCAGATCTTCAGTGAGCTCCAGTAGTCGAGTCTGGAGCGAGTCCAGCAAAACATGTTTCTTGACAAACCTTCAATAAGGTTCCAGTAGTCCAGTCTGGAGCCAGTCCAGTAAGTCTGGACTAAATCTGGACCTAACAAATTCCCCCTATTTGTTTAGAAATAATGCAAGTGTTTTCAGACTTATAGATATACAAATTTGTATGTCTGGAAAACACTTGGTCGATTTAAGTCTAAAAAATCTAAGTTACTGAAAAACACTTTATAGATCATGAGTGTTTTCAGTTTCATCTTTTAAGTTCTAACTTAGACTAAATCTGGTCATTTACTTATAAAAATAAAAAATTGCAACCATTATTACTTTCATCAAAAGGAAAATAATTACAACTTTCATAAGACAATTAATTACAATAAGTACAATGATAAAAAGATTCAGGCCCTTCTTTTTGATGGCTGCCCTGGTGCATCTTCAGTGGCCTTCCTCTTTGGAGATGGAGATGATGGAACAGACACTGGTGGTCTCAGACCCAACACAGCTTCCATTTGTTGAATTCTTCTCCAGACCTTCTCGATTCTCTTCATAAAGGCCTTCACATCTGGAGAGAGATCAGTTTTACCTTTAAAGGTCAATCCTATCTCCTTCAGTTCAGTCCATCCAAAAGCTTGGACTGAAGTATCCTTCCTTTCATCTGTAAAGTTACCCTCTCTGGTCAACTTCACATTGAATCTGGTCATTCCTTGATGAATTTCAGCCAATTTGATTTCAGCATTAACAATCTTTCTTGCATTGGCCCTGAAATTCATCATTTCATCATATTTTGCCTTCTGCTTAGCCAAGTGAACCATTTCTTCAGTTTCCCTGGATACACCACTCTGTTGTCCTTCAGTGGACTGGTGATGTTGATTAATTCTAAGAGTAGTATCCAGTGGAATGAAGGTGCTAAGATCACCATCTTTTATTGCCTTCACTTGTCTGGCAGTAAGCTTTGGTAGACCAGTCATCCTTTTCCTGTATTCCAACTCCAGAGCACCAGCATTTCTTCTTATCTTTTTCTGGAGGCTTACAAGCTCCTCCTTTCTTTGTCTGATCAACTCTGGAATTGTAACACCATAAATCAATGAGTCATATACCTGTTCTTCTTCAGCGTAGAACGAGCGTACATGGACATCATTCAGTGCATCAAGACACTGATGAACTCTGGGGTCATCTTTCATCCTTTTGAAAACTTCAATATTTATGCCCAACCTTCCAGCATTATAGGAATCCAGAGTGCCCATTATAGCCATCTCCCTTTGATGGGCCAGCAGTTCATTCTTTTGATTTGTCTTGAAAATTTCAATCATGATGCACTGTTGTTGTAACTTCCTTGATGTTTCATTGTCAACATCTTCAATCTGCTCTTCCTCTTCACCAGATACAACCTTTTCTTTTCCTTTAACTGCCTTCAGTGTGGTAGGAATATCTGGGAAGGTTTCAAACTGGGGCTCACTGGCTTCAGTACCAGTAGCCTCTTCTTCAGTTTGCACAATGGCTTCAGTGCCAAGTGCTCTCTGGGCTAATCGTGCACTGGCATCAGTACCAGTCACTTGTTTTCTTTGAAAATTTCAATCATGATGCACTGTTGTTGTAACTTCCTTGATGTTTCATTGTCAACATCTTCAATCTGCTCTTCCTCTTCACCAGATACAACCTTTTCTTTTCCTTTAACTGCCTTCAGTGTGGTAGGAATATCTGGGAAGGTTTCAAACTGGGGCTCACTGGCTTCAGTACCAGTAGCCTCTTCTTCAGTTTGCACAATGGCTTCAGTGCCAAGTGCTCTCTGGGCTAATCGTGCACTGGCATCAGTACCAGTCACTTGTTTTCTCTGCACAATGCTTTCAGTAGCAACAGCCCTTACAACTTCTTCTTTCCTCTTTTTCAAACTTTCATGGACACCAGATGATGGACTAGACAATTTTTCCCCCTTGGAATGATCTCTAGTCCTGGACTTCAGATCATTCCATAATTCTTCCATCATGTGCCTGTCCAGAGAACCAAAAGTTCTTCCTTGTTCTGGCATGGAAGCAGTCATACCAGTCTTGAGTGCCTGGACTTCCCTTTTAATATTTTCAATTTCTTCTGGCAAGTCCTTTGGCAGCTCAACCTCAATCATCTGAACAACTTCAGGCAACAAGCTCTCTTGAATGTTTCTTAGAACAGAATTAGAGATATCATCAGTGATTGTCTTCAGCATATCACCCCTAAATTTTCTAATAATTTCATCACTAAGGGTGCTGACAATATCATTCTGATCTAATGTTGGCCTGCTCTCCAGAGAACCAAAAGTTCTTCCTTGTTCTGGCATGGAAGCAGTCATACCAGTCTTGAGTGCCTGGACTTCCCTTTTAATATTTTCAATTTCTTCTGGCAAGTCCTTTGGCAGCTCAACCTCAATCATCTGAACAACTTCAGGCAACAAGCTCTCTTGAATGTTTCTTAGAACAGAATTAGAGATATCATCAGTGATTGTCTTCAGCATATCACCCCTAAATTTTCTAATAATTTCATCACTAAGGGTGCTGACAATATCATTCTGATCTAATGTTGGCCTGCTCTCCAGAGAACCAAAAGTTCTTCCTTGTTCTGGCATGGAAGCAGTCATACCAGTCTTGAGTGCCTGGACTTCCCTTTTAATATTTTCAATTTCTTCTGGCAAGTCCTTTGGCAGCTCAACCTCAATCATCTGAACAACTTCAGGCAACAAGCTCTCTTGAATGTTTCTTAGAACAGAATTAGAGATATCATCAGTGATTGTCTTCAGCATATCACCCCTAAATTTTCTAATAATTTCATCACTAAGGGTGCTGACAATATCATTCTGATCTAATGTTGGCCTGCTCTCCAGAGAACCAAACCTTGTCCTTGTACTGGCATGGAAGCAGTCATACCAGTCTGGACTCCAAACCCTGGACTGCCACTTTAAAGTTTTCAGAATTTCGATTGGTGGCCAGTACCAGCTCATCTAACTTCTCGAACACTAACTTCTCATTCCCAGCGAAGAGGTTCATTTCTGATGCTAAGTTGTTTGACAATAAGGACTTGAAATCAGAAATAACCTGGGAAGATGACTGAAGTGATCTCTCCAGGTCCGCCACCTTCCTAAGAAGGCCTTGGACCTCGGTTGAAGAAGAAGTGGAGAGACCAGAGGGTTGTTCCAGATGAGAGGTCATTCTCTCCATTACTGGTACTTGTGCCCAGACCTCTTCAGATTCAACATTTGAGTCTGGCACACTTTGTTCGGTTAGATTGACTGGTGGTTGAGATTGGATTGTTGGTGGATTGAAGTATGAAGTTGTTTGTGGAATTGAAGGTGGTGGAGGTGGTGGCATGTTCGGTTCTGGTGGTGGTGGAGGCATTTCTGGTTCTGGTGGTGGTAAGTTTGTTTCTGGTGGGGGTGGTGGCATTTCTGGTGAACTTTCAACTTGTACATTTTCTTCACCCAGAAAATTCATATCAATATCAAGGTTCTGCCCTTCAGAAATGGGAGAATCAGCCTCTTCCAAAACATATCACCAGTAGATGTACCAACCTGTTCACCAGCCTGGACATTCAAGTCAATCTGAGCCTCTTGCTCACCAGATGCTTGTTCTTCAGTCTGAACCATCTCCTCAACAACTTGAGCAATATCATCTTGTACAACAGCCTGGACTTCAGTATCCACTCTCTGTTCAAATTGTACACCAGATTCAATATTCTCTTCAAAAATGGGAGACCCATCAATATTCATTATATCACCAGGATGGGTTGATGGATTTACCTGGACTCCTCCCCTCATCAGACGCCTATGTGATCTTGGTCGTCTGGAAAGCTCAACAATCGGTTGCATACTTTCTACAGGAGCCACTTGACTGATAGGTTGTACCATCTCTACAACCTGGACATCTTGGTCACCAGAATGTTCTTCAACAACTTGAACACTTCCTGGTGCCACAATCTCTTCTGCCCTTTGAAATGAGAGCATAGACTGAGGAATATCTACCTCACCATCTCTTGACTGTAGGTTGTTCAGATCCCTTAAAAACTCACTCATGGAAAAATGAGTAGTATCAATATCATATTGGTCTCCTAGACCACTTCTGAACATAAGGGAAAGAAAACGAATAAATGGAACGTGTGGTTTTCTCCCTTTTGCTTTCAGTCTATCCACCAAATCATTAAACAGGATCTGAGCAAAGTCCACCCTTATCCCAAACCACAAACAATAGGCAATCTGGAGCTGCGTTTGATTTATCTGATCAAGACCTCCAGAACTACCTCCTAGACACTCTACCAAATGAGTGAAGAAAAATCTCCACGAATCTGTCAGCCTACTCATATAAATTGTTCCTTTTCTCAACAACTGGCCTTGGTCATCTACAATTTCTGTGTGCCCCATCAACCTGCACACTTCCCTGAAATTTATGCCAGTAGGGAGTTCGATGGGCAGCTCATTCTGGTCATGGTAGTTCAACTGTAAAACAGACCTGAGCAAATTCACCGAAAAACTCAAAGATCTGGTACCTCCGTTGAGAGTGTAAGAAATTGATGAAGTTTCTTCATTATAGAAAGCGGAGTACCAGAATTCACATAAGTAGTCATGGTACATTTTCCCTGGATTTAGGGTTAATGCACCATACAGAGGGCATGAGAGAAAGAAAGTATTCAATCTCCCAATGATAGAACGAGCAGGATGAACACTGGAAAGTTTGGCCATCCAGTTATTCATATTGATGCGTATGGCTTTCGCCTCAAGAGAAATATGTTTTGGTTTAACTACATCATCAACCGGAGCATATTCAGTAGATAAGAGATTTTTGGGTGCCATTATTGATTTATAGATGAAAATGAAATTGAATGAATTTAGGGCTTATGAAGAATTTAATGAATTGCAGTAAATATGAGAGTTTTATGATTGGAAAATAATGAAGGAATGAAGAATTGAATGAAGGAAGTAAGATTTGGGAGTAAATGTTCGAAGTAAATGAAATTGAAAGTGAAAGAGGGTATATATAGGAGAGAAATAATGTGGAACTCAAACGATTAATTTGAATTTATCAAATACAATTTTTGATCGGGTTCTGAGATCCGCATTAATTACATTACATCACACATTAATGTGTGATGGTTTACCGCCCACAAAAACTAACAACTTGTTCTTTTTATCTTCCCAATGTAAAAATATCATCATTTCGTTTGAAAAATTACATGCCACGTAGGATTTATAAGATAAATATCTTTGAAAAAGTTTGCTTACGTGGCACACACAATGACCAAGTATTTTAAAAAAAGTACTGTGACATAATTCAGTCCATCTGAAGGTTGACTAGATACTCCAGTATCACTGGTGGATTAGTCCAGTGAAGTATGTACTGATGGTACACTGGAGGGACACTCCAGTAAAGTACCAGTGAAAACCATTTTGAAAGACTGGTAACCTCAAACATGCACGTCAACTAATATAGACAAATGAGAGGGACATATTTACAAGGAGACATAAGTCAACTCAAACACGCACTTCAACTTATCTAGTTACCAGTGAGAGGGACACATCTACAAAGCACCAGTAATATTTTCTGGACAATTTGTCCAGTAAGAAAATTTTGTCCAGTAAGAAAATAAATTAATAAATTCCCTTTGAACTTTAAACATTTTTAAGAAATTCTTTCATAAGAAATTTTGTCCAGTAAGAAAATTTTGTCCAGTAAGAAAATTTTGTCAGAAAAAATTTTGTCAGTAGCAATGGCACTGGTATTGTCACAAAAGATTGGAGTCTTTGAATACTTAATACCATAATCAAGCAACTGGTTCTTCATCCAGAGTATCTGAGCACAACAACTGGCTGCAGACACATATTCAGCTTCAGCAGTGGACAATGAAACTGAAGTTTGCTTTTTACTGGTCCAGCTGACCAGTTTGCCACCAAGGAAATGACATCCACCAGTAGTGGATTTCCTGTCTATCTTACAACCTGCATGATCTGAATCTGAATAACCCATTAGATCCATGCCTGAGCCTTTGGGGTACCAAAGACCTAGACTGGGGACACCTTTAAGGTACTTCAGTATGCGCTTTACAGCAAGCATATGAGATTCTTTTGGATTAGACTGATATCTGGCACATAAACATGTTGAAAACATAATATCTGGTCTACTGGCAGTTAAATACATCAGTGAACCAACCATGCCTCTATAGACAGTGGTGTTCACTGGTTTACCATCTGGATCAGAGTCCAGTGTCAGTGGTGCAGAAATTGGAGTTGGTTTAGATGGTGAAGAGTTCATATCATATTTCTTTAAAAGATCTCTAACATATTTTTCCTGATTAATAAAGATGCCATCTTTGTTTTGTTTAATCTGGAGTCCAAGAAAATATGTTAATTCACCCATCAAACTCATTTCATATTCAGTAGACATTATTTTCGAAAATTTCTGGCACATGTTTTCATCAGTAGACCCAAAAATAATATCATCAACATAAATTTGTACCATTAACAGATTACCTTGTTCATGAAGAATAAATAAGGTATTGTCAATTGCACCTCGTTTAAAACCATTTTTCAATAAATGTTTAGTCAGAGTGTCATACCAGGCACGTGGGGCTTGTCTGAGGCCATACAGCGCTTTGTCCAGACGATATACCCAATGTGGATGCTTTTCATCAACGAAACCTGGAGGTTGTCTGACATAAACTTCTTCTTCAAGCTTTTCATTCAAGAAAGCACTCTTTACATCCATCTGGTAGACCTTGAACTGATGATGAGCAGCGAATGCTAAAAATATTCTGATCGCTTCAAGTCTAGCCACTGGAGCAAATGATTCATCAAAGTCGACATCTGACTGGCAGTAGCCTTGTGCTACCAGTCTGGCCTTGTTTCTGATTACGTGGCCATCTTCATCTACTTTGTTTCTGAAGACCCATCTTGTTCCAATTGGTTCTTTCTTTCCAACTGGGAAAGGAACCAGATACCAGACCTTGTTCCTTTCAAACTGGTGAAGCTCTTCTTACATAGCAGTCACCCAGTTTGGATCTTCCAGAGCCTCGTCAATCTTCTTTGGTTCATTTAGTGATAAGAAACTGACATATAAGCATTGATCACTGGAGGCTCTTCTGGTCTGAACTCCACGACTGGAGTCACCTATGATCTGATCAATAGGGTGAGCTTTTGTCCATCTGGAGTATTGACCAGGATTGTTACTGACAACAATATCAGTGCAAGAATTCAGTTGAGTCTCCTCTGGAGTTGCTTCTGGAGGAGGATCTTGCCAAATTACTTCAGTATCTTCATCTGAGTCATTCAAATCACGATTTGCATCATGAAATTCTTCATTTGAAGGTATTTCCTGGAGTACTAGTTCAGTTTGGATTTCTGGTGCATTCTCAACTGACACTGATACTGGGGGAGTAGTACGCACATCTGAACCAATATTAATTTCAGAAGGTAATTTGAAAATAATAGAGGGATAGAATGGAGTACTACTGGAGAGTTTCTTTTTCTGAACAGGTTCCAGATCGGGATGACTGGAAACTGTGTCTGGTGAATTTTCAATTTTGTCGTTTATTGGATCAGATTCACAAAAGACAATTGGAAGTACTGGGGATGTGTCAAGGGCTGGTTTGTTGATTGCAACATTTGATTCATCGAAAGTAACATGTATGGATTCTTGTACTTTCTCCAGTTTCTTGTTATAAACTCTGAAGGCTTTGCGAATGGCTGAATATCCTAAGAAATATCCTTCATCAGCTTTGGCATCAAATTTGCCTAGCTGACTGGAGTCGTTCAGGATGTAAACTGGACATCCAAAAACATGAAAATAACCAATATTTGGTTTTCTATTTCTCAATATTTCATAGGAAGTCTTCTTGTGTCGCTTCACGTACACTGATCGATTCTGGGTGTGGCAAGCAGTTGCAATTGCTTCAGCCCATATACGTTCCCTTTCCTGGGAGCAATCAACACTACCTTCCAGTCCTTGTTGAATACGATACCTTGAGCAACATTGAATAAGACTTGATAGCCATCATCACACAGTTGGCTTACACTGATCAAGTTATATTTCAAACCATTCACAAATGCAACACGTGTAAACTTGACTTGTCCATTGTTCAGAACACCATATCCCTCAGTCTTTCCACAACCATCATTTCCAAAAGTGATGGAGGGTCCATCAGAAATGGTGAACTCCTCTAGTAGGGTCTTACATCCGGTCATAGTCCTGCCAGCTGCACTGTCAAGATACCAGATATACTTCTTTCGATGGCCCTACACATACACCAGATATTTATCAGTTAGATTTGGGAACCCATCGACTGATGGGTTCACTGGACCCTCCCTTATAGGTCCCTGGGGCAATCTAGTCTAGTTCACTTACTTCAACAGTAGTTTTTGTTGAGAACACTACTGGAGTTGATAGTTTAGAAACCTTTTTCTTTTTCTCAACTGGAGAAATAAGTTTGTCTTTCTTAGCAAAAGGTTTTGTGTTTTGTCTAGGGCCAAATGAAGTACCCTCAATAAAGTTTAATCTTGCATTAAAACTTTGTGATTGACGAGTCAGAATTTGAATCTGGCTCTCTATCCTGGACAAAACATTATCTTCAGATGATACCTTAGCCTTTCCAGTTGTTGGCTTAGGTATGGGATTGTTCTGAGGCAAAGGTCTATTCTGCTTAACCTTTTTAACTGGAGCAGTCATCTGAACAGCTCCAGTCTTAACCTCTGGGCAAAGAACTGGGAGAATATTGGCCTTGGGAGTTACAGGCTCATCATAAACAGTGGTGGGCCTGAATCCCTCTGGTAATCGATCGATTACTGGTATTAATGATGCTACATGAGTATTTCCATCTAAATATGCACGTTTTTGAGTAGGAAATTGATTTACTCCAGCATCATATGGCTTTCTAGTTTCAAGCCATGATTTAATCACCAGTTTTTCTTTTTCTAAAATGATCTCAAGATCTTGTTTTTCTTGGATCAATTGTTCAGTTACCAGAATCTGGGCTTGAAATGCCAGTTCAATGTCTTGAAGTTCTTTAAATTTTGATTTTAAGGCGGCCATTTCAAAGGAATCTGTTTCTAGACCATTTAAACTGTCAAATCTAACAGTTTCCACAAAAATTAATCAGAATTTAGAGCTTCAGCGATGTCCAATTTCAGTTCAGGATTAGTTTCAAGATCATACTCACTAACCTTTTTAATGACAATGTCGACCCAACGACCAGATGTGACATCATCCTTCACCAGATGCTCTTGATCTGCCAGAGCCATAAAACAACAATCTCTTTCCTCTTCTTCATCGACTGATGAATCATCAGAGGGAACCCATGCTTCTTCAGTGGTTGCTATCATGCATTTGTTATTGTCTTCAATCTGTTTAGACAAGAGAGCAATTTGAGCCTTAAGCTTTTTGTATTTCAACTTATAGCTATCATCAGGCTTGTTAAAAGAAGCAGTTGGACCAGACTGGGAGACAAACTGACTGGACCTGCACTCTTTCATGAAATGACCTTTTCTGCCACACTTAAAGCATGTCAGATTGGTCTTGTCAGTGGAAGAACTGGGTGCATGTAGTCCAGTGGGCCTATTTGCTCTGGCCTTAAAACGGTTAAACGTTTTGGCCATCATTGCAACCAGGTCATCACTGTCAGTTTCATCACAGTCTGGAGAGATATCATTACAGACTCCAGAATCCATTAGTTCAGACATCATCTTCTTCATAGAAAATACATTCTCAGAAGATATTAATGCCGCACAAGGTGGTGCAGTATTAGTGACCACTGTGGAACTACTGGAAGCATGATTAAAAGAATCTTTTTCTGCCTCAATCCTCTGGGCTTGATTTTCTTCAGTGAATCTGAAGGCTCCATACAATGTTGACAAAGTATGGGAATGCAAGGTTTTTCCTTGCCTCAAGACCAGAATCATGTGAGACCATTTTGTTGGAAGAATATCACAAAATTTCTCCAAAAGTATATCCTTGTCTTTATCTACCCCTAGTCCTCTTAACTGGTTTATGATGCTCATAAATCTGGTGTAAGTACCAGTAAGGGACTCATTGGGGAGAGCAAAAAATGACTCATACTTTTTATTTAAGGAGACTTTTCTGGTAACAACAGTATCATCACCTCCCTCATGCTGGTTTACTAGTTCATCCCACATACTTTTGGCACTGGGATAGAGAACTAGTGTGGGAATGAGAGTTTCTGGAACAGCCCCGAGGATCATATTTTTAAGAAGTGTATCAAGATTTACTAATCTTTTCTCCTCTTCGGACCAGTGTTCCTCTCTCTTTTCCCTCCCACTTCTTGATCCTGTAGGGTCAAGAAGTGCATTGATAGGAAGTCTTGGCACATAGGGTCCTTCGTTTAAAATTTTCATCATATTCCTTTCAATACCAGTCACATGCAATATTATCCTAGCTTTCCACGTACCAAATTCATCACTGCTCCCATTGAATTTAGGAACAGGATTATTCGAGTAATGCACATGCACATGTGGAGAAGCAGGAGGAGGAGGAGGTGGTGTATTGTTATTTCCAGAGGGTGGTTCATTAACATTAGTTTCATGAGTTTCTTGAGTATTTTCTGGGATTGCCATCGTGAAACAGATCTAGGTAAGTATATTAACCTTCTGCTCTGATACCAATTGTAAAGTCCCTCACACGATGGTTTAACCCACGAGTGTAAAATAACAAGACAAGTATGAACTAGAATCGGACTAGTATTACTTCAATATAAATATGCAAGAATATAAACAAAGTAATAAATGACTTTAAGCAATATTTAAACAAGTAAATAAAAGGTGGAACACGAATGTAGTTTTCAAGTGTATTTTCTTTATTGATGTATAAACAAAATACAAGATCGTTGCGGAACCTAGATATTACACGTATGTAAGTATCTAAACAATCTTTGAATTACAAGTGATCTATACTTGCTAAATAAACTCCTTTGATCGATATACTTAGAGTTGTGAAGTATAGCTGTTTAGATCGAGAGTATTTAAGCAAGTTCACCAATTTGCTAAAAAGTGATTTTCTCAAAGAAATGACTTTGTATTTATAGGCAACAAAATTCTCCAGTGAATTTTGTGCCGTACAAATATGGTTGGATACATTTAATGATCCGACAAGAACATTAAATGTATTGGATAAGGAATAAGGATAAAGTCACATCAAGTGCAAGTGTATCCTTTTATCCAACCACCTTAACACACGTATACTTTGGTAAAGAACAAGTGGGTTGTTCTTTGGAAAGTGTGTAAAGGCTTAAAGTCAAATCCTCGATATCAGTGTTCAGATTTGTAAGGTCTAGAACACTGACAATCCTCCAGTGTACAGATCTGGTAAGACTTTCCAGTGGACTCCGCCATTTGATAAGTCTTCTTTCTTCAGACTTCAGTCTTTGACTTCAGTCAGAATGTCTTCAGTAGAGTTGATCTGGACTGGGGTGAAGACCAGTGAGCTAATCTGGAGAATACTCCAGATTTCCTATACAAGTATTTGCTCATTAGTCTTCCATTATTTCTGGACAAATCTTTAGAAGGACTCCAGATCCCAAGTCTGGAGTAGGTCCAGCAGAACATGTTTTCTGGTCAGATCTTCAGTGAGCTCCAGTAGTCGAGTCTGGAGCGAGTCCAGCAAAACATGTTTCTTGACAAACCTTCAATAAGGTTCCAGTAGTCCAGTCTGGAGCCAGTCCAGTAAGTCTGGACTAAATCTGGACCTAACAATTCTAAAATGAATAATGTTAGCTTATTCTATTTAGACTTCTAGTTTATACATAGATATTTAATTTGGGTTATTACAGGGGTGCTTCGGCATCAAATGGGTGGCACATGTGGGAATGCGCATAATCTTTTTCCAATAGTCTAATGCTAATGTGGTCTTTGAGATTCCAACAAGTAAGTCCTTGGGGTAACTTCGTTTTACCTAGCTCGCCTGAAGCTTCCAACTTGGGATGGGTTGTCAGAAAGTTCGTTACACGGGTCTCATCGAAAATCACGGGTGTTAAATTATAAAACTTTTTATTCTCACATGTGTTTGTGTTTAGAGCATGGCCTCTGGATATGCAACCCAACCTTGAGTTCTGGCGTGTGTCTCTTAACGATACTCACGTATTCGTAGCGAAACGCTGGCCGGACGCTTAAAGTACACTTTCGTATGCTCACCTGATGTGCGGATAGAGCTGCAATTCTAGACCGTAGGAGTATGTTGTGTCAAAGTACTCATAAGTATAACGTAATGAAAACCTCATGGAAAACCAATGGCGTGAGTGTTTAAGTGGACAGAATATACTGATAATCATTGTGGAATATTGCTTATATTTCCAATAATAATTGTGAAGCTTGCTAGTAGATTATAGCTTAGTAAGAACGAGCCTAAGGTCAATTGGAATGATAGAAAATGTTCAAGAGGTGTTAACACAAGCATAGGGAGGATTCTAATTGTAACCGAAAGATGGTTTTGCCCTAGATTAGTCGAATTTTCTGATTTCGTCTTATACTTTGCTCATTAGTTTTTAAATGCATTTGCTTTTGGTATTCAACACCGCTTGGTTGGAAACTTCACATACAACCATGTTTTGTTTTTGTGAAATCGTGAATTGTTTGGTTATTGAGAATTGATTAAAGTGAATACTTGCTTGAGGGCCAGCAAGGTTTAAGTGTGGGGAGGTTTGATGTGTCTCAATTTATACATATTTCACACATCTTATTTGGACGAGTTATACTCGTTTTGTAGCCATTTATACTTGTTTTGTGGTGCGTTATGTTGTTTGCTAGTGGTTTCAGGTCTACAGCAGGTACATTGCTCATAAATGGTAGAAAATAGCTCAAGAATGGTCCATATGCACTAACGATAAAGAACGAAGCTGAAATGACAAATATGGGTTATCTCGCGGCGCAACCAGATTCTCTCGTGGCGCGATCCTTCATAAACTTCGCCTCGCGGCGCGATCTTGGAAGCTCGTGACGCGACAAAAACCCCTGTATGAAAATGTTCTAGTTTCTGCATCATTCGCGGCGCGACCATGGGACTCGCGGCGCGAGTTCTGTCTGACCTGACGGATTTTCTCTCTCTTGGGTATAAATACCAGCCCCCACTCAACCTTAAACCTAATCTTGGATACCCCAGCCTCCATACTTTGTTCCCAGCTGATTTTGAAGGGTTTTCAAGGGTTTTTCATCATTCTAACTATTTTGAAGACTTGAAGATTAATTTTGGCTATTGTTACTTATTGTAGCTCGGTTGTAACCTCGATTGGGATTATTACTTCATATTTGGTACACTATGTTCTCTTTTTCATTTGAATCTTTAACTCTTTTCATTATGAGTAGCTAAATCTCTATACATCTATGAAGAAGAAGTGAAACAATTAGTTATGGTTGCATAATATTTTGAATTCAAGTTGGTTTTACTTAACATTTTGTCAAGATCTTAATGAAGTGATTTCTTTTACTTAATCTTATGTTCTTGGTGATATTTGTGTTTTTCGATAGTGGTACTAGTTGAATACAAGTATTATTTTGGTTGTTTGTCTATGAACAACTCTTGCTAGGTCATGGTATGATAGTAAAGATACAAGTTTAATAGAAATTACTTTGTTAAGTGGATTTAACGGGTGGTGGTACCACGTTTCTTTCACAAAGATAAAAATTGTTATTTAAATAATCAAACAAACTAGTTCGTTCGAGGAATTGTAATAGGGTTGGTGGTACCACTTGTTGCAAGAAGTTGGATTGATTAGGTGATTGAGTTGATTTTACAAACGGAGTGCACCCGGTTGTGTTTTTGTCTTATCACGATTATTATCACCAACATATATGAATTTTGAGCTTAACCCATATGCAACCTAGACTTTTTGTGTAGCGGATTCGACATAGATGTCCTTTTAATTATTTGTTTACAATTCAAACTCTTTTCGTGTGCTCTCGATTAATACCGGTTGAGTACTTTATTTTACTTGTTGATTACATAGTTTTCAGAAACGCAAAGTGACAATTCGGTCACGCCAAAACTTTTACTTGATTCACATTTTTACAACCTTTAATACAACACTCAGTCCTTGTGTTCGATCCTGGTCTTGCCAGTTAGCTATATTACATACGAATGGGTACACTGCCCGTAAGTGTGTTGTAGTCAGTTAGCGGTAGATCTTGTTATAAATTTTAAACTAGATTTCACACATCAGGAACATTTTGATTTTTCGTGAAAAATGAACGTATATTTTGAAGTATAAGTTATAAAATTTCGGTTTCAATATTTATGGTCTTTTAATTTGGGTCCTTTTAGTTGGTTGATACGTCCCAAGGTATATTAATATACCAAAGTATATTGTACACAGAACAGTTGTAGAGAGGGGTGAATACAACTTAATTCGATCTTTACAAACTTTTAAATATAAGTTTTAAAGACTCAGCTTAAATATTAAATAAGTAAATAACAAGAATCAATAAAACAGTAAAACAGTAAAAGTAAAGAAACATTCTTGCACACAGATAGTAAATTTCAATGTAATCCTTTATTAAGAAATAATCTATACAAAGAATTACAGGGTTGTTGCGGAAACAAGATAGCCTACATATATCTAAACAACCCTCTGAAATGACAAATTACAATCAACAAGTTTCTACTCAAGAGAATCAGCCAAAGCTGATCTCAAACAGACTAAGTTGTGTGTAAGAGCAAAGAAAAACTTATGTGAAGAATAATTCTCAAGAATGCCACTCATATGCAATCAAGGAATGGGGCTTTTATAGGCGATAACCCTTTTTCTCCTGGTGTCCAATTCAACCACGTATTCATCTTCTATTGGACGTCAGAGGGAATATTTGATCGTGCCAATTCATAGTACTTGTGGTCCCCAAGTACTGTCACTCATCCTTTTCATCCAATAAGAGTATGGACACGCATATGTAAATCCAACCACCAACCTGGATCCTAGGATTCTTCCTAGTCACATCATTCGTCCTTATCTTCAATCCAGATTGTTATCTTCACTTGATTGTCAGACACAGATTGGGCCATTTGTCAAAGCACCAATCTGCCTAAGTGTTTCCAAGCTGACTGCAAGCTGTCTTCCACTACCAGCTTGGTCTTCTATCTTCAATCTTCCTCTTAGACTTGGATTGAATGCTATAATCATTGTTGTTGCAGCTTGAGTAACACTTGCTTCCATAAGGTATTACAATGCAAAACATGAAGAATGATTTGGGCCAGAAACAGATCGTAAGCTGTGTCAGCTTAGTCTGACCCAGATCAGATTACAATAACCAAAAGATTTTTAAGTGTTTTACTATCAGATTTGTCCTCACCAAATTTACATTTAACATTAGGACTCAACAATCTCCCCCTATTTGATGATGATAAAACCCAACACACTTCTAACTATCAGCTTACAAAGAATCAAAGTAAAAATACTCCTAACAACTTGTGACCCTTTGAATCTTTTGGGTTCTTTTGAACTGATATGAAACTTAAAATAGAAACTGAATTTGTACAACTACTTGCATATATTGACAAATGAAAAATATGTTACAAATAAAAGAACTATTCCCCAATCATTTCTACAGCTTCTTGTTTAACTTCATAGGATGGGGCAACAGTCACATCTAACTTTCTATCTAAGCCCTCATTGATGAGGAACTGCTCATACCCATTACCTTGATCACTAAAACTGACACAACATCTGTACAAGGTAAATAGGTGCATATGTGGTACCTTTGTTAATCCAACAGTCCTTTGAAACACCAGTTGGCCTCTAGCATTCACAAAATACATTCCATGCACAGGTTCAGTGATGAACAATCCACTCCTTGCATTTTCAACACCAGTAGGTAGAGACAGATCAAGATGATTTAAAATCTTGTCAAGAGCTTCAGGAGACAATAATTCAAGCAACTCTGAAGGGTTCAAGTTCTTGATAAAATCTGTGTGATCACCTTCAGGAGCAGCAATTCTTTCAAATCTTCTTCTTTTCTTGTTAAGAAGCTCAGCTGACTTATCTTCATCATCCATATCAAAAACTTTTGGTCTTGGAAGTCCAGAGATGTCAATTTTGAACTTGATGATACTTGAGAACTTTTTCTCAATGGCTTCCAAAACAGTCTCCTGATGAATACTTCTAATACCAGTGATGATATTATGAAGTTCAACCCACTCAGTGTATCCCAAGTCAAGCAGCTTGTCAAGATCACAAGTTTCAATACTTTTATCAAACCCAACTCTTGTGATCCTGATGCATGGGATGGACTGTCCTCTTTTTCTTTTCATTTGTCAGTCAGTGATCTGCTCTGGATATCTTCTGTAATGAATCTTTTTAGTTATTTTTCCTTTATCCAAAGCATCCCACTGACTTTGAACTTCTGAGCTAGGAACTTCATCTTTCTTCTTTTGTGGTGGAGTAGGCTTGACCACCACTTTCCTTTTGCCCTTGCCCTCTTTCTTCTTTGACCCAACAACTGCAAGTTCTTCTTCATCTTCTTTATTTAACTTTTCTTGAAGAATCTTGGCAATCTCTGGGTCAA
>CM067172.1:55272976-55398533 GCA_034093135.1 Erigeron breviscapus | reverse complement strand
AAGAAATAGAATAGATCAATCATCCTCCATGTCATGAGAAGAGGGAACACCGTCACCAGCATCAGGATCGGCAGGCTCACCAAATATGCCACGGTAGAAGTCAAAGCCAGGCCCCGAATAGCGCTCACCAGTGGTATGTCTATATGTCCCAAATTGGGGCATATCCTGAGCGCCCCCTGTGGTCCCACTAGTACCTGTTGCGCTCGAACTCGGGCCTGCCCAACCGGGCTGCTGCTGATCAGGATGAGGACAGAAAAATCCATAAGTGGTGCTGGCCGGCATGAAAATGGGAGGAGGACTGAATGCCTGAGTGGGCGGTGGTGGAGGTGGAGAGTTCGGTTGGATCCAATGGTTGATGTAGGGAGACCAATACTCGTTTTGGAAGCCCATGCGGTTCACTTGGCTCCACATCGTCCTCTGCCATCCATCATCATCGTACTAGTTTTAATTGCTAAATATATATTAACATATTGTTCATAACAGCAGTTCAATAATGATGCATGGTAGAAGGGTTTATATCCACATTTAGTAATGTGATGTAATGGTGTGATACAACGATGATAATCGAGCATATTGTCACCTCAAACACTGCTCAAAATAGTATACCAATTATATTTATTTTATAAAAATGTGCAGCTGCAATAACTACTATCGGACTTGTTTTTTAAATATATTAATGCATTTTGGAGATAAATTATACTTTACAATCGATTCAGAGTAGCGCCCGGTCGCCTATCCATACAAGGTCGTCATGGTGTGAGAAATTATATAATGATGAGTAGATCGATGTGAGAAATTAGAATAAATAAACATCTTATGGACCATAATTTCCATTACAGTATTTCAATTATAGAACTAACTGCATAGGAAATTATAGTTGGCTAGGGTATATAGTCAACCAATGTTTTCGTAATGATTAACTTAATGAATTAAGTGATTTTTTATCAAGTTCACCTCCAAAACAAATAAGGCCTTACTATGAACATTAGCACCGTTAAACTAAACTTATCATAAAATAATGATCCAAGAACAAATATTTCATCAAGTATTGCTCCTAGACTAAAGCGCATATATATATATATCTACTCCAATGACTTCTTAAAATGCATGTCACGACAGAAAACGGCATATTGAACATGATTTCACAAAGCTACATTGATGTTTATTCATCATTTAAATTAAAAATTAAACAATGTGCTTAAAATAGTCTAGTCATTTGATCAAAGTGACCATCTTCGTCATTTTCTTCTTAAAAATAACTCGTTATTAGTATTTTAGTATCATAAACAACTACGTATTTATCATTTAATATACTTATCTTCATTTGTCTTGACATCCATATATCATAGTAGTAGTCAATGAATGATTTTAATAATGCGGAGCCCCCAATATGAGAATTTTGTTATGGTTTCAGGTCGCCTTCACTCTTGCATGGTCGAATGAACAAATAGTACTAATTTATATATAAGCAATGACTTTCAATTACAATGAAGAAAATCATATGATAAAGTTGTAACATTCATAATTGGATATTAAACTTGATGATGTACCCACCCAGACACTGACATGCAGGGTACGCCCAGGATAAACTCAATCTTCGATAAATAAGGAAAATATACGTGCTTATCGTTAATCCCCACATTTAAGGGAAAGAGATAACACCGTATCATTTATTCTCGGAAACGATATACTTCATATTAAAAACCCTACTTGGGGACTAAGTCACGAATCCCCTATAAATAGGGGAAAGAATGGCTAATCGAACACACGAATATACATACATATTTGGCGTACAAAAGGCACTGCCTCACCGCAAGGGAATCGCCAGATATAAACCACATTCAACCCCCATTTTCACGTTCTAGGCAACCGGATTGGCTGTACAAACAATTGGCGCCATCCGTGGGACACTCTCTAAATAGCAAAACCCACACAAAAAACCCAAATTTTTTTTTGTTTTCCCAAACCCTAAACCTAGAATATGGATGATGGAAATAGGCCGCCCGGTTTTGGTGGAGAACAAAGCATAGATCTGAACCGAAACCAGGGAGGTACACCAATAACACCTTCTTCAGCAGGGGCAACCCACGCCTCTACATCGGCTCCGCCTCTGTTCGATGAAGCATACATACAACAGAACCATGAAAGCATCCTAAATACCCTGCGACGCCTTCAAGAGGCTGGGGTACTGACAGGAAGAGCAGTCAACTTCGACGAAGCATACGACGAATATGATGGTGATACCCCACCATACGGAAGACGTAGGCAGCCAAATGATCCACGCTCAAGGGTACAAAATAACAACAATCAACCAAACAATGTGCAGGGTCGTAGGCTGCCACCCAGGGACAAAGCAACCTAGGGTCAAACTCACAAGGACAAGGCGCCCAGAATGCCCATAATACACCCCAGGGGACGCAAAACCCAGGGATGGCAAACAATGGCCGGCCACCACCCAGACACAGCACCCCAGGACAGCAATCCAATACACCTGGGTATGCCCATTACACGCAGCATACCAATATTCCCCAGGGGACGACTGCCCCGGGATCACAAGGAAATACCCAGGGGACGACGACCCCAGGATACGACAGCCAGGGAGCATTCACCCAAGGCTTCCAGAATGACGGTCAAAGACCCATTGCGGCAGGGTACTAGCAAAACTCCCAAGGGCAAATGAGCCAGGGCTTCCCAGTCGACACCCAGGGGTCAACCATGCTAGGAGCCCAAAACCATACCCATGGTCCATACATGCAAAACAACAATCAAACCTATGGATACCAAACCAACCAGACAGGGCAGCAGACACAAACAGGCTTCGCCCAGGGACAATACCAGAGTTATAATCAACACTATTTGAATAGCCAAGGCATTTATAACCAAGGGTACGAACAAATATGTACCAAATCCCATCGGGGTATCAGCCAAATATACCTAGACCATTCAGCCTAAGCAGAACACCACAAAAGTCACCATTCGCAGAATGGATAAGGAACCATCCACTACCAGCAAATATGAAATACCCAGCCCACCTAGGAACTTATAATGGCAAGGATGATCCAGACGACTTCCTGCAAAGATTCGAAGGAACAACAGAGATGCAAAACTGGGTCGAACCAGTGGCATGCAAGGCATTCAAAATGGGATTAATGAATGATGCAAGAGAATGGTTAGGCAGCCTTACAGAAGGATCAATAAATAGCTTCGATGAGCTCAAAGCAAAATTTCAATCACACTTTTGCCAACAAAAGAAGCATAAAAAGACGCACGTGTCAGCCCATAACATAAAACAAAGAGAAAATGAAACCTCAAGGGATTTCATAGAAAGGTATACTGTAGAGTCACAGGAAATCACAGGATTACCAGAATCACAAAGGGTTTCAGGGCTCATACACGGCTGTCGAAACCGAGAATTAGTCGAATGCTTGAATACAGACCTAGCCGACACATTCGACGAAGCCAATAAGAAAGCTCACAAATTTCTAGACACAAAAGAAATCGGAGCAAGTAATGTCGAAGATTCGAGGTATAACAAAGGAAAATGGCAGCCACGGAGAGACCAACAGGCAAGATATAGCCCATACAACAAAGAAGAAAGGAAAAAGGATTACAACCCAGTCCCACTCCCAGAGTTGACAAAAAGCCCAAGAGAAATACTGCTGACAGAAACAGTAGGGAAAACATTTCCCACCCCACCCAAGTTGAGTGAAAGGGGAAGAAGGGACAAGGACAAGTATTGTGAATTTCACAATGACATAGGACATGATACGAATTCATGCATCCAGTTAAGGAAAGCAATCGATGAAGCCATAAAAACTGGCAAGCTATCACATTTGGTGAAAGGAATCTGGCAACAAACGAAACCAAAAACAGAAGAGTCCGGGGGAGACAAAAATGGTAATACCCAGGCAATAATATATACAATAAGAAAGGATAAACAGGCTCAGAAGAGAAAGGAAATCAACACACTCATTCAAAGTGTAGAAGCTATTTCATTCCCTCCGATACTTGGGACGCATGTTTCCGAAGATCCAATAACAATCAAAGCAATCTTGCAAGATATATGGGTAGATAAAATTAACATTGACGATGGAAGTGATTGCAATGTACTCTATGAGCATGCATTCCCAAGCACCAGCCTACTTATACGTACTCTATCCTCACCCGCGGGGACATCGCTGATAAGCTTCTCCGAAGACAAAAGTCAGCCCACGGGAAAGATAGTACTTGAAGTCACAATCGTCGCTGGACCACGCAGGCGAATGAAAGAATTGACATTCATGATAATAAAGGGATCGTCACTTTACAACGCTATCCTGGGAAGACCAGCGATAAGAAAATTTGGAATGATATCCTCTGTTATACACAACATGGTTAAATTCCAAACGGAGGATGGAATAGCAAGTATCCTGGGAAGGTGCGAGCCACCCAATATCCATGGAAGAACAGGCGTAGCTATGCCAACCAAAAAGAGGAAGCTAGGAACGGAAGAAGGGGAACTCGCAGACATTTTCACCACACTGGCAATAAGAAAGCAAGAGTCCCCAAAACCCAAAAGAAAGCACCTCTGAAAAAGAATAAGTTTACTTATCTTATGTATTTGAAACTTTTTCCTGTTTAATAAATTTATGATTAAATAAAATTTATGATTTACGGTGAAGAAGGGTCGCAACCTCACACTCATAATTACCTAATGATATGTCTAAAGCCTAAAAAAGAAGCAAACGTATCACGCAAATGCAATCATAAACCTATGATATGTCTAAAGCCTAAAAAAGGCAAGCGTATCACATAAATCACAATCATAAACATATGATTACCATAAAAAGATGTTCAAAAGCATCAACACGGCCCATAGGCCCAAAAAATAACCCAGCCCAGTTGGGGGTAGGATAATATTGTCTTACATACCATGGCTTGACAGCCCAAATATTAAATAAAGTGTTTAGAACGAAAGAGAAAGCAGCTGATCAACAGACATGTCAGGGTGCGAGCTAAACTTGGCAATCACTGGAAATTTAGCCTCTTCCCATCCTTAGCAGCAGCCTCCACCTTAACAGAGGCATTGGCATCATAATCAAGACGGGAAGCAAGGTCAACATGACCTTCCTGGCTAAACTCCTCTAGCACCCTGGCCCTCTCTTCCAAACGATTTGCAGAAATGCCCTCACCAACTGATCTCAACACATCAGGACTCGCCAACAAAGATCTATACACAAAGGGAACATACTCAGAAATCAATCTGCCATGATTAACCTTCATCAACTGCAGCTACTTGGAAAGATCTTCAATCATCAATTTATCATCCTGAGATTGCGACAGCATCTTGGCACTTTCAATAGACCTGGCTTGAAGTTCTATTTTCAACTTGAAGATCTCCTCATTCCTAGCAAAAAGGGTTGATTCCTGGGACTTCAATAAATCCTCTGTCTCTTTAAGCCTCTCCTTGACAGATGCAGGCTCATTTTGGTCATCATAGTCAGCCAATTTTTTCTCCAGATCAGTAACAGTGTCATTCAAAAGTAGCTCCTTTTGCTTGCCCTCTTCCATCACTTTTATGGCGGCATTGTATCGAAAATGCATCTCAGTAACCATAGAGCTATGGGCATCACAATCTTGATCAAAGTAAGAAAGAAACTGAGAAGGCTCCATAGATCTTATCTCATCAATAGTATGCTTGGGAACTTGAGATCTGAACAACCATTCTGACTCGTAATACTCTGAAACTACAACAACAAGAGCAATGAGGAAAATAAGAAACACAGAAATTAAGAAATTTGAACACTTACCCTTCCTGGGAGAATCCTTGGCAGACACTGACTTACGAGTTTTTCTGCCGGTAGCTTTCGATTTCTTGTTACCTTCTTCCACATCCTCATTGGCAGCATTGGCAGCATTAACAACAACAATTTTGGCTCTCTTTATACGAGCTGCAATGGAACCACCAGGGGGAGGCATGTTAGCTCTCTTCTTCCCAGCATCAGGAATAGCATCTACATCAATAGCATCAACTTGCGGAAAGGGACGACTGACAACTTCACCAGTTTCACCAGTACGTTCACCAACACTGCCACCAGCAGCAGAAGCATTTGGATTGGGCATCTCAGAAACCTCCTTAGTACCTTTTTTCACGTATTGCAAGTATGACATATCTGCAAACAAAACACGCAACAATGACAAAGAGCTGACAAAGAAACAACAGAGTCAATACAAAAGGAGCATACCATCAAACTCTTCCTCAGCAAGAGCAGAAATAAGACCAGCTTTAAATAAAATCCCATCTTGATACTGGTGAACAACAAAACCCTCATCCTCCAAAATATCATAAATACTACCACAATCATCTTTTGGTGTTTCATCACCAAAGAAACCCTTTTTCTGCACTTTTAGCCTATTTCTCTCATAAAGACACTCACAATGCTGGGGAAACAAGCTATGGTTCATAAACACAAACTCATCCTTCCAATCACGAAGATCCACACCGCCCTTAATGATACATTCAATCTTTGGCCTATTGGCTATGGTTATCCAATCGTCGGCGACACAAATATTCAACAACTTCCTAAATAAAGTCACAGTTGGTTCCACCCCATAGGCACGACAAACAACTTCAAAAGCTACTATCCTAGCACAACCTAACGGATGCATCAATGAGATATGACACTTATAGTGTTTCAAGACATCAATAAAAAACTTGGGGAATGGATACCTCAGATTACCCATGGTAAAAGTCTTAATATAAATACTAACAAACCCATCAGGAGGGTCAAGAGCACTTTGATTATGATTAGGAAGACGGAAAGATGTATGACGACCAGGAAAGTATCGATCAACAAAAACCCTAAGGGTATCGGCATCAACAACAGACCTAGTATTGGCTAGGCCACGCTTCGCCATCAAATCTAGGGTTTATTTATGTAAGTCCCCCGGGTCTTACCGAACCGAGATTGACTTAAGGATATGTCGAGGTGCGGAATTCCTCGAGATAACCCACGGTTTTTATATCTACCTTTTATGATATATATATATCACTATATATATATATATATATATCTCTCTCTCTCTCTCCCTCTCTCTCTCTCTCCCTCTCTCTATATATCTTTTGCGTGAATATAAACACTCGTATTTGGTTACTATAGTGAAACGGCTCTCCGGACAAACCTTACCAACCAACGTGGTAATCTAAGTCTACGAGCGTCCAAACCGGGTGTGTGTTTGCGGTTCGTGCGTGAGTCGAGTACCACCCACAAGATCAACCGTGTGTGTTCTAGGTTTTCTCTCTCTAGGTTTTGCTTGTTTCTCTCTCTACACTCTTGTTGAGAACACGCATGACACACACCTCTATTTATAGGCCAGTGACAAGAACTCTCAAATCCAATGGATTTGAGTGTTCTCATGTCAAGCCCATTAGGGTAAAGCCTGTTTGTGTGTTTCCCAGAACACACAAACTGTTTGAGAGTTCTTATGGACAAGCATGCTTTTGCTTGTTTCCACAGAAACTCTCAAACCATTTGAGAGTTCTTATGAACAAGCAAACTTTTGCTTGTTCCTCAGAAACTCTCAAATGACCATTTGAGTGTTCTTTCCACAAGCAACTATTTTGCTCGTTCCCAAGAACCCTCAAATAACACTTAGGAATATTTGAGTTAATGTTTCAACTGCTGTCAAGACGCAGAACCAACATTAACTCAGCCAATGTTTATATTGCTGTAAATATACGCAGAACCAACATCAGCTACGACAATGTTTCTACTGCTGTGAATACGCAGAAACAACATTGTCTATATTACCTATTGGAAGTATTGATTAAGTTAATGTTTCTCCTGCTGTTAATACGCAGAAACACAATTAACTTAACTTCCATTTGGAAGTACATTAAGTTAATATTTCAACTACTGTTAAACGCAGAAACAATATTAACTTAATGACTCTTTACATGTAATGTCTAGAACCTGTAGAACACAAATAATAAACAAACATATAAACATAAATGGATCCCAATATGATCAACAATATATGCAAGGTAATATTATTGACAAACGGTAATTACAAGATAAATTACAAGACTTGAATATATATAAATATACATCACACATCTAAAATGCTTTTGTCACTGAGAAACATGCACCAATAGTCTCCCCCTTGACACTAGCATCTAGATGTGACCTTCAAGTCTTCGTTTGTCATCCTAAGTGCTGGCCAAAAACCCTCTTCAGGAACTTCAGAAGTTGTCTACTTTCTTCTGCTCTTCTTCTTCCTTTTGACACGAGTCTCCTTCTCAAAATCAGAATCAGACTCTGTCAGTGACTCCTTGCTTCTGCCTGCAGCAAGTCTACGAGCTCTTTCTTGATCAGCCCGAGATCCTGGATCCTTTGGCTTGATCATGTCGGCCATTGCATTTTGATATGCCACGTCATCGTGTCCGAACTTTATGAAGATCTCATTTTTCAGAGTCAAAGTGCCGGAAGAGTCAGATGATAAAACATCACCTCCAAGAAGTGGACTATCAGTATCATCAGATGCTGATTCCTCCTGATGACCAACTCCTACATCTCCAGTTGGTCGTTCCTGGTCACCAACTCCTACATCTCCAGTTGGTGAGGGGAAAGCATCGGCATGAGCTTTCCCTTTTCCTTTGTTTGATCAAAGAATCGCACGGACCTTCGATCAGGAACAAGGAGGGGGTTTTGACCGATTTATTGGCGATTCCCTATCGGTGTAAAGCTTTGAGAAGCTTAACGCCATTAAATCGGAGGTGTTTTACGTGTTGGCGGTGGAGGATTCTCCATAGAAGAGAAACCGGCCACCTTAGGTGTTTGAGGGAATGAGGCTTTGTATCTCGGGGTGGAAAGAACTTGCCTTCATTCATGGGGGAGGCCTCTATTTATAAGAGGAGCTTATCTTGGGGGATAAGCTAGGGTTTTAGGGTTTTTAGGGGGATACCCTAATTATTAGGAAGAGATTTGGGCTGGCCCCTTTTCTTTGGGAGGAAGAAATAAGGGATTTCCTTCATATTTGGCGGAGCTCCGTACTGACGGATGAGCTCCGTAATTCTGACTGAGGTGGTCCATTCTGACGGAGGTGAGCTCCGTTCTGACGGAGGTGAGCTCCATTCTGACGGAGGTGAGCTCCGTAATTCTGGCAGAAGTATCCTTAAGTAGCCTCCGTAATAGCAAATTCACATACGAAGGTAGAGCTCCGTATAGGGTATATCATCAAGCCCCCCAGTCTAATAGGAGAGACTGGCAAGAGGCTGTCGTGTTAGACTCCAAAAAATATCAACTGGCTGCAAATCCGAGTAAGCTCTCCGTGATTGATGTCCTCCGTCTGGTATTATCCGTTCCGTCTTTGTCCTTAGGCCATTATAACATTTGATTATCCGGCTTTTTCCACTATAATAATTAGGGCAATTACCTCAATGTCATGGTTGGACTGATGGAAACTTCTGTCGGCATGATGATCTGCGGATGAGACTTTTCATGTCCATCGGAGTCCGCTTGCGTCTTTAAACTCGTGATACCCTAAGGTTCCTTTTTTCATACTTCTCCCAGAGCTTCCTAGGTCACTTCAAAATCTATGTGCCCCTCATGTACTTTATAGCTTGTTCCAATACTTATATCCCTGATAGTGGGTCTAAGCCTGGTAACTCGCTGGGATCACATAGGATGCTTCTTTATGTCGCCCAAGTGTTTGTTTACTTCGCGTATGTCCGTAGGTGATGAAAAAGCTTCGTGTGTGAACTCAATGTTTACTTAATTGCGTTACTTTTTCCTGGGAAGTTTCTGATGGTGGGTTGGTGATGTTATGATGTAGTATATAGCTTCGGCTCTGCTGTTGGTGAAAAAGGTTTTCAATATAGTGAATGGATAGTTGGTTCGTGCTTATTTAGGATTTTTGCGGATATATATGGCTTGTGTGACGAAATTTAGGGTAGATGTTGAGGCATGGTTGATCCGGGCTCTTGTTGTTGAAGATAGTATTGCTCTTGATCTTCTTATAACTGCGTTCTCCTTCACAGAAAATGTTTTTAGGCAACATATGAATCGTCGTCCAAAATTTATTTGAATTTTACTCCACCCTTATCTTTTAATGCACAAGAAAACTGTTTTGTGCATATTTCTCGGTATTTTCGCCATGTGTAGACTGTGTAATCTGACCATCGTAGGTTGTTCCGGGAGTCTTTTAGTGCTTGGAGGGCCTTGTTTTGTTGGTGTTGGATGTAAAGACAAACTTGGGCCCTTCAGATTCTTCAATATGTTGATGTGTAAGGGCTGAAATCATCTTCTTCTATTGAAGTCTTTGATGCTTGTCATTCAGCCTTCCGGAAGGTTTAAAAACATTCCTTCGATAATCATGCTCTATTCTTGCTGCAAGAAGTGTCGTGCTAGAGTGATTCAGCATGGTCTTGTATTTTTGTTCAAATGGCTCTCTATTACACCTCGACAGCTTCGCATATAGCCATTACGAATTTTCGTAAGAAACTTTTTTTACAAAGTTTCTAAGAGCTATCGATTTGAATCGGCTAAGATGTAAGAGACGCTCATTCGTAATAATCGGTTACTTCAAATCGGATTCTCTTTTATCTGTATCTCTAGAGGTCCGTGTCTTGAATTGCGTCTTCCTTGGTAGCTCCGATGAGTAACCGTCTTCTTGAATTTTTTGCACTGGGCTTATCTCTGGGCGCTTGCCTTTTAAAGATGCTGATCAGGCGATCTATTGGCTTATGCCTTTGCGAGACTATTCCACAATGCTCAGATTTGCACAAGATTTGCCCTGGCCGAGGCTCGACCCTGTGATAATGTCTCGTGACAGTCGCCTTATGACGGTGTCTCTTAGGATGGTGTCTTATGGCAGTCGCCTCATGACGTTGTTTTTATTTGTTCTCTGGGCGTCCCCTTGAACATTTAAGATTTATATGTACGTACATATGTATAATATTTGCGAAGGGTAGCGACCCAACTTCGCGTGTGTTAGCAGAGCTCAGTAAGCATCTGGCACTGAGTTATCTGCTAAGCGCCTACGTAGGGTCTTATAGTAGTGACAGAGATGTGTACCTTTCAAGCAGCTTTGTGGAAGGTTTTCGGCTCCGTCATCTTTTGATGTGATCATTGGTTGCGGTTGTTGTGGCTATCCACTGATTGAATGCTCCTCCTTTGGCGTGCTCTGCAAATTTTGCGCCAATTGCTTCAGATAGTCTTTTGGAAGCTTTGGAGATAATATAGCCATCGTTATACGCAGAGCTATGCCAGAATATCGGATAGTAATGTGGTTGTCCGCCTTTGGTGTTACGACCGTCTTTTTAGAAGTATTGGCTGCGGTCTGTGCCTTTGAAGATGACGCCTTTGTTGCAGATATAATATGTTTCGGCTGGACGTAGGGGATCAAGATAAATACTGTGTTCTTCTGATGTTGTAGTAGAAAATCACTTTCTCTCCTTTTTCTGTTATGTCTGGCATGCTTGAATGAGTTGAATATATCAATTTATCCAACGATCTTTTATTTTAATCATCGCGATATATTATCTAGCGATGCCGTCGGGAGCAGATTCTCTACCGATGGTTTATTTTAATCATCGCGATATATTATCTAGCGATGCCGTTGAGAGCAAATTCTCTACCGATGGTTTATTTTAATCATCGCGATATATTATCTAGCGATGCCGTCGGGAGCAAATTCTCTACCGATGGACTCTAGGGCTTAGGGATCCCAATGCGAGTTTTAATAATTCCATACGCGTGTTTGCGTTAATTTAATGTTGAAAATATCCTTGCGAGCATCGTTGTTGCGTGGGCTTTGCGTTATGGTCGCCTTTTAGGGATATTGGCTCGGCTTGTTGCTGTTGGCGAAGTATGAATTGTTCATCTCGTAGTAGATCTTAATGATCTTGTAGCTCGCCATTTATTTTTTTAAATATGTGTTCCATTGTCTCGTGCTGCGCCTCAAATGGAAGTTTTTGACTCTGATCTTATGTCTTGTGTAATGACGTCATGCTGCTAGAGATGAGTCGAAGATAGATCCTTGCGTGTTCGTATCTCTTTTGTTTTTATATAACCCCGTAGCTAAAATGGGCTGAATGGCATGCATGACTATTTTCCAACTTGTGAAGAGACAAAACATTATTTTTCATATCCAATTGTCCACGTATTTGTAGTCCATCCTTACTATGCACATATACTTTATAGTTTTATATGTACGTCTTTGCATGCTAATTACCATCAATGATGATTTTGCATGCAAATCATGCTCACGTAATATTATTGATGGACACGGACATTGTGTGCGATGTATAGATCGTCTCTCATATTTGAACCCGATTGATTCAACAACATGTGCATAGCTTCTGGAGGTCGTTCACGGGTATCAAAACTCGTCATGTCATGCGTAGGGGATATAGCTTTTTGAACAGCTTCCTGAGAGCTCGATTTGTCATATTCTTGGCTCGAGATGTTACCGCCTACTTATCCTTATGTTTTTAGAAGAAGTAGTCACCAATATGAAATTGGTGTTTCGAATCAATATGACTTGGCTCGAGCATATATGATCAAGGTGGCTCCAAATAGCGATGCAATGGTGTCACTATTCTTTGATGTTGTTTCAGGGGACTTTGTATGCTGCTCCGAATGTTTCCAATGGTGTGTTGTGGTGGTTCGTTATCGTCTTGTGGTGGCCAATGGTGAATCTGTGGCGGCGGCTGCAGAAAGAGGGTTTTCGCCGTTTCTCGGGTACTTCCCACGGACTCATTCGTTCTACCGATGGCTCCTGAGTTTTATCCATGTCATTAGCAGCCTTAACATGCTCAGATTCAGCATCCAAAGTTGTTATGGGTGATGGTGGTTGATGGTGTTGCAACGGTGGTTGCGTGCCCACGTTGTGATTATGGTGCTCGTTTTTTGGTTTTTCGCCTTTCTTCCTCGAATTTTCATGAACCGAAGCTTCCTTTACTCGACCCCTGGTCCTTATTGACATTTTTCCCAACTTCTTTGAGGTCAAATTTTACCTATACATTGGCTATAGATGACGGCTGAATCGTTAGGCTATAATGACATACTCGAAACTATATTTTTTGAGCCTTCTGAATCTTTCTTCTTCTTTGCCAAGGTCGGGAACTTGCAGCCCCTAACTGTATCTTAGTCATTCCCTGGAGCAGCTCGGTTGTTAGCTTTGTCCTTCAGGTCTTCGATCTTCAAGAGTCTTTTGAGTTCGCTTTGTGTGATTTTTTGGTTATTCGTCTTTTTTCGAGTCCTCTTATGAACCGGAGCTTCTATCACATGGCTCCTTGGTTCTTCTAACATAAATTTGATCCTTTTCGACCCGGATATAGCATCCATGGTCGTTATAGGAGTGGTTGTTGAACCACAATTTATGGCGAGAGCGATCGAAATAATAGGCGAAAGCGATCTTGAACCTTCATAAATATGAGAACGTAAATCCCGTTCTTTGCTGTAGTGTCTTCATGAGGCATCCTCTCACAGTTGGAGATTATGCATCCTCTCATGATTGGAGATTATGCATCCTCTCACGGTTGGAGATGATGGCAGGGGTGATCAAGTTGTTTTGATCGCTCTTCGTCTCTTTCTCTTTATTTTTTTGAAATTCTTCTTCTCGGCCAGGATCTGGATCAATTGTTGTCTTCCTTCTTTTCTTCGCCCCAGTTGGTGTTTTTTTTTATGGTTAGAGGTTGGTTTCGCGGTGATGGAATCATTATATAATTTCCATGACTTCAAATCGGTTTTTGTTATAAACCGAGACATCTTGGAATTTTTGATCATTGTATATTCGGGACATCCTTAACCCTTTTTTGATATTGATTCCATCTTGATAATGATTACAAGCAATGACAGTACGATGTTGTTTTGACGGTAGCAGATAACTATGATCTTTGCATACCTCCGGGTGATTTTTTTCTCTTTTTTTTTTAACATGATTCATGGCTGTGGTTTTAAAATATTTTTTGTAGTATGTGTAATCGGAAAGAATCTTTGTTTGACGCCTATGAATCTTGGTGAAAAAGAAAAGAAAGAGAGATGGGTTTTTTGATTTGATATGAGTTGTTTTAGACGTGATGAGTTTTTGAGTTTCTTTTTGTCTCATTCGTCTTGGAATTTACATGAGCGGAAGAACGTAGAAAGTTATAATTTTGGGTTTTACGAGATCTGGGAAAGAAGTTTAACGATTTTTATGATTCGTTAACTGTCGGAGATTTAACCCGGCGGTGAAGGTGGGAACGTGTAGTATATTGTCCCACGGATGGCGCCAATTTGTTTGATCAAAGAATCGCACGGACCTTCGATCGGGAACAAGGAGGGGGTTTTGACCGATTTATTGGCGATTCCCTATCGGTGTAAAGCTTTGAGAAGCTTAACGCCATTAAATCGGAGGTGTTTTACGTGTTGGCGGTGGAGGATTCTCCATAGAAGAGAAACTGGCCACCTTAGGTGTTTGAGGGAATGAGGCTTTGTATCTCGGGGTGGAAAGAACTTGCCTTCATTCATGGAGGAGGCCTCTATTTATAAGAGGAGCTTATCTTGGGGGATAAGCTAGGGTTTTAGGGTTTTTAGGGGGATACCCTAATTATTAGGAAGAGATTTGGGCTGGCCCCTTTTCTTTGGGAGGAAGAAATAAGGGATTTCCTTCATATTTGGCGGAGCTCCGTACTGACGGATGAGCTCCGTAATTCTGACTGAGGTGGTCCATTCTGACGGAGGTGAGCTCCGTAATCCTGACGGAGGTGAGCTCCGTTCTGACGGAGGTGAGCTCCGTTCTGACGGAGGTGAGCTCCGTAATTCTGGCAGAAGTATCCTTAAGTAGCCTCCGTAATAGCAAATTCACATACGAAGGTAGAGCTCCGTATAGGGTATATCATCAAGCCCCCCAGTCTAATAGGAGAGACTGGAAAGAGGCTGTCGTGTTAGACTCCAAAAAATATCAACTGGCTGCAAATCCGAGTAAGCTCTCCGTGATTGATGTCCTCCGTCTGGTATTATCCGTTCCGTCTTTGTCCTTAGGCCATTATAACATTTGATTATCCGGCTTTTTCCACTATAATAATTAGGGCAATTACCTCAATGTCATGGTTGGACTGATGGAAACTTCTGTCGGCATGATGATCTGCGGATGAGACTTTTCATGTCCATCGGAGTCCGCTTGCGTCTTTAAACTCGTGATACCCTAAGGTTCCTTTTTTCATACTTCTCCCAGAGCTTCCTAGGTCACTTCAAAATCTATGTGCCCCTCATGTACTTTATAGCTTGTTCCAATACTTATATCCCTGATAGTGGGTCTAAGCCTGGTAACTCGCTGGGATCACATAGGATGCTTCTTTATGTCGCCCAAGTGTCTGTTTACTTCGCGTATGTCCGTAGGTGATGAAAAAGCTTCGTGTGTGAACTCAATGTTTACTTAATTGCGTCACTTTTTCCTGGGAAGTTTCTGATGGTGGGTTGGTGATGTTATGATGTAGTATATAGCTTCGGCTCTGCTGTTGGTGAAAAAGGTTTTCAATATAGTGAATGGATAGTTGGTTCGTGCTTATTTAGGATTTTTGCGGATATATATGGCTTGTGTGACGGTATTTAGGGTAGATGTTGAGGCATGGTTGATCCGGGCTCTTGTTGTTGAAGATAGTATTGCTCTTGATCTTCTTATAACTGCGTTCTCCTTCACAGAAAATGTTTTTAGGCAACATATGAATCGTCGTCCAAAATTTATTTGAATTTTACTCCACCCTTATCTTTTAATGCACAAGAAAACTGTTTTGTGCATATTTCTCGGTATTTTCGCCATGTGTAGACTGTGTAATCTGACCATCGTAGGTTGTTCCGGGAGTCTTTTAGTGCTTGGAGGGCCTTGTTTTGTTGGTGTTGGATGTAAAGACAAACTTGGGCCCTTCATATTCTTCAATATGTTGATGTGTAAGGGCTGAAATCATCTTTTTCTATTGAAGTCTTTGATGCTTGTCATTCAGCCTTCCGGAAGGTTTAAAAACATTCCTTCGATAATCATGCTCTATTCTTGCTGCAAGAAGTGTCGTGCTAGAGTGATTCAGCATGGTCTTGTATTTTTGTTCAAATGGCTCTCTATTACACCTCGACAGCTTCGCATATAGCCATTACGAATTTTCGTAAGAAACTTTTTTTACAAAGTTTCTAAGAGCTATCGATTTGAATCGGCTAAGATGTAAGAGACGCTCATTCGTAATAATCGGTTACTTCAAATCGGATTCTCTTTATCTGTATCTCTAGAGGTCCGTGTCTTGAATTGCGTCTTCCTTGGTAGCTCCGATGAGTAACCGTCTTCTTGAATTTTTTGCACTGGGCTTATCTCTGGGCGCTTGCCTTTTAAAGATGCTGATCAGGCGATCTATTGGCTTATGCCTTTGCGAGACTATTCCACAATGCTCAGATTTGCACAAGATTTGCCCTGGCCGAGGCTCGACCCTGTGATAATGTCTCGTGACAGTCGCCTTATGACGGTGTCTCTTAGGATGGTGTCTTATGGCAGTCGCCTCATGACGTTGTTTTTATTTGTTCTCTGGGCGTCCCCTTGAACATTTAAGATTTATATGTACGTACATATGTATAATATTTGCGAAGGGTAGCGACCCAACTTCGCGTGTGTTAGCAGAGCTCAGTAAGCATCTGGCACTGAGTTATCTGCTAAGCGCCTACGTAGGGTCTTATAGTAGTGACAGAGATGTGTACCTTTCAAGCAGCTTTGTGGAAGGTTTTCGGCTCCGTCATCTTTTGATGTGATCATTGGTTGCGGTTGTTGTGGCTATCCACTGATTGAATGCTCCTCCTTTGGCGTGCTCTGCAAATTTTGCGCCAATTGCTTCAGATAGTCTTTTGGAAGCTTTGGAGATAATATAGCCATCGTTATACGCAGAGCTATGCCAGAATATCGGATAGTAATGTGGTTGTCCGCCTTTGGTGTTACGACCGTCTTTTTAGAAGTATTGGCTGCGGTCTGTGCCTTTGAAGATGACGCCTTTGTTGCAGATATAATATGTTTCGGCTGGACGTAGGGGATCAAGATAAATACTGTGTTCTTCTGATGTTGTAGTAGAAAATCACTTTCTCTCCTTTTTCTGTTATGTCTGGCATGCTTGAATGAGTTGAATATATCAATTTATCCAACGATCTTTTATTTTAATCATCGCGATATATTATCTAGCGATGCCGTCGGGAGCAGATTCTCTACCGATGGTTTATTTTAATCATCGCGATATATTATCTAGCGATGCCGTTGAGAGCAAATTCTCTACCGATGGTTTATTTTAATCATCGCGATATATTATCTAGCGATGCCGTCGGGAGCAAATTCTCTACCGATGGACTCTAGGGCTTAGGGATCCCAATGCGAGTTTTAATAATTCCATACGCGTGTTTGCGTTAATTTAATGTTGAAAATATCCTTGCGAGCATCGTTGTTGCGTGGGCTTTGCGTTATGGTCGCCTTTTAGGGATATTGGCTCGGCTTGTTGCTGTTGGCGAAGTATGAATTGTTCATCTCGTAGTAGATCTTAATGATCTTGTAGCTCGCCATTTATTTTTTTAAATATGTGTTCCATTGTCTCGTGCTGCGCCTCAAATGGAAGTTTTTGACTCTGATCTTATGTCTTGTGTAATGACGTCATGCTGCTAGAGATGAGTCGAAGATAGATCCTTGCGTGTTCGTATCTCTTTTGTTTTTATATAACCCCGTAGCTAAAATGGGCTGAATGGCATGCATGACTATTTTCCAACTTGTGAAGAGACAAAACATTATTTTTCATATCCAATTGTCCACGTATTTGTAGTCCATCCTTACTATGCACATATACTTTATAGTTTTATATGTACGTCTTTGCATGCTAATTACCATCAATGATGATTTTGCATGCAAATCATGCTCACGTAATATTATTGATGGACACGGACATTGTGTGCGATGTATAGATCGTCTCTCATATTTGAACCCGATTGATTCAACAACATGTGCATAGCTTCTGGAGGTCGTTCACGGGTATCAAAACTCGTCATGTCATGCGTAGGGGATATAGCTTTTTGAACAGCTTCCTGAGAGCTCGATTTGTCATATTCTTGGCTCGAGATGTTACCGCCTACTTATCCTTATGTTTTTAGAAGAAGTAGTCACCAATATGAAATTGGTGTTTCGAATCAATATGACTTGGCTCGAGCATATATGATCAAGGTGGCTCCAAATAGCGATGCAATGGTGTCACTATTCTTTGATGTTGTTTCAGGGGACTTTGTATGCTGCTCCGAATGTTTCCAATGGTGTGTTGTGGTGGTTCGTTATCGTCTTGTGGTGGCCAATGGTGAATCTGTGGCGGCGGCTGCAGAAAGAGGGTTTTCGCCGTTTCTCGGGTACTTCCCACGGACTCATTCGTTCTACCGATGGCTCCTGAGTTTTATCCATGTCATTAGCAGCCTTAACATGCTCAGATTCAGCATCCAAAGTTGTTATGGGTGATGGTGGTTGATGGTGTTGCAACGGTGGTTGCGTGCCCACGTTGTGATTATGGTGCTCGTTTTTTGGTTTTTCGCCTTTCTTCCTCGAATTTTCATGAACCGAAGCTTCCTTTACTCGACCCCTGGTCCTTATTGACATTTTTCCCAACTTCTTTGAGGTCAAATTTTACCTATACATTGGCTATAGATGACGGCTGAATCGTTAGGCTATAATGACATACTCGAAACAATATTTTTTGAGCCTTCTGAATCTTTCTTCTTCTTTGCCAAGGTCGGGAACTTGCAGCCCCTAACTGTATCTTAGTCATTCCCTGGAGCAGCTCGGTTGTTAGCTTTGTCCTTCAGGTCTTCGATCTTCAAGAGTCTTTTGAGTTCGCTTTGTGTGATTTTTTGGTTATTCGTCTTTTTTCGAGTCCTCTTATGAACCGGAGCTTCTATCACATGGCTCCTTGGTTCTTCTAACATAAATTTGATCCTTTTCGACCCGGATATAGCATCCATGGTCGTTATAGGAGTGGTTGTTGAACCACAATTTATGGCGAGAGCGATCGAAATAATAGGCGAAAGCGATCTTGAACCTTCATAAATATGAGAACGTAAATCCCGTTCTTTGCTGTAGTGTCTTCATGAGGCATCCTCTCACAGTTGGAGATTATGCATCCTCTCATGATTGGAGATTATGCATCCTCTCATGGTTGGAGATGATGGCAGGGGTGATCAAGTTGTTTTGATCGCTCTTCGTCTCTTTCTCTTTATTTTTTTTGAAATTCTTCTTCTCGGCCAGGATCTGGATCAATTGTTGTCTTCCTTCTTTTCTTCGCCCCAGTTGGTGTTTTTTTTTATGGTTAGAGGTTGGTTTCGCGGTGATGGAATCATTATATAATTTCCATGACTTCAAATCGGTTTTTGTTATAAACCGAGACATCTTGGAATTTTTGATCATTGTATATTCGGGACATCCTTAACCCTTTTTTGATATTGATTCCATCTTGATAATGATTACAAGCAATGACGGTACGATGTTGTTTTGACGGTAGCAGATAACTATGATCTTTGCATACCTCCGGGTGATTTTTTTCTCTTCTTTTTTTTTAACATGATTCATGGCTGTGGTTTTAAAATATTTTTTGTAGTATGTGTAATCGGAAAGAATCTTTGTTTGACGCCTATGAATCTTGGTGAAAAAGAAAAGAAAGAGAGATGGGTTTTTTGATTTGATATGAGTTGTTTTAGACGTGATGAGTTTTTGAGTTTCTTTTTGTCTCATTCGTCTTGGAATTTACATGAGCGGAAGAACGTAGAAAGTTATAATTTTGGGTTTTACGAGATCTGGGAAAGAAGTTTAACGATTTTTATGATTCGTTAACTGTCGGAGATTTAACCCGGCGGTGAAGGTGGGAACGTGTAGTATATTGTCCCACGGATGGCGCCAATTTGTTTGATCAAAGAATCGCACGGACCTTCGATCGGGAACAAGGAGGGGGTTTTGACCGATTTATTGGCGATTCCCTATCGGTGTAAAGCTTTGAGAAGCTTAACGCCATTAAATCGGAGGTGTTTTATGTGTTGGCGGTGGAGGATTCTCCATAGAAGAGAAACCGGCCACCTTAGGTGTTTGAGGGAATGAGGCTTTGTATCTCGGGGTGGAAAGAACTTGCCTTCATTCATGGGGGAGGCCTCTATTTATAAGAGGAGCTTATCTTGGGGGATAAGCTAGGGTTTTAGGGTTTTAGGGGGATACCCTAATTATTAGGAAGAGATTTGGGCTGGCCCCTTTTCTTTGGGAGGAAGAAATAAGGGATTTCCTTCATATTTGGCGGAGCTCCGTACTGAAGGATGAGCTCCGTAATTCTGACTGAGGTGGTCCATTCTGACGGAGGTGAGCTCCGTAATCCTGACGGAGGTGAGCTCCGTTCTGACATAGGTGAGCTCTGTAATTCTGGCAGAAGTATCCTTAAGTAGCCTCTGTAATAGCAAATTCACATACGGAGGTAGAGCTCCATATAGGGTATATCATCATCCTTTGTCTTCGACTGTAGGGGGCTCGAGAGGTACCAGCAGCACCAGGCTGGTTTTGCTCCCCCTGAGATATGGCAGTCCTCGTGCCCATTGGAAATCTTAAAGTCTCTCTTGGTCTGCTAGGATCATCTCCCTTGTCCTCTCTACTTTCCCTCCTGAGGGCATCATCCTTGCAGGTCGGCTGTATCTCCCCCTGAGACTTTAGATTTCCAATAATCTCATTCAGTTGGTCATAGTCGTCATCGAAGCTTGTCAAACCCGCAGTCTGGCTCTTTATAACATCAATGTGATGTGCCAATCTGTCAGCAATCTTCTTTAGGTGCTCAGAAGTTTCAGATTGGATCGATTGTAGAGCATCCTGACTTGTTCGAAGCTAAGCATTCTTTGCCTTCAGCTCTTCAAGCTCCTGACGATGTGATTCTTCCTGCTTAGATAGACGCATATGAAGTAACAACACGCAAATGGTGTATTTTACTTAGAAACACGCATATGAAGTAACAACACGCAAATGGTGACTGAACACGCAAATGGTGTATTTTACTTAGAAACACGCATATTAGTCAAATGCGTGTTTTTTACTTGAGAAACACGCATATGAAGTAACAACACGCAAATGGTAACTGAACACGCAAATGGTGTATTTTACTTAGAAACACGCATATGAAGTAACAACACGCAAATGGTGACTGAACACGTACGCAAATGGTGTATTTTACTTAGAAACACGCATATGAAGTAACAACACGCAAATGGTAACTGAACACGCAAATGGTGTATTTTACTTAGAAACACGCATGTTAGTCAAATGCGTGTTTGTTTTGATGCACGCATATGAAGTAACAACACGCAAATGGTGTTTTTACTTAGAAACACGCATATTACAACACGCAAATGGTGTATTTTACTTAGAAACACGCATATTAAGTCAAATGGTGTTTTTACTTAGAAACACGCATATGAAGTAACAACACGCAAATGGTAACTGAACACGCAAATGGTGTATTTTACTTAGAAACACGCATATGAAGTAACAACACGCAAATGGTGACTGAACACGC
Source organism: Erigeron breviscapus (assembly GCA_034093135.1). Taxonomy (NCBI): domain Eukaryota; kingdom Viridiplantae; phylum Streptophyta; class Magnoliopsida; order Asterales; family Asteraceae; genus Erigeron; species Erigeron breviscapus. Next base: position 55,376,983 of record CM067172.1, on the reverse strand, counting down.
AAATGGTGTATTTTACTGAAACACGCATATGAAGTAACAACACGCAAATGGTAACTGAACACGCAAATGGTGTATTTTACTTAGAAACACGCATATAGTAGCAAATGCGTGTTTTTTTGAAACACGCATATGAAGTAACAACACGCAAATGGTGTTTTTACTTGAAACACGCATATAAGTACAACACGCAAATGGTGTATTTTACTTAGAAACACGCATATATACAACACGCAAATGGTGTTTTTACTTAGAAACACGCATATGAAGTAACAACACGCAAATGGTGTTTTTACTAGAAACACGCATATATACAACACGCAAATGGTGTATTTTACTTAGAAACACGCATATAGTACAACACGCAAATGGTGTTTTTACTTAGAAACACGCATATGAAGTACAACACGCAAATGGTGTTTTTACTTAGAAACACGCATATTACAACACGCAAATGGTGTATTTTACTTAGAAACACGCATATTAGTCAAATGCGTGTATTTTACTTGAAACACGCATATGAAGTAACAACACGCAAATGGTGACTGAACACGCAAATGGTGTATTTTACTTAGAAACACGCATATGAAGTAACAACACGCAAATGGTGACTGAACACGCAAATGGTGTATTTTACATGAAACACGCATATGAAGTAACAACACGCAAATGGTGACTGAACACGCAAATGGTGTATTTTACTTAGAAACACGCATATTAGTCAAATGGTGTTTTCTTAAACACGATATATCAACACGCAAATGGTGTATTTTACTTAGAAACACGCATATTAGTCAAATGCGTGTATTTTACTTGAGAAACACGCATATGAAGTAACAACACGCAAATGGTAACTGAACACGCAAATGGTGTATTTTACTTAGAAACACGCATATGAAGTAACAACACGCAAATGGTGACTGAACGTAACGCAAATGGTGTATTTTACTTAGAAACACGCATATGAAGTAACAACACGCAAATGGTAACTGAACACGCAAATGGTGTATTTTACTTAGAAACACGCATATGAAGTAACAACACGCAAATGGTAACTGAACACGCAAATGGTGTATTTTACTTAGAAACACGCATATGAAGTAACAACACGCAAATGGTAACTGAACACGCAAATGGTGTATTTTACTTAGAAACACGCATATAGTAGCAAATGGTGTTTTTCTTGAAACACGCATATGAATAACAACACGCAAATGGTGTTTTTACTTAGAAACACGCATATGAAGTACAACACGCAAATGGTGTTTTTACTTAGAAACACGCATATATACAACACGCAAATGGTGTATTTTACTTAGAAACACGCATATGAAGTACAACACGCAAATGGTGTTTTTACTTGAAACACGCATATAATACAACACGCAAATGGTGTATTTTACTTAGAAACACGCATATTACAACACGCAAATGGTGTATTTTACTTAGAAACACGCATATGAAGTAACAACACGCAAATGGTGACTGAACACGAAATGGTGACTGAACACGCAAATGGTGTATTTTACTTAGAAACACGCATATGAGTAACAACAGCAAATGGTGTTTTACTGAAACACGCATATAATACAACACGCAAATGGTGTATTTTACTTAGAAACACGCATATGAAGTACAACACGCAAATGGTGTTTTTACTTAGAAACACGCATATTAACACGCAAATGGTGTTTTTACTTAGAAACACGCATATATACAACACGCAAATGGTGTTTTTACTTAGAAACACGCATATGAAGTAACAACACGCAAATGGTGTTTTTACTTAGAAACACGCATATAGTAACAACACGCAAATGGTGTTTTTACTTAGAAACACGCATATTACAACACGCAAATGGTGTATTTTACTTAGAAACACGCATATAAGTACAAACGCAAATGGTGTTTTCTAAACACCATATATCAACACGCAAATGGTGTATTTTACTTAGAAACACGCATATGAAGTAACAACACGCAAATGGTGACTGAACACGCAAATGGTGACTGAACACGCAAATGGTGTATTTTACTTAGAAACACGCATATAGTACAACGCAAATGGTGTTTTTGAAACACGCATATGATAACAACACGCAAATGGTGTATTTTACTTAGAAACACGCATATTAAACGCAAATGGTGTTTTTACTTAGAAACACGCATATGAAGTACAACACGCAAATGGTGTTTTTACTTAGAAACACGCATATGAAGTACAACACGCAAATGGTGTTTTTACTTAGAAACACGCATATGAAGTACAACACGCAAATGGTGTTTTTACTTAGAAACACGCATATTAAACGCAAATGGTGTATTTTACTTAGAAACACGCATATTAAAAGCAAATGGTGTATTTTACTTAGAAACACGCATATGAAGTAACAACACGCAAATGGTAACTGAACACGCAAATGGTGTATTTTACTTAGAAACACGCATATAGTAGCAAATGCGTGTTTTTACTTGAAACACGCATATGAAGTAACAACACGCAAATGGTGACTGGACACGCAAATGGTGTATTTTACTTAGAAACACGCATATTAGTCAAATGCGTGTTTTTACTTGAAACACGCATATGAAGTAACAACACGCAAATGGTGACTGAACACGCAAATGGTGTATTTTACTTAGAAACACGCATATTAGTCAAATGCGTGTTTTTTAATCATGAAACACGCATATGAAGTAACAACACGCAAATGGTGACTGAACACGCAAATGGTGTATTTTACTTAGAAACACGCATATTAGTCAAATGCGTGTTTGTTTAGAAACACGCATATGAAGTAACAACACGCAAGTCATGAAACACGCATATGAAGTAACAACACGCAAATGGTGACTGAACACGCAAATGGTGTATTTTACTTAGAAACACGCATATTAGTCAAATGCGTGTTTTTCATATGAACACGCATATGGTGAAGAACACGCATACGACTGTTCATCATTCAAAACTTAATCCAGTCGTTTTGAACCCTAAAACTCTTAAATCTGGTACGAATAGCATCTTATAAGTCCGATTTATCAGTTTATTGGTTCTATTTCTTTATCCATTTCACTTATAATGTCCCTTTTAGTGATTTTATTATCGAAAAATAAAAACCCCAAATTTTGACAATAACCCATGAAAAATGGATTAAGAAACCTTGTTAATCATATACCTTTGTTCGATATGTGTTAATGTAAGTGTTTCTTGTGTCTAAAACACGTATGGATCAAGCTTTATGAATCGATAGATGAACAGTGCACGGATATAGGAACACGCAAATGTGGAGGGCTTTTGAAAGGAACACGCAAATAATTTTGAAAATGAAATTAAATGCGAGATGTCAGCCTTTTATATCCACACAAACACGCAAACCCTAATGTGTCACTGAACACGCAAATGGTGTATTTTACTTAGAAACACGCATATAGTAAAACGCAAATGGTGTTTTTTTGAAACACGATATTAAACGCAAATGGTGTATTTTACTTAGAAACACGCATATGAAGTAACAACACGCAAATGGTGACTGAACACGCAAATGGTGTATTTTACTAGAAACACGCATATTACAAGCCTAGTTTTATCGATTCTTGTGAACCTTGACTTTCCATAAAGTCAGCTTTCACGAACTTGATTAACACTCTGAAAATTCACAAAGAATTTTCTCGAACTTGGTATGATTAACGAAAAGAATTCTTTAGAGAACACGATTAAGACAAATACAAACCCTATTTTGTATTATAATTAATCGTATTTTTCTCGATAAAGAAATTCTCGATAGATGTCACAACTTGAACAAAATTACAATGTACGATCATTAAATTAAGACCCGATATGTCACTAATTAATGAATTACAAAGCACCATTGTTAAGTATTTGACAATCACAGACATTGGACACAACAATGCTGTTAAATAAATTCAAATACAACAAAAATAAAGACATAAGATTGTATAACTTGATAAACAATCTCTCCATCTATATCTTCGTCTCCGTTTGAATTTTGTTGAGCTGTTGATGTGTAAGTATATTCTGCTTCCATTTTAAGCTTGAGTTTTCTCCATTCCAGACTGGATAAACTCAATTTTCATACACTTTGGAGATCTTTTATCTTAGTGGTTGACACACATCCAGTTAAGATAAATAATTCTGCGAACACATCATCATACTCATGAGATCCATACAACCAATGTATTCATCTCAATGGTAAATAATTGAACTTGAAAACACTTAAACCGATATATTACAGATAATTAATGGCTGATTCTCCCAATTAAGATTAGAATCAAAACCTTTATCATGTTAGCTCACACATTAAGTATGTTCGATTCAATTATTCAAAGTAAATTGCAAATCAAAATATCTGTCAAATATATCAACTCAGTGACTCCGTTTGACCTATTTTGACTGAAACCTTAAGTATTTCACTTAATCTTTCGAGCAATTTACATGCAAGACTTAATTCAAGGTGTACCAAACACACTCAAATTAGAGTCTTTACTTACACTATACCCTTATCACGATACACCATATGACTGGCCATTCGCTATAAAGAACTTTTTCGGGGTTAATCGTCCGAGAAAGTATAATCAATTCTGTGAGACGCTTGTTTGGGGGCGGTACTTAGATGCTACCTTCGGGGGCGGTAAGTGCCATGCCATATCAAACCCATGGGAAGTAACTGGCTAGGCACCAATGTCTGTAAGTACTTAAAATTAAGAAGAACCCGGATGTGTTAATACCTTAACACGGGTTCATACGATTTTATGCGTGACTGGGACCTCAGTCGGCCAACTCTATTCGTCCGGTCGGGCACAAGCGTAGTCTTCCTTAATCTGGAATAAGACACACGGAGGGACGTTACTTTTACGGTACATTTATTCGGTGTTCACAGAGAACACAGCTAACTCCCCCTGGAAACCAGATACCCTAAGTAACATTGTCTCTCGTGCAATAGAACCCTTTTATTATATTTTTGTGTTGCATTTTCTAAATAAAATAAAAATAAAATAATAAAATAATGGTTCTTGAGAGATAGTGACTAAGGGTTTCTCATTCCAGTCAACTAGACTAGCAATTCGAAACGTGATCGATCAAAAACCTTAGTGTAGAAATCAGCTAAGTTATCATCGGACAACACTTTTTCAAGATAGATTAACTTCTTCTCAGCACAGTCACGAATAAAATGATATCTAATATCAATATGCTTCGTTTTACTATGCTTAACAGGATTATTGGTAATGGAAATAGCAGATTTATTATCAATCTTAATAGGAGTGTTAGAGAAATTCATACCGTAGTCACGCATCTGTTGCTGAATCCATAATACTTGTGAGCAGCAGCTGCCAGCGGCCATATATTCTGCTTCACAGGTAGAATTGGCAACGGATGTTTGCTTTTTGCACTGCCATGACACCAGTCTGTCTCCTAAAAATTGACATCCTCCCGAAGTTGATTTTCTATCAAAATTACATCCACCATAATCAGAGTCTGTATAAGCATACAGATCAAATTCTCCTCCCCTAGGATACCATAGACCTAGTAATGGTTGTCCTTTGAGATACCGAAGAATCCTTTTTACTCCTTTCAAGTGTGACTCTTTCGGACAGGATTGAAATCGAGCACATAAGCAAACAGCAAACATGATATCTGGTCTAGATGAAGTAAGATACATTAGTGATCCTATCATTGACCGATATAATGTTGGATCAACATCTTGATCCGAGCTGTTGACAACTCCCAACAAGTGATTTACTTGTATTGGAGTCCCTATGGGTGAAGCATCATCCATACCAAATTTTTTAAGAATGTCATGGACATATTTGGTTTGATGAATAAAAATTCCTTCCTTTCTCTGTTCAACCTGCAAACCAAGAAAGAAATTCATTTCACCTATTGTGCTCATTTCAAATTTGTTTTTCATGATTTCTTCAAACTCTTTGCACATGTTCTCATCCGATGCACCAAATATGATATCATCTACGTAAACTGTACCAGTAAGAAGTCATCACCTTTCCATTTTGTGAACAATGTGCTATCAATCTGACCTCTTACGAACCCATTTTTCACTAGATGAGTGGATAATGTTTCGTACCAGGCTCTGGGTGCTTGATGAAGACCATATAGAGCCTTATCCAATTTATATGCTCTATCAAGATAGTCAGGATCAGTAAACCCAGGAGGTTGAGACACATAGACCAACTCCTGTACCTTACCGTAAAGAAATGCACTCTTTACATCCAATTGGTATACCTTAAAACCTTTAAAGGATGCAAATGCCAGAAAAAGCCTAATTGCTTCTATTCTAGCTACATGTGCAAACACTTCGGTGTAATCCAATCCATCTTGCTGTGCAAATCCTTGAACAACTAGCCGAGCCTTGTTCCTAGTAACAATCCCTTTATCATCCCTTTTGCATCTGAACACCCATCTTGTTCCAAAAGGGTTGATATCAGCAGGCACATCTACCAATTCCCAAACCTTTAATTTTCTGAATTGGTCTAATTCTTCTTGTATTGCATCCGCCCAAGATGGCTCATTCAGTGCCATTTGCACATTCTTAGGTTCCACTTGAGAGATAAAGCAACTGTACTTACATGTTTCCAGTATACCCGTATCTTTAATGCTAGCAAAAGGACTTATGCTCTCCTGAAGACTGCTCATAGTTCTAACACCAACGTTAGGATCTCCCAAGATGTTTTCTACGGGATGAGCCTTCATAATGTGTTTTTGTATGACACAATCAACATCAAGATTTCCTCCCAAATTGGTGGAAATCTCTTCCTCAATATGAACTGAGGGATGCTCCTCTGTCACAACATGTCCAGAAGTATTCTCAACTGAAGTATCTGGACCCATTGGTTCATCAGATCTTCTTGAGATAACTTCTTGTTCAGAATCCTGTTGTCCTCTTCTATCCTCAGAGATTGCATTAGATATAGGTCCTCCGTAAGATGGTGATGCAAAGATATCATCATCACGGACCACCACAATATCATCTGAGTTATGCAACTGATAATTTTTGTGGGTCTGTAGGGCGATCGAAAGAAGAATATCTGGTATCTGGACAACGCTGTTGGCCGGACTATGACTGGATGTAAGCCCCTGCTTGAAGAGTTCACTGTCCAAGATGGACCGGCAGTGACGTTTGGTAATGATCAAAATGGAAAGACTGAAGGATATGGTGTGCTCAATAACGGACAGGTCGAATTCAAGAGAGTTGCATTTGTGAATGGTTTGAAATACAACCTGATCAGTGTCAACCAACTTTGTGATGATGGCTACAGAGTTTTGTTCGATATTGCTCAAGGCACCATATTTAACAAGGATTGGAAAGTGGTGATGGTTGCACCAAGAAAAGGTAATGTGTACATCATGGATATGGAACCAGCTCCAAAAGAGCAGTGCTTCTATACCAAGGCTGATGAAGATACCAACTGGTTGTGGCATAAAAGATTATCCCATCTTAATTTCAAAAATATTAACAAGTTGTCTCGCAAACAACTGGTTGATGGGATACCACAGATTTCTTTTAATAAAGAAAAGATATGTCCAGGGTGTGAGATGGGCAAGCAGAAAAGGGCCAGTTTCAAAACTAGGCAAAACTTTAGCATCACTGAACCTCTTCACATGCTACATATGGATCTCTTTGGTCCAGTGAATGTTCAAACTAGAGCTGGGAAGAAATACACTCTAGTTGTGGTTGATGAATTCACCAGATACTGTTGGGTGGTATTCCTTAGATCCAAAAGTGATGCACCTGCTGAAATCATCTCTCTCATCAAAAGAATTGAACTCAAGTATACTCGAAAAGTCTGTCAGTTGCGAAGTGATAATGGTACTGAATTTCAAAATAAGGTACTTGAAACATTTTGCAATGACACTGGCATCTCTCAAAACTTCTCATCAGCACACTCTCCAGAGCAGAATGGAGTTGTGGAAAGAAAGAATCGCACACTGATAGAAGCAGCCAGAAGTATGCTATATGAATCAGGTCTTCCCACCAGTTTCTGGGCTGAAGCAGGTGCAACTGCTTGTCACACCCAAAACCGGTCAGTCTACATCAAGAGACATAAGAAGACTGCCTATGAAGTACTCAGGAATCGTAAACCAAATATTGGATATTTTCATGTATTTGGTTGTCCAGTTTATATTTTAAACGATTCCAGTCAGCTTGGAAAGTTTGATGAAGGTGTATTTTTAGGCTATTCAGATATTCGAAAGGCCTTTAGAGTTTATAATTATAGACTCCAAAAGGTTCATGAGACAATTCATGTCACATTCGACGAATCAACTGAAGCAATCAACAAGAGACCAAGCCTTGATATTTCTCCAGTTGTTCCAATAAATTTTGGTGAAACTGACCAAGTTCATCAGTCAGTTGTTTCACCAAAAGATGTTTCCAGTTGCAACAAATTGGAACCAGTTAAGAAGAAAAGCACCACCAGTGACACCTCATTCTATCCCTCCATCAATTTCAATTTACCACAGGAATTGGTGATTGGATCTGATGTACGTGCCACTCCAATATCAGCACCAGTTCAAACTCCAACTTCTCCAGTTCTTCAAGAAATGCCTTTTAATGAAGAATTTCATGATGCAAATCGTGACCTCATTGACTCTGATGAGGACGTAGAAGTAGTTTGGACAGATCCTCCTCCAGAAGCTGCTGCAACTGAAGAAGATCGCCAGGTGACTTGCACTGATATTGTAATTCACCAGCCTAGTCAATACACTAGATGGACTCGAGCACATCCAATTGAACAGATTGTGGGAGATCCAAATAGTGGGGTTCAGACTAGAAGAGCCACCAGTGAGCAATGCTTAAACGTCACCTTCTTATCACTAATTAAACCGAAGAAGATTGACGAGGCTATGGCAGACCCAAGCTGGGTGGAAGCTATGCAAGAAGAGATCGTCCAGTTTGAAAGGAATAATGTGTGGGAGCTTGTTCCTTGTCCACCAGGGTTAAAGAAAGAACCCATTGGTACAAGATGAGTCTACCGAAACAAGATGGATGAAGATGGCCATGTTGTAAGAAACAAGGCCAGATTAGTTGCCCAGGGTTATTGTCAAGCAGAAGGCGTTGACTTTGATGAAAATTTTGCTCCAGTTGCAAGACTTGAAGCCATCAGAATCTTTCTGGCTTATGCAGCCCATCTGCAGTTTAAAGTCTTCCAGATGGATGTCAAAAGTGCGTTACTTAATGGAACATTGGAAGAAGTTGTGTATGTTAAGCAGACTCCAGGCTTCATCAATGAGAAGCATCCTCACTGGGTCTATAGACTGAACAAAGCTTTGTATGGTCTTAGACAAGCCCCAAGAGCCTGGTATGATACTTTAACTAAACATCTTCTTAAAAATGGCTTTCAAAGAGGTGCAATAGATAATACCTTATTTATCTTGAAAGAAAAAGGTAATATCTTATTGGTACAAATTTATGTTGATGACATTATATTTGGTTCAACTAATGATGCAATGTGTAAAAAGTTTTCTAAAATCATGTCATCTGAGTATGAAATGAGTTTAATGGGAGAATTAACATTTTTCTTAGGTCTTCAGATTAAGCAAACTGAAAATGGAATTTTCATAAACCAAGGAAAATATGTCAGAGATTTGTTAAGAAAATACAAATATGATTCAATCCCATCGAAAAACTCACCTATTGCAGCACCATTAAATTTGGACTCTGACCCAACTGGCAAACCAGTAAACATCACTGAATATCGTGGAATGGTTGGTTCACTGATGTATTTAACTGCCAGTCGACCAGATATAATGTTCGCAACATGTCTATGTGCCAGGTTTCAGGCAAACCCTAAAGAATCACATTTGCACGCTGTTAAGCGTATCTTTAGATACCTGAAAGGGTGTCCTAATCTTGGTCTTTGGTACCCTAAAGGCTCAGGGTTAGATCTAATGGGTTATTCAGATTCAGATCATGCAGGTTGTAAGATAGATAGAAAATCAACAACTGGTGGTTGTCATTTCCTTGGAGGAAAACTGGTAAGTTGGACCAGTAAGAAGCGGACGTCAGTCTCTATGTCCACTGCTGAGGCAGAGTACATTTCTACGGCCAGTTACTGTGCCCAGATTCTCTGGATCAAGAACCACTTACTAGATTATGGTCAAAAGTATACAAGGACCCCAATCTTTTGTGACAACACCAGTGCAATTGCTATATCTCACAACCCAGTGATGCACTCCAAGACAAAGCATATTGACATCAGGTATCATTTTATTCGTGGTCATGTTATGAAAGGAGACATTGAATTACATTTCATCCCCACTGACAAACAGCTCGCTGATGTTTTTACAAAACCTCTTGATGAGAAAACCTTTAAAAATCTCATCAGCGAACTGGGAATGTTAAATCCTTAAAACTGGAGATTTTTGTTATGAACGCGTCAGTGACACTGATGAAGTTCTCCAGTTGAGGAGGTCCAGATAATCTTGCTCGCCAGACTATCGAACGCCTTTGTGATACTATCCTGGCACTAATCGATTTCTGGATCATCATTTTAGGGGGAAAGACTCAAAATAAATTTCTGACTAAAATTCGTTTTGTTTGAAAATGGCAACTGGAGAACTCTCCAGTTGGAAACTGGCGCTGGACTAGTCCTCCAGTGACCAGGTTCAGTCTTGTCTTAATTTTTCATAACGTTTGAAAATACTTGGTCAATATTTGTGACACGTGATGGTACTCGAGTGTTTTAAACCACTTGGTATCGTCATCTGACGTGTTTAAAGACATTTTGGTAAATGACAACTGTTTTTATTGGGAAAATAAATATTAATGGGCGCGTGGGTAAGTTAAGCCGTCGTAGCATTTAATGCTGACACGGTAAATTATGTTTTTATTTCAAAATTCAAACTTATTTTGTAAAAATATCTACAAAATTGATTTTGTTAAATAAAATATAATTTTTGGTATTTCATTGGGATCTTGAATTCCTTATAAATACCCTTATTTACTCCGATCACATTTACTTCCCTTTACATTCTTTTCATTTACTTCCCAATCATCTAAAATTGCTTTTTTTCTCTCTCTGCTTCATAAATCAAGAACCCTAATTCCAAAATTTCAATTTCATTTTCCAATGGCACCTAAATCATCCCGTTCAAGAGATGTAAATCTCTTATCTGTCCCATATGCTCCTTCACCAGATGTCAAACAGGCATCTGGTGCTCCTGGTAATACTTCGCTCATCAAATTAAATCCAAATAATCCGATGGCGAGTTTACAAGGAACCCAAGGGTCCAATACCCTTATTGGGAGAATCCAAAGATTTTTGAAGGATTCTCCAATTGGACCCTCTTTCTCCTTAAACCCACGCAAGATGTTTCACGACTACTTGTGTGAGTTTTGGTACACTGCTTCTCTTTCTTCCGATTGTTCTTCCATCACTTTCACATTAAAAGGTGGAACAGTCCGGTGTACCTTATCAGCAGATGTGTTGAGGGATGCTTTACACCTCAACTACTGGAGAGAGGGTGAATCTCCAGTTGTCATCTCCCCAAACATTAATTTTCGCCAGGTCCTCCTTGATATGGGACATAAGGAATGCCTGGAGAAAGGGGTTTTGAAAACTAAAGGTGCGATGACCATGAAGGGTCTTACACCTTCATGGAGGTACTTTTTCATCCACCCTGTGGAAAGTATGGGTGGGAGTTCTGGTGGACTTGACCAGATTAACTCTGCACAGGCAGAATGGCATACTGCTTGTGGAATGGATTGAGAGTGGATTTTGCTGATATCCTTTTCAGAAGCCTGGTTCAAAAACTGAAGGGCACCAGGGGACTATGTATCCCCTTCTCCAGGTTTCTCTCTCTTTGTTTTCTACAAATTCTGGGCAGTGAAGCTTATTTAAGCACAGATTCACTTTACACTGTCCCAGATTTGTTGAGGAATCTTGACTCTCTAGTATCTGAAGCTGGAGAGGTCGAGATTCCAGATAGAATGCGGTTGGCATTCGCAAAAACCGATGCACCAGTCCAAGGTGAGTCGGAAAGACAACTGGACTGGCCTCAAAATAATGAGGGACCCACCAGTTCGTCTGCTGGAATTGTGACATTGCCGAGCCCGGGCAACAGTCTAACCCCTCCAGCTCCAGCGTGTCTGTCCCCACAACCATTTTCCCTGGAGACCTCCCAACAGGTCTTTCAGGTGTTCCAAAGGCAACAAGAACACGTCGCATTAGGACTTTGTCAGCACTTGCCACTGACAGTAGAAACCTGACCAACCCTCCCGTTTCCTCACAACGGGAACCTGGTGAAAGTCAAATGGGACAACCGCAAGCAGCCACCCTCACAATTTCTGTAGGAGAGGGTGGTGAAGATGAAACTGGGCTACCCCAACCCAGAATAGAGTTTGAGTCAGCACAAAGTGTCCACGGCCTTTCTGACACTTCTATTGCATGAACTGACGAAGTCTCTGGCCAGTCACTACTGGAGACTGAGGTTCCCAACTCTTCGGCCAATGATGTTATGGTTGTAGATAGAGCAACTATAACTGAGGCAACCCCAGTGACCTCTATCCCTGGTGAAGATACCTCGGTATCTGATCCTCCAACAGATGCAACCTTCCAGGAAACTGGAGAAGGTCATCTGGAGACTGACCCATCTGGTCAGCCCTCAGTTACATTCATGGATCTGGACATGGGTGTTAATGACGAGGAAATCCTTATTGAGTCTTCGGATTCAGAAGGTACTGCATCAGACATTGAGATTTTTGAGTCTTCTGTACAAGATCAAAACCCTTCATCTCATGTCTCGCCTCCAGATGCTTCAATTTCACTTTCACAAACTCAAGAAAATGAGCCTACAAATATTCGTTTTCCCACTTATAACTATATGTCTGGAAACAGACGTATGGCACCATCACCATCTGGGCAATTCTCTCCTTCGAGAAATGCCACCACCACCGCCGCCGTTGGACACACCTGAGCATTCTCAGCATGTTTCCACAATTTTAATTTCCAGTCCTTTCTTCTACCACCACTCCTACTGTTTCTTCAACTGCTGGAATGTCAACTGGGGAGGCTTCTCTCAATTTACCTCGTCCAGTTGCTCCAGTAGTAGCTGCTGCTGGTCCAGTGACACATTCTTCCCCGTCACTGGACACTCAATTTGCCTCCTTTCAAGCCGACATCCAAAATCTTATTCATAGGGTGGAGGATGTTCAAAAGGCAATTGACAAAAAACACCAAGTCCCTCTCCAGATACAACAAAGATACAACAACAAATTCTAAGGTTGTTGATCTGGGGATAAACAAGTTTGCTAATAATGAGGACTTAGTATTCAAGAAGCTCAATGAGCTGGTCGAGGGCTGTAACAATCTGGTTGTTTCTCTAAAGGAAGCCTTCGACCTTACTCAGTCAAGAGTCACTACTTCAATCTCTAACCTGCTGGGAAATACTGTAAGACAATCAGAGGTTGATTTGAAAGAGATTGAAAGGCAGGTAAAGGAATTGGTTGAAAAACCTGGCCTAAATGTGACTGAGCTTGGGCAGCAGTTGATGACTTCAGTTGGTCAGAGAATTGATGATACACTGGGTGCAAGGGAAACACAATTGATTGAAAAGGTGATAGCTGAGATCACTAAGCTGGCCACTCCTCAGGTTGATCTGGCCCCACTCACAAATGAGATCAACCAGTTGAGGGGCAGCATTGATAATTTAAACACCCAGGTATCCATTCACTCTCAGTCTATTGACAAACTGACAACTGAAGTGGATAATTTGAAGAAAAAGGATGAAGTGGTGAAGGACAAGGTGGTTTCTGGTCTGGATGAAGATTCGAAGACCTTGAATGAACTGAAAACTGGTCAGGAACAAGTTGCAGCAAATGTTCTGACCCAGTCAAAAGAAACCAACCACCTATGGAGATCTTTCAGGATGATGTGCACCATATTCAAAGAATGCAAGAACATGCAATCGTGGCAGCCTCTTGACCGGTTGCCAGCTCACCATTCTGAATGGGAAGTTATTAGGGTAGGTCTAGATGCTGCCAAGGGGGAAAGAAGTGCAGTTCTTGCACAAATTCAAACTGAAAGTAATCCATCTGGAACTCAAACAGGTAGTGAAATGATTGTGGCTGCCAGTACTGAAGCTGGTGAGCAAAGAATTGATGAAACTGGTGATGTAAGTGATAGGGGGAATGTTGTTGACAAAGGTAAAGGTTTAGCATCTGATGTAGCCCAGCCGACCACTGATGTACCAATGTTGGAAACTGGCAATGCTGATGTACTTCCTCCAGTTTCTGAAAGTGATAGCAAGCGTCTGGCAAGGCTTGGTAATGAAATAAAAGAAAGAAAGAAAATGAAACAAGCCAACCAAGTTGAAGCCAGAGAGCATCTTGCAAAATTAAGATTGCTTGATATCAGTGATGCTCATTTATTGGGAATCACTAAGGAGGAGTATGCCAGAGTAAAGAATGATCCCAGGATAGTTGACATGTTGAAAGAAATGCTTGATGTTGAATTAGACATACACTATCCTGATGATGAAGCTGAACTGGATGCCAGAAATTTTAATATATCAGTGGAGAAGGCAAAGGAGAACAGGGCCAGTGGGATTTTGAAAAGGATTGAAAATGTGAAGAAGGTTGTGAAAAAGGTTTTGAATCCACCAAGGAGGAACCCTCAACCAAGAAAACCACTGACCAGAGATGCTGACCTTAGAACATTCATTGAACCAGCTGGTGAAATATCGAATGATGACATCAAGGCTGCTGTGCAAGCTGCTGGTGCTGGGACTATTAAAATCTCAAATGAATCTGAAGCTAGAAGTTATTATTCCCAGATCATGGCAACCAGAAAGCACAGTGGTGCTATCAATGGTGTTTTTGTTACAATCAAACCAGGCACTAAGTACTTCCATGTCGAAGTCAGTTATGCTAGGGGGCCACTAGTCAAAACTGACAATCCTGGTGTGATGCAATATGGGTTCTCTGAATGGGTGGAAATGGTGAACTTTTTGGAAGCAAAGGCACAAAAGAATAGGTTTGAGAAAGCATGGGTCAACTTCTTAAAGGGCAAGATTCAACACAAAGAGAATCTGGAGCTGAAGTTGAACATTGATCCTGAAGACTCACAACCTATCTCTTCAGTGTCAAAGAGAAGACGAACTGGTGAAGGGCCATCTAATTAAGTTCTCTTTTCAATTTATCTACTTGTAATTTTATTTACATTCTGTAACTTGTGTAAATTTCATTTCCTTGTATAAATGAAGTTACCAGTTTGTAACCACAAGGTAGATAATAGATTAGATCTAACAAACTTAAAAAGAAAAACCCAAGGCATTTATTGATCTATAAAAATGCCTTGGAAAACTTAGATAGATTTAATCGAACAAGTCTCTCCAGTTCACACTTGTACAGATACAAGAACTGAAAAAGACTTGGCAATATTTCAGGACAAATAGGGGGAATTTGTTAGGACCAGTTTTAGTGAAACTGGCCAGTCTCCAGTTGCACCTGGAGACCAAGAAGATTTGTCCAGAAATATATTGAAGTCCAGTTGCATCGTACAGTCAACGTAACTGAAGACTTCCTCCAGTTGAGAACTGACCAGTTGAAGAATCCTTCCAGTTGGATTCGAAGACAACAAGTGGAAGATAGAGAATGACAGTGGCAGCGAAGCCCAGTTGACATTCTAGTCAGTTACAAACTGGAGACCGTCAGTGGAAAGCTCTTACAAAGCTTTACACTGATTACGAGGAATTGACCTTTATGCTTTATGTGCTATTACCCGGATAATAAGATTTATCTTATTATTTAAGTACAAAAAGGTACATAAAGCTGGTTGAGTAAAGTTGCTTTATACTGCAACTTTACACAGCATTTTAAGGAATTAAATGTTATTCCTTAAATGTTCTCAACCATATTTGTACGGCCAAAGTTAACATCCCAAAGTTAACTTTGCCTATAAATACAAGTCATTGCACAACAAGAATAAGTAAGTGAGAACACTTCACACTTTGCATACCTGCAATATTCTTGGTGAACTTGTGCAATATTCTCTCAATCGTAAAAAGGAACATTTCACAACTTTAAGTGTTTCGATTGTTCAGAGAAATTCCAAGTGTATATCAATTGTAGTTCATAGGTTGTTAGGATATTTACATACTTGTATTATCTTGGTTCCGCAACAACCTTGTAATTTATTTAAAGTTAATAAATTAATTACACTTGAAAATTACATATTGTCTCACCAATTTACTTTACAAGTATTTTATATTATTGCATTGTTCTTTACTTATTGTCACTTAAATAAGTAATCTATCTAGAACTTGGTATATACTCTCTGTAACTGGTCGTCTCCAGTTCAGCGTTTATATTGCAAAGTAACTCCACCATCGACATAGAGGTGTCTTCAGGTAGTACCATCTATTGAGTTGGGACTTACATTTCCCGACTTTTTCTTCCTCATAATAGGTAACTTCAAATGCTTGCAACTCTGCTAGGAAATGATAATACCTTGTAATTAGTTGATCTAAGTTTTCACTTCTTAACCCATTAAATACATTATACTGATGCTTTAGAAGGTCTCTACGATTCTTTTTAAGTGTTTCATCCCCTTCACAATGATTTTTTAATGCTAACCAAAGTTCTTTTGATGTATTGAATCCATTAAATAAATGTAATATTTCTTGTGACAATGACATTTTTAAACATGATAGTCCCTTTTTCTCTGCCTCATACAATTTTTTATTAGATTCAGTCATATCTTGGTAAGCATAAACTTTGTTAACACCACTGTCCTCATGTGTTGGGGCACTATATCCTTCAGTCATACAAGTCCACATTCTAATATCCGTGAATTGCATAAAGGATTCGAATCGACATTTCCAAGAAAAGTATTGGTCAATGATCATCAGTTTAGGTGGTGAATTACCCTTACCGGTCTCATGGTCCATTAGTATTAATTGGTTAAGATAGTTTGCTGCCATTGTGGATGAGGTTCAACTTATAAACACTCAAATACACAAGAACACGCAAAAACAGGAACACTCAAATGAAACGAGCAAAAGTGTACTAAACAAGCAAACCACAAGAACTCTCAAAACTTCAAGAACTCTCAAAGCCTCAAGAACTCTCAAAACCTCAAGAACTCTCAAACAAACACGCAAAATTCAAGAACTCTCAAAGCTAAGAACTCTCAAAGCCTCAAGAACTCTCAAAGCCTCAAGAACTCTCAAAGCCTCAAGAACTCTCAAAGCCTCAAGAACTCTCAAAACCAAGAACTCTCAAAACCAAGAACTCTCAAAACTTCAAGAACTCTCAAAGCCTCAAGAACTCTCAAAACCTCAAGAACTCTCAAAACTCAAGAACTCTCAAAGCCTCAAGAACTCTCAAAACTTCAAGAACTCTCAAAGCCTCAAGAACTCTCAAAACTCAAGAACTCTCAAAGCCTCAAGAACTCTCAAAGCCTCAAGAACTCTCAAAACCTCAAGAACTCTCAAATCAAGAACTCTCAAAGCCTCAAGAACTCTCAAACAAATACGCAAAAAGTGGGATACCCAAACCGTGATCAATCTCGAACCAAGGTTGTTGATAACCTATGGATCTGATACCAGTTGTAAGTCCCCCGGGTCTTACCGAACCGAGATTGACTTAAGGATATGTCGAGGTGCGGAATTCCTCGAGATAACCCACGGTTTTTATATCTACCTTTTATGATATATATATATATATATATATATCTTTTGCGTGAATATAAACACTCGTATTTGGTTACTATAGTGAAACGGCTCTCCGGACAAACCTTACCAACCAACGTGGTAATCTAAGTCTACGAGCCGTCCAAACCGGGTGTGTATTTGCGGTTCATGCGTGAGTCGAGTACCACCCACAAGATCAACCGTGCTTGTTCTAGGTTTTCTCTCTCTAGGTTTTGCTCGTTTTTCTCTCTACACTCTTGTTGAGAACACACATGACACACACCTCTATTTATAGGCCAGTGACAAGAACTCTCAAATCCAATGGATTTGAGTGTTCTCATGTCAAGCCCATTAGGGTAAAGCCTGTTTGTGTGTTTCCCAGAACACACAAACTGTTTGAGAGTTCTTATGGACAAGCATGTTTTTGCTTGTTTCCACATAAACTCTCAAACCATTTGAGAGTTCTTATGAACAAGCAAACTTTTGCTTGTTCCTCAGAAACTCTCAAATGACCATTTGAGTGTTCTTTCCACAAGCAACTATTTTGCTCGTTCCCAAGAACCCTCAAATAACACTTAGGAATATTTGAGTTAATGTTTCAACTGCTGTCCAGACGCAGAACCAACATTAACTCAGCCAATGTTTATACTGCTGTAAATATACGCAGAAACAACATTAGCTACGACAATGTTTCTACTGCTGTAAATACGCAGAAACAACATTGTCTATATTACCTATTGGAAGTATTGATTAAGTTAATGTTTCTCCTGCTGTTAATACGCAGAAACAACATTGTCTATATTACCTATTGGAAGTATTGATTAAGTTAATGTTTCTCCTGCTGTTAATACGCAGAAACAATATTAACTTAATGACTCTTTACATGTAATGTCTAGAACCTGTAAAACACAAATAATAAACAAACATATAAACATAAATGGATCCCAATATGATCAACAATATATGCCAAGGTAATATTATTGATAAACGGTAATTACAAGACTTGAATATATATAAATATACATCACACATCTAAAATGCTTTTGTCACTGAGAAACATGCACCAACAATTTAAACAAAAGAAAAGAAGCAGAGATCGTACCTTTGAAGAAAAGATGATTCTCTCACTACGCGGTGGAAGTCCGATCAAAATAATGAAGGGTGTATTTTTTTTTAACCACCAAAAAAGATATTTATATAGGGTAAAGAAGAGAAAACCGTCGATTGATTTCGAAATTTTGGGATACGCGCCCACTAACTCAATGAAGTTAATACTCCAAACCTACCAGCATAATTTTCACAAAAGCCCCTACACTTTGCGCTAGTTGACTGAAAAAGCACAAAGATGAATTCGGGCTAGGAGTCTAATACGGCGATCTTCGCAGAGTCACCCCATTAGACTGGGGGGCTTGATGACGTACCCACCCAGACGCTGACACGCAGGGTACGCCCAGGATAAACTCAATCTTCGATAAATAAGGAAAAGATACGTGCTTATCGTTAATCCCCACATTTAAGGGAAAAGATAACACCGTATCATTTATTCTCGGAAACGATATACTTCATATTAAAAACCCTACTTGGGGACTAAGTCACGAATCCCCTATAAATAGGGGAAAGAATGGCTAATCGAACACACGAATATACATACATATTTGGCGTACAAAAGGCACTGCCTCATCGCAAGGGAATCGCCAGATATAAACCACATTCATCCCCCATTTTCATGTTCTAGGCAACCGGATTGTCTGTACAAACAAAACTAATTATACAATTGAAAAGAATATGTGAGTATATAATATCTATATAAATATTGTATAATCTTTGATTAAATAATCATTTGGTTATGATCAAAGTCCAAATCTTAATTGATTCCTGAATCATTTTACAACTTAATAATGTAGCATTTATAGTTCTGCATTAATTTTGTGGGCTTCTCTTTTCTTTTCTTTTTTTAATTAACGGCAAATTGGATCATTGACCGGACCATTGAAATTTTATCATGCCGCCAGGGTACCACTCGATCATATCCCCACTAAACAATAATGTCAATATACCAATTTAAGTGGAAACTCAATAAATATGAGAAAACCCTCTTTGTGATTTGAACCCATAACCTTATGGTCCCTATGCCTTATCTCACCACCAAGATGCTACCAGACTATTAAGCCATCGGCTTTTGTGGGATTTTCTTTCAATATATTAAAATAGAAATCAATTTCAAAAGCAAATTCTTTTGTAAACCTGAGAGTGGGTTGTTTGAAACTTTAATAAGCACTAACTAAATCATCCTACCCCCATCACCAAAAAGTAAAAGTTCATGTTACTTATTAAGTCTTTGAATTAGTTCAGAGACTTTAATTTCCATTATTCAATCATGAATGATATAATATGAAAATTTAATATACGGAATAGCTTGGTGTAAAAGCTATGCAACTCCTTTGTCAAACTATTGTAGATGGAGAAATATCTATAATTAAATGATCAATATCTACTTTTAAAAATATGTGACACACTAACATTTAAAGAGTAAAGGTACAACGTAGCCCCGGCTAACCAAACCTTCGGGGTATAAACACACCCGGACCCGGAGGGTCTTGCTGGAAGTTAAGTGTATATTATGCATCAAAAATACGCATAGCGACTAATGAGCTTGGTGAAAAACCCCAAAAAGCCTAGGCCCATTCGAATGGCTACATGAAACCTCAACTGCCCGGCCATCTCATTCTGTTAAGCCATGGCCTAAGTAAATCCTTCGAACGCCTCTACCCAAGGCTGGAGACATGTTCCCGGACGAGTCATGTTTCTTCACGGAGACATAGGGAGACCGGAGACATGTTTCCCACGAACATTTTCCATTTGGGCATGTTCTTTCCTAAAGACATTCATTACTAGAGATCATGAAACCAAAACTACTTTACCGTTTGGAGCTAATAAATAACATAAGCTACAATAAAAGTTTCTGGTATCAAAAAAAGTTTATTGAGTTTATGAAAATCATATACAGTACGTAAAATGTTCAATTACAAACTAATTTTTTTTGAAAATTAGAAAACAAATCATATCCGTTCATTTTATTGATCTAAGGGCTAGGATTAAATACACTGCTTTGCTCTCCGGCCACCACCATCATCTCCGACCACCATCATCATCATCTCGGACCACCACCACCACTACCATCATCTCCTACCACCACTATCATCCTCTGATGACGGCGACGGCGACCACCACCACCACGACCATCGTGATCTGTTTCTCTCTTCTCTTCTAGCCACGGCGCCGGCGTCGGAAAGGGTGGAGCTCGTACCGTATCCAACCACCATCATCTCTTGGATCCTCGCTAATCAAATTCATACCATTCCCATATGCGTCCAGTGAAAACCCTTTTAGATCGGATAATGACAACGCTCGTACTGTATCCACCGGAAAACAAACTAATTATCGTCGGAGATGACGTCGCCGCTGCTGGAGATGAAGATGACCGCCGGAGATGTCATCGGATTCTGGAAAACGGAATTAGAGAAGGAAGAGAAGAGAGAGAAAGTAAATCTGGATCTTGAAAATGGATGGTTGACAGTAAATTTTTAGTTATCATTATTTTTTATTTTTTTTCAAATGATTTCAACCCATCATATATAAACCTAATATCCAATAGGGCATAGACTTACAAGCTTATTTGTAAACATATCCTTTGAACCCAAAAAAAGTTTTAATCAATTTTTTAAAGGTATGTTTTTTACCTTTTGAGACGAATTATAAGCATATAATTAAGCTAAAGTATGCGACCTTAGTTTTAACCTTACTCAATTTCTTAAGATCTCTATTTTACTTATCTCCCAATAATTATAAATCAGGGTCTTAAATTCCTTTTGATTAAGCCATAACCATTAGATGATAAAAAAAATGAATTAGGAACATTAGATCACTTCCATGACCTCATCTTCCTTATTTAGCTCCATTTAAATTCTCTTTACACAATCCCCTTACAAAGTTTCAATTCATTAACTAATTGTTTGCAAAACTTATATTACGTTTATTTTTTATTGTCTTTCAATCATTATAAAACTTATATACCTTATTAAATATTTTTATAAAGTTTATCATCATCCTTTTCTTTATTTTGATTAAAGTTCATTTTTAGGTTTTTCATAACTCAAGTCTCCAATAATTTAAAAACTTTCAAATTAACATTTATATTTTCCTTAAAATTTGAAATTTATAATTACTTAATTAATAATTCTTTTTCATAAAGACAAATTTAGACTCAAAAACAATGTCAATAATAACTAAATATACTAACAAATTATATATAGATATATGAATACTAATTGATATAGATAGATATGTTAATTTCTCTTTCGACCAATTTTCTACCTTAACTTTTACTTTGATGTAGTAGACTTGGTTTCTTACTATTTTAACTTCAAATTTGCTCCTAAGTTACATGAATGTCTGGATCTGAAAATCCCTCAATAACTCATATCCACAAATTTGTAAAGTGAGATTTAAACCCAAGTGGGTCTGATAAAGTTAAAAATCTTACTAATGAGCTAATGATATTGACTATTCTAACTCAAATTATACTATAAATTTTTAACCTATGCAAAATTATATGTTTTTTGTTTTTCTAGCTAATGTATCACTTAAATATTTAGTCGTTATATCCGCTTTATGGAACACGTTTTTTATATAACAAAATTTTGAATACAAACAATATATAGCAATATTAGTATAATACAAATACATTTATTTAAGATTTTCGCACCCAAGTTTTAAGAAAAGGCAACAAAACATGTAGTAGTACTAAAAATAACGTATAAAAACAATACATTGTATAAGATGTATAAATCATAACAAAACAATAACTATATTAATGCAAATAATGACATTTGATGACGTGGTGTTATATAGTGTCTTTAAATATTTATGAATGTAAGAAGTAATGATAATGAAATTATTATATATTAAAAAACGTTTTATATAGCGAACCGGATAAAAATAATGAAAAGCAAATGTTTAAAGGTAAACCCGTAAACGTATGAAAGTTGTTTAATAGAAACATGAGAACCCAAAAGTTTGGTGTCAAAAAACTGAAAACTTTGATAGAGGGCAATAGTTAAAAGATATAAACTTAAAGGTAAAAATAAATAAAGGCAAAAGTCAAAAGGCGTTGTATTTCATGCACATACAATTATACTATGATGAGAGTAAAAGTTAAAAAAATAAAAATTTTAAGAGGTAAAAAAAAACTAACAAAAGATAGTGTTGTATTTTATGCATGAGTAACTTGTACACTTTATATTGTTTTTATGCATAACTAACTTGTACATTCTTATGCATAGTTTACTTATACTTGTTGTGCATAAATAACATGTATTATTTACATTTCTTTTTAGTATATATATAATTAATTTGTTCATAACTGTTTATATTCAAATAAACTATATATTTCAAGGAGGATGGTTATATAAGGCTTTTAGGTACCTAAGGTTAGGTGTGAAACACTCTCATATTGTTTTTTAATCCATAAAATTCATGGGGGCCCAAGTATTTATTCATTAATAAAAATATTAAAAAATTTGTATGTAAGGGGTTCCACACCTAAGCTTAGATGCCGGACAGCCTTATATTCACTTTTCCCATATTATTAAATATGATCTTAACCATTTACAACTCAACCCACCAACATTATTCATTAAAAAATTAGTTTTTCTCTCTTATATCTATCCAACCCAACTATAACCAATTTTTACAATCCCATTAACAACTCAACCAAACTATTTTTTTAATTTATATAATAATGTTTTAATACTTAACATTTCTTTTATTTTAGATATGTAATAAAAAATGAAATACTTTTTATATAACAAGAAATTAAATTATTTATCTTAAAAAATTAAAAAATTAAAAGAATACAAATAAAAAGTAAAAAGTATTACTACAAGGAAAAGAAATTGTAGTCAATATATAAAAAATTGTAATATATTTTATACAGACTATATAAAATTTATATAGGCATGGAAGTAAATGTGATATGCAAATGTGAAGTAAAATATATAAAAACGATATATTTTAAGCGGAGAAAGAGCCACGTCAAAACATTAGTTCCATAAACATTAGTTGTTCAGGCCACTTGGTTGGTCACAATTTGTATTAATTAATAATATTATGCTACTTTATGTCCAACCGACCAGTCCATTAATTAATAATAGATGTTCATACATTTTATCTTAAAAGCAAAATGTTTATCTTTACAATATTGAAAATATTGTTTTAACAATTTTTATCTTCTCAAGTTGATCACATGTATAATACAATGTTTCATTGTTTGATTTTATTAAACTTTTATATGTTTTTACGAGAATTCAATGCATGTCTATATATTCGATACTCAACATACAAAGAACCATCACAACAATAATGTAAATTGTTTCTCAACATGTAGTGTATTAAAATATAAATGTGTTAAATGTAAAATAATGTTATTACGTAAAGTTAACATGTAAATAGTTATATAAGTTGGAAAATAATCTAGTTAATATATAAGTAAAGAGGAGGTTTTTGGTCTTAGTTCTTTTTAATTTAATTGTTATGTATTCTTATCTATGGTATAGTGATAAAAATAGGAAGAACTGGTTCAAAAACCTTCTCATTTTATGTAATTAGTTTTTGGTTTTTCAACCGTTTTAACATAATCTCCTTTAATTTTTTTTTCTCTCTCTCCTCAAATCTCAACCACTAATTTTTTTCTCTCTCTCCTCAAATCTCAACCACTAATTTTTTTCTCTCTCTCCTAAATCTCAACCACTAATTTTTTTCTCTCTCTCTCAAATCTCAACCACTATTTTTTTCTCTCTCTCCTCAAATCTCAACCACTAATTTTTTTCTCTCTCTCTCAAATCTCAACCACTAATTTTTTTCTCTCTCTCCTCAAATCTCAACCACTAATTTTTTTCTCTCTCTCCTCAAATCTCAACCACTAATTTTTTTCTCTCTCTCCTCAAATCTCAACCACTAATTTTTTTCTCTCTCTCCTCAAATCTCAACCACTAATTTTTTTCTCTCTCTCCTCAAATCTCAACCACTAATTTTTTTCTCTCTCTCCTCAAATCTCAACCACTAATTTTTTTCTCTCTCTCCTCAAATCTCAACCACTAATTTTTTTCTCTCTCTCCTCAAATCTCAACCACTAATTTTTTTCTCTCTCTCCTCAAATCTCAACCACTAATTTTTTTCTCTCTCCTCAAATTCTCAATTCAAATTTTTTTTTTTTTTTTTTTTTTTTTTTTTTTTTTTTTTTTTTTTTTTTTTTTTTTTTTTTTTTTTTTTTTTTTTTTTTTTTTTTTTTTTTTTTTTTTTTTTTTTTTTTTTTTTTTTTTTTTTTTTTTTTTTTTTTTTTTTTTTTTTTTTTTTTTTTTTTTTTTTTTTTTTTTTTTTTTTTTTTTTTTTTTTTTTTTTTTTTTTTTTTTTTTTTTTTTTTTTTTTTTTTTTTTTTTTTTTTTTTTTTTTTTTTTTTTTTTTTTTTTTTTTTTTTTTTTTTTTTTTTTTTTTTTTTTTTTTTTTTTTTTTTTTTTTTTTTTTTTTTTTTTTTTTTTTTTTTTTTTTTTTTTTTTTTTTTTTTTTTTTTTTTTTTTTTTTTTTTTTTTTTTTTTTTTTTTTTTTTTTTTTTTTTTTTTTTTTTTTTTTTTTTTTTTTTTTTTTTTTTTTTTTTTTTTTTTTTTTTTTTTTTTTTTTTTTTTTTTTTTTTTTTTTTTTTTTTTTTTTTTTTTTTTTTTTTTTTTTTTTTTTTTTTTTTTTTTTTTTTTTTTTTTTTTTTTTTTTTTTTTTTTTTTTTTTTTTTTTTTTTTTTTTTTTTTTTTTTTTTTTTTTTTTTTTTTTTTTTTTTTTTTTTTTTTTTTTTTTTTTTTTTTTTTTTTTTTTTTTTTTTTTTTTTTTTTTTTTTTTTTTTTTTTTTTTTTTTTTTTTTTTTTTTTTTTTTTTTTTTTTTTTTTTTTTTTTTTTTTTTTTTTTTTTTTTTTTTTTTTTTTTTTTTTTTTTTTTTTTTTTTTTTTTTTTTTTTTTTTTTTTTTTTTTTTTTTTTTTTTTTTTTTTTTTTTTTTTTTTTTTTTTTTTTTGTTTTTTTTTTTTTTTTTTTTGGTTTTTTTTTTTTTTTTTTTTTTTTTTTTTTTTTTTTTTTTTTTTTTTTTTTTTTTTTTTTTTTATTTTTCATACTTTTATTTATTCCCAACTTAACACAATCATTTCAAATCACAACAACTTCTTTCAACTCATTTTTATCTTCCTCAGACCATTCCATAAACCATTTTCCATAAACCATTCCACTTAACAATGTCTCTACGAAGGTGGACTGACGCAAAAGATCTTTTGTTGTCGAGGTGTTGGATGTTGAGGCGATCTGACCCTGTGACCGGTAGATGTGAAATGAATAACCCAAGCGAAAACGCTTGGAACGACATTACAGAAATGTTCAACAGGGACACGACTGAAGGTCCACGGAGCAAACAGTTCACACTGACCAGTCACCAGTTCACACTGACCAGTCACCAGTTCACACTGACCAGTCACCAGTTCAACTGACCAGTCACCAGTTCAACTGAAGTTAGGACCAGTTCACCTGGAACTGGCCAGTCACCAGTTCACTCTGACCAGTCACCAGTTCACTCTGACCAGTTCACCAGTTCACATGACCAAGGTGTTAGGACCAGTTCACCTGGAACTGGCCAGTCACCAGTTCACACTGACCAGTCACCAGTTGCACCTGGCGACCAGTCACCTGGAACTGGCCAGTCACCAGTTCACACTGACCAGTCACCAGTTGCATCTGGTGACCCAGTAAACTGCAGTAAGATTACAGACAGGAGTTAGGACCAGTTCACCTGGAACTGGCCAGTCACCAGTTCACACTGACCAGTTCACCAGTTGCATCTGGCAGTCACCAGTTCACACTGACCAGTCACCAGTTGCACCTGACCAGTACCAGTCAACTGACCAGTCACCAGTTCAACTGACCTTTAGGACCAGTTCACCTGGAACTGGCCAGTCACCAGTTCACTCTGACCAGTCACCAGTTGCACTCTGACCAGTACCAGTTAACTGGTGACCAAGTCACAGTTCACACTGACCAGTCACCAGTTCACACTGACCAGTCACCAGTTCACACTGACCAGTCACCAGTTGCACACTGAAGTTAGGACCAGTTCACCTGGAACTGGCCAGTCACCAGTTCACTCTGACCAGTCACCAGTTCACTCTGACCAGTTACCAGTTAACTGACCAAGAAGATTACATACCAGGAGTTAGGACCAGTTCACCTGGAACTGGCCAGTCACCAGTTCACACTGACCAGTTCACCAGTTGCATCTGCTGACCAGTAAACTGACCAGTCACCAGTTCACACTGACCAGTCACCAGTTCACACTGACCAGTCACCAGTTCACACTGACCAGTCACCAGTTGCATGAAGTTAGGACCAGTTCACCTGGAACTGGCCAGTCACCAGTTCACTCTGACCAGTCACCAGTTCACTCTGACCAGTCACCAGTTAACTGACCAGTCACCAGTTACACTGACAGTCACCAGTTCACATGACAGGTGTTAGGACCAGTTCACCTGGAACTGGCCAGTCACCAGTTCACACTGACCAGTCACCAGTTGCACCTGACAGTCACCAGTTAAACTGACATCACAGGATTGCACACTGACCAGGTGTTAGGACCAGTTCACCTGGAACTGGCCAGTCACCAGTTCACACTGACCAGTCACCAGTTGCACCTGACCAGTCACCAGTTCACACTGACCAGTCACCAGTTCACACTGACCAGTCACCAGTTCACACTGACCAGTCACCAGTTCAACTGACCAGTCACCAGTTCACACTGACCAGTCACCTGGAACTGGCCAGTCACCAGTTCACACTGACCAGTCACCAGTTGCATCTGGTTAGGACCAGTTCACCTGGAACTGGCCAGTCACCAGTTCACTCTGACCAGTCACCAGTTGCACTCTGACCAGTACCAGTTAACTGGTGACCAGTCACCAGTTCACTGACCAGTCACCAGTTCACACTGACCAGTCACCAGTTCACATGACCAGTCACCAGTTCAGCACTGACCAGGAGTTAGGACCAGTTCACCTGGAACTGGCCAGTCACCAGTTCACACTGACCAGTTCACCAGTTGCATCTGGCCAGGTGTTAGGACCAGTTCACCTGGAACTGGCCAGTCACCAGTTCACACTGACCAGTCACCAGTTGCACCTGCCAGTCACCAGTTCAACTGACCAGTCACCAGTTCACACTGCCAGTCACCAGTTCACACTGACCAGTCACCTGGAACTGGCCAGTCACCAGTTCACACTGACCAGTCACCAGTTGCATCTGGTGACCCAGTAAACTGACCAAGGAGTTAGGACCAGTTCACCTGGAACTGGCCAGTCACCAGTTCACACTGACCAGTTCACCAGTTCACCTGACCAGTCACCAGTTCACACTGACCAGTCACCAGTTCACACTGACCAGTCACCAGTTCACACTGACCAGTCACCAGTTCAATGACCTTTAGGACCAGTTCACCTGGAACTGGCCAGTCACCAGTTCACTCTGACCAGTCACCAGTTCACTCTGACCAGTACCAGTTCACTCTGACCAGTCACCAGTTCACACTGACCAGTTCACCAGTTACACTGCCGTGACCAGTAACTGACCAGTCACCAGTTCACACTGACCAGTCACCAGTTCACACTGACCAGTCACCAGTTGCATCTGGTGACCCAGTAAACTGGTGACCAAGATGATTTGTCGAGAAATATATTGAAGTCCAGTTGCACCGTACAGTTAACGCAACTGAAGACTTCCTCCAGTTGAGAACTGACCAAGTTGAAGAAGCATTCCAGTTGAAGTCGAAGACAACAAATGGAAGAAAGAGAATGGCAATGGCAGCGAAGCCCAGTTGGCATTCTAGTCAGTTACAAACTGGAGACCATCAGTGGAAAGCCCTTACAAAGCTTTACACTGATTACGAGGAATTGACTTGTGTGCTTTATGTACCTTTACCCGGATAATAAGCCTTATCTTATTATTTAAGTATTAAAAGGTACATAAAGGTGGTTATGTAAAGTCACTTTAACATGCGACTTTACAATGCTTTTTAAGGAATTAAATGCTATTCCTTAAATGCTCCCAACCACATTTGTACGGCTAAAGTTAACATCCCAATGTTAACTTTGCCTATAAATACAAGTCATTGCACAACCAAGAATTCAAGTATTCGAACTCACAAGATAAATACTTCACACTTTGCAAACCTGCAATATTCTTGGTGAACTTGTGCAATATTCTCTCAATCGCTAAAAGGAACATTTCACTACTTTAAGTGTTTCGATTGTTGAAGAGAAATTCCGAGTATAGATCAATTGTATTTCATAGGTTGTTAGGATATTTACATTCGTGTATTATCTTGGTTCCGCATCAACCTTGTAATTTGTTTAATATCAATAAATAAATTACACATTGAAAACTACATATTGTCTCATCAAGATTGTTTACAAGTTATTTGTATTATTGCATTGTTCTTTACTTATTGTCTTTTATATAAGTAATCTATCTAGAACTTGGTATATACCTCTGCAACTGGTCGTCTCCAGTTCAGCAAGTATATTGCAAAGTAACTCCACCATCGACATAGAGGTGTCTTCAGTAGTACCATCTAACAAGTTGGGACTTACAAGTGGTATCAGAGCAGAAGGCTAATAAACTTGCCTAGATCTGCAAAGATGAACACTACTGAAGGTGGAGATGGTTCTGGTTCAGGTGAAAACCCATCTAATACAAATGCACAACCTTTTCAAAATGTTAACACCAACCCTCCTCCTCCTACTGCCCCAAACCATGTCCATGTACATTACTCTAACACTCCTGTTCCAAAATTTGATGGAAACAGTGAGACTTTTGGTACATGGAAAGCTAGTTCACACTGACCAGTCACCAGTTCACACTGACCAGTCACCAGTTGCACCTGGTGACACCAGTAAACTGACCAGTACAGTTCACACTGACCAGTCACCAGTTCACACTGACCAGTCACCAGTTCACACTGACCAGTCACCAGTTCACACTGACCAGTCACCAGTTAACTGACAGTCACCAGTTCACAGACAGGAGTTAGGACCAGTTCACCTGGAACTGGCCAGTCACCAGTTCACACTGACCAGTTCACCAGTTCACCTGGAACTGGCCAGTCACCAGTTCACTCTGACCAGTCACCAGTTCACTCTGACCAGTACCAGTTCACACTGACCAGTCACAGTTCACACTGACCAGTCACCTGGAACTGGCCAGTCACCAGTTCACACTGACCAGTACCAGTTATGACCAGTCACCTGGTAAACTGGCCAGTCACCAGTTCACACTGACCAGTCACCAGTTGCATCTGGTGACCCAGTAAACTGGTGACCAAGATGATTTGTCGAGAAATATATTGAAGTCCAGTTGCACCGTACAGTTAACGCAACTGAAGACTTCCTCCAGTTGAGAACTGACCAAGTTGAAGAAGCATTCCAGTTGAAGTCGAAGACAACAAATGGAAGAAAGAGAATGGCAATGGCAGCGAAGCCCAGTTGGCATTCTAGTCAGTTACAAACTGGAGACCATCAGTGGAAAGCCCTTACAAAGCTTTACACTGATTACGAGGAATTGACTTGTGTGCTTTATGTACCTTTACCCGGATAATAAGCCTTATCTTATTATTTAAGTATTAAAAGGTACATAAAGGTGGTTATGTAAAGTCACTTTAACATGCGACTTTACAATGCTTTTTAAGGAATTAAATGCTATTCCTTAAATGCTCCCAACCACATTTGTACGGCTAAAGTTAACATCCCAATGTTAACTTTGCCTATAAATACAAGTCATTGCACAACCAAGAATTCAAGTATTCGAACTCACAAGATAAATACTTCACACTTTGCAAACCTGCAATATTCTTGGTGAACTTGTGCAATATTCTCTCAATCGCTAAAAGGAACATTTCACTACTTTAAGTGTTTCGATTGTTGAAGAGAAATTCCGAGTATAGATCAATTGTATTTCATAGGTTGTTAGGATATTTACATTCGTGTATTATCTTGGTTCCGCATCAACCTTGTAATTTGTTTAATATCAATAAATAAATTACACATTGAAAACTACATATTGTCTCATCAAGATTGTTTACAAGTTATTTGTATTATTGCATTGTTCTTTACTTATTGTCTTTTATATAAGTAATCTATCTAGAACTTGGTATATACCTCTGCAACTGGTCGTCTCCAGTTCAGCAAGTATATTGCAAAGTAACTCCACCATCGACATAGAGGTGTCTTCAGTAGTACCATCTAACAAGTTGGGACTTACAAGTGGTATCAGAGCAGAAGGCTAATAAACTTGCCTAGATCTGCAAAGATGAACACTACTGAAGGTGGAGATGGTTCTGGTTCAGGTGAAAACCCATCTAATACAAATGCACAACCTTTTCAAAATGTTAACACCAACCCTCCTCCTCCTACTGCCCCAAACCATGTCCATGTACATTACTCTAACACTCCTGTTCCAAAATTTGATGGAAACAGTGAGACTTTTGGTACATGGAAAGCTAGAATGCTGTTGCATTTTGGTGGTATTGAGAGGTATATGTTGAAAATCCTTAAGGATGGACCATATATACCCATGTCTCTTGGGGTGAGTCCTCTTCTTGATCCTACTGGAAGAAGAGGCTCAAGGGAAAAGCCAGAAGACCATTGGTCTGATGAGGATCGCAGACTGGTGGACTTGGACACCAGACTGAAAAACATGATCCTTGGGGCTGTCCCTGAAGACCTAATTCCAACACTTGTGTTGTTTCCCAGTGCCAAGTCTATGTGGGATGAATTAGTGATTCAATTTGAAGGAGGTGATGACACTATTGTCACCAGAAAAGTTGCTTTGAACAAGAAGTATGAATCCTTCTTTGCTTTGCCCAATGAAAGTTTAACTGGTACATATACCAGATTTTCTAGCCTCATCAATCAGTTGAGAGGTTTGGGTGTAGAGAAGGATAAGGATATTCTTCTTGAGAAGTTTTGTGATATTCTTCCTTCCAAATGGGAAAACATGGTTCTTGTCTTGAGACAAGGTAAAACCTTGCACACTCACACTCTTGCATCGCTCTATGGAGCCTTCAGGTTCACTGAAGATAATAATGCTGCAAGACTTGTGGCTGAGCAAGATGCCATGAACCATGCCCAGAGTCCCAAGGTTGCTAGTGCAACTGAGCGACCTTGTGCTGCTTTAATGTCTGCTGAGAGTGTCCAGGTACACTCGATGAAGGAGATGTTGAACAGTTTCTTAAACTCTGGACTGACCACTGAAAACAGTGATGGTTGTAATGAAACTGACGATGATGATCTGGTCGCCATGATTGCTAAGACCTTTAATAGGTTTAAGCATAAATCCAAAAGATTTAATGGCCCCAACAATGCTTCCAGCTCCAGCTCTCTGGATAAGACCAATCTTACATGCTATAAGTGTGGCAAGAAAGGTCATTTTATGAAGGAATGCAGATCTAGTCAGTTGAAAAGAAGGATAAGGATATTCTTCTTGAGAAGTTTTGTGATATTCTTCCTTCCAAATGGGAAAACATGGTTCTTGTCTTGAGACAAGGTAAAACCTTGCACACTCACACTCTTGCATCGCTCTATGGAGCCTTCAGGTTCACTGAAGATAATAATGCTGCAAGACTTGTGGCTGAGCAAGATGCCATGAACCATGCCCAGAGTCCCAAGGTTGCTAGTGCAACTGAGCGACCTTGTGCTGCTTTAATGTCTGCTGAGAGTGTCCAGGTACACTCGATGAAGGAGATGTTGAACAGTTTCTTAAACTCTGGACTGACCACTGAAAACAGTGATGGTTGTAATGAAACTGACGATGATGATCTGGTCGCCATGATTGCTAAGACCTTTAATAGGTTTAAGCATAAATCCAAAAGATTTAATGGCCCCAACAATGCTTCCAGCTCCAGCTCTCTGGATAAGACCAATCTTACATGCTATAAGTGTGGCAAGAAAGGTCATTTTATGAAGGAATGCAGATCTAGTCAGTTGAATAACCAAACTGGCCCCTCTGTCCCTAATTTCAATCGGCCTGATGATAGCTACAAAGCTAAATACAAGAAGCTTAAGGCCCAGATTGCCCTCCTGTCCATGCAAAAGGAAAAGGATCAGTGCTTAATGGCACAAACTGAGGGAAAATGGGAGTACTCTGATGACTCATCTGATGATGAAGAAGAGGAAAGGGACATGTGTTTCATGGCCTTGGAAGATCAACAACAGCAGCATGTGGTGAAAGAAGATGTCATCTCTGGAAGATGGGTGGACATCATACTGAAAAAGGTATGTGACTATGATAACCAGGTTGACCCTGAACTAAAACTGGACCTGGCTGAATCATTAAGTGGTGATTTGGCATTTGTGGAAACTGTTAGAGCTGATAGTGAAAGATATCTTGACACTATCTTAATTGAACTGAACAATGTTAAACCACAACTAAATGATTTGCAAAGTGTCCAGTTGGCTCTCAAGGAGTCAGTTTTAAAGATTGAGGCTTTAGAACTTGATAATCAAAAACTATCTTATGATTTTGAAAAGGCTCAAAAGATTATCAAGTCATGGGTAAAAGCATCTGGCAAAAACTACGATGCATTTTCAAGAACTATCGATGCCCAGA
Organism: Erigeron breviscapus; assembly: GCA_034093135.1. Lineage (NCBI taxonomy): Eukaryota > Viridiplantae > Streptophyta > Magnoliopsida > Asterales > Asteraceae > Erigeron > Erigeron breviscapus. The sequence continues at coordinate 55,343,588 of CM067172.1, read as the reverse complement.
AAAATGCATGGAAATCTGAAGATCTGGAGATGGCAGCTCTTATACCAGATCTTCATGCATTGCCTCCAGCTCTCCAGGTTGAAACACCTTATGATCAACCTGAAGCTGTTGAAACTGAAACCAATGAGACCACCCCCTTTGAGGTCAAAACTGGAGCCAAACAGGCTAAAGCTCCAGTCAAAAAGGCCACTGGTAACAAGCCTTTACCTCATAAGTCTAAGGAGCCCAAGACCCGACAGACTAAATCTCCAGTTGAACCAATGTCCAAGGTTCAACTGCCTGAACAAAATAATATTTTGGTTAATCTGGAAAGGCAACTCCAACTTTTGTCTCGGCAGGTTCAGAGTTGTACTGCCCGGATTAACAATCTGGAAGGAGGTTCACCACCTCCAGTTTTAAAACAAAATGTTAAACCCTCCCTTTCTAAACCTAAACAAAAGAATGTTCCATCTGGAACAAAATCTGGTAAACTTAAGGGGAGTAAGTATCAAATACCAATCGTTTTTACTTCTGCACCTGGAGCTGGTGATAAAGCTCCAGATGTAGCCTCCAGTTCAACACCTCAACAATCAACTGTGGCTTCTGAAGAGAAGTCCAGTGGACCCATCAAGAAAAGATGGGTTCACAAAAAGAACTAATGATTTTTGTGTGTGTGTAGGGCGATCGAAAGAAAAATATCTGGTATCTGGACAGCGCTGCTGGCCGGACTATGACCGGATGTAAGCCCCTACTGGAAGAGTTCACTGTCCAAGATGGACCGACAGTGACGTTTGGTAACGATCAATCTGGAAAGACTGAAGGATATGGTGTGCTCAATAATGGACAAGTCGAATTCAAAAGAGTTGCATTTGTGAATGGTTTGAAATATAACTTGATCAGTGTAAGCCAACTTTGCGATGATGGCTTCAGAGTATTGTTCGATATTGCACAAGGCACCATATTTAACAAGGATTGGAAAGTGGTGATGATTGCACCAAGAAAAGGGAATGTGTACATCATGGATATGGAACCAGCTCCAAAAGAGCAATGTTTCTATACCAAAGCTGATGAGGACACCAACTGGCTATGGCATAAAAGGTTATCCCACCTTAATTTCAAAAACATTAACAAGTTGTCTCGCAAGCAACTGGTTGATGGGATACCTCAGATTTCCTTCAATAAGGAAAAGCCATGTCCAGGGTGTGAGATGGGTAAGCAGAAGAGAGCCAGTTTTAAAACAAAATGTTAAACCCTCCCTTTCTAAACCTAAACAAAAGAATGTTCCATCTGGAACAAAATCTGGTAAACTTAAGGGGAGTAAGTATCAAATACCAATCGTTTTTACTTCTGCACCTGGAGCTGGTGATAAAGCTCCAGATGTAGCCTCCAGTTCAACACCTCAACAATCAACTGTGGCTTCTGAAGAGAAGTCCAGTGGACCCATCAAGAAAAGATGGGTTCACAAAAAGAACTAATGATTTTTGTGTGTGTGTAGGGCGATCGAAAGAAAAATATCTGGTATCTGGACAGCGCTGCTGGCCGGACTATGACCGGATGTAAGCCCCTACTGGAAGAGTTCACTGTCCAAGATGGACCGACAGTGACGTTTGGTAACGATCAATCTGGAAAGACTGAAGGATATGGTGTGCTCAATAATGGACAAGTCGAATTCAAAAGAGTTGCATTTGTGAATGGTTTGAAATATAACTTGATCAGTGTAAGCCAACTTTGCGATGATGGCTTCAGAGTATTGTTCGATATTGCACAAGGCACCATATTTAACAAGGATTGGAAAGTGGTGATGATTGCACCAAGAAAAGGGAATGTGTACATCATGGATATGGAACCAGCTCCAAAAGAGCAATGTTTCTATACCAAAGCTGATGAGGACACCAACTGGCTATGGCATAAAAGGTTATCCCACCTTAATTTCAAAAACATTAACAAGTTGTCTCGCAAGCAACTGGTTGATGGGATACCTCAGATTTCCTTCAATAAGGAAAAGCCATGTCCAGGGTGTGAGATGGGTAAGCAGAAGAGAGCCAGTTTTAAAACTAGGCAAAATTTTAGCATCACTGAACCTCTTCACATGCTTCATATGGATCTTTTTGGTCCAGTGAATGTTCAAACTAGAGCTGGAAAGAAATACACTCTAGTTGTGGTTGATGAATTCACCAGATATTGCTGGGTGGTATTCATCAGATCCAAAAGTGATGCACCTGCTGAAATCATCTCTCTTATCAAAAGAATTGAGCTCAAGTACACTCGAAAAGTTTGTCAGTTGCGAAGTGATAATGGTACTGAATTCCAAAATAAGGTACTTGAAACATTTTGCACTGACACTGGCATCTCTCAAAACTTCTCATCAGTTCACTCTCCAGAGCAATGTTTCTATACCAAAGCTGATGAGGACACCAACTGGCTATGGCATAAAAGGTTATCCCACCTTAATTTCAAAAACATTAACAAGTTGTCTCGCAAGCAACTGGTTGATGGGATACCTCAGATTTCCTTCAATAAGGAAAAGCCATGTCCAGGGTGTGAGATGGGTAAGCAGAAGAGAGCCAGTTTTAAAACTAGGCAAAATTTTAGCATCACTGAACCTCTTCACATGCTTCATATGGATCTTTTTGGTCCAGTGAATGTTCAAACTAGAGCTGGAAAGAAATACACTCTAGTTGTGGTTGATGAATTCACCAGATATTGCTGGGTGGTATTCATCAGATCCAAAAGTGATGCACCTGCTGAAATCATCTCTCTTATCAAAAGAATTGAGCTCAAGTACACTCGAAAAGTTTGTCAGTTGCGAAGTGATAATGGTACTGAATTCCAAAATAAGGTACTTGAAACATTTTGCACTGACACTGGCATCTCTCAAAACTTCTCATCAGTTCACTCTCCAGAGCAAAATGGAGTTGTGGAAAGAAAGAATCGTACACTGATAGAAGCGGCCAGAAGCATGCTATCTGAATCTGGTCTTCCCACCAGTTTTTGGGCTGAGGCAGTTGCAACTGCTTGTCACACCCAAAACCGGTCAGTCTACATCAAGAGACATAAGAAGACTGCCTACGAAGTACTCAGGAATCGTAAACCAAATATTGGATATTTCCATGTATTTGGTTGTCCAGTTTATATACTGAACGATTCCAGTCAGCTTGGAAAGTTTGATGCAAAAGCTGATGAAGGGGTATTTTTAGGCTATTCAGATATTCGAAAGGCCTTTAGAGTTTATAATTATAGACTCCAAAAGGTGCATGAGACAATTCATGTCACATTCGATGAATCAACTGAAGCAATCAACAAGAGACCAAGCCTTGATATTTCTCCAGTCATTCCAATCAACTTTGGTGAAACTGACCAAGTTCATCGGTCAGTTGTTTCACCAGAAGATGCTTCCAGTTACAACAAACTGGAACCAGTCAAGAAGAAGAAAAGCACCAGTGACACATCATTTTATCCCTCCATCAATTTTAACTTACCACAAGAATTGGTGATTGGATCAGATGTACGTGCCACTCCAATATCAGCACCAGTTCAAGCACCTACTTCTCCAGTTACTCATGAAATACCTTCAACTGAGGAATTTCATGATGCTAATCGAGACCTCATTGACTCTGATGAGGATGTAGAAGTTGTTTGGACTGATCCTTCTCCAGAAGCTGTTGCAACTGAAGAAGATCGCCAGGTGACTTGCACTGATATTGTAGTTCACCAACCTAGTCAATACACTAGATGGACTAAAGCCCACCCAATTGAACAAATTGTGGGTGATCCAACTAGTGGGGTTCAGACTAGAAGAGCCACCAGTGAGCAATGCTTAAACGTCACCTTCTTATCCTTAATTGAACCAAAGAAGATTGACGAGGCTATGGCAGACCCAAGCTGGGTGGAAGCTATGCAAGAAGAGCTCCTCCAGTTTGAAAGGAACAATGTTTGGGAGCTTGTTCCTTGTCCACCAGGGTTAAAGAAAGAACCTATTGGTACCAGATGGGTCTACCGAAACAAAATGGATGAAGATGGCCATGTTGTAAGAAACAAGGCCAGACTAGTTGCCCAGGGTTATTGTCAAGCAGAGGGCGTTGACTTTGATGAAACTTTTGCTCCAGTTGCAAGACTTGAAGCCATAAGAATATTCTTGGCTTATGCAGCCCATCTGCAGTTCAAGGTCTTCCAGATGGATGTCAAAAGTGCGTTCCTTAATGGAACATTGGAAGAAGAAGTTTATGTTAAGCAGACTCCAGGTTTCATCGATGAGAAGCATCCTCATTGGGTTTATATACTGAACGATTCCAGTCAGCTTGGAAAGTTTGATGCAAAAGCTGATGAAGGGGTATTTTTAGGCTATTCAGATATTCGAAAGGCCTTTAGAGTTTATAATTATAGACTCCAAAAGGTGCATGAGACAATTCATGTCACATTCGATGAATCAACTGAAGCAATCAACAAGAGACCAAGCCTTGATATTTCTCCAGTCATTCCAATCAACTTTGGTGAAACTGACCAAGTTCATCGGTCAGTTGTTTCACCAGAAGATGCTTCCAGTTACAACAAACTGGAACCAGTCAAGAAGAAGAAAAGCACCAGTGACACATCATTTTATCCCTCCATCAATTTTAACTTACCACAAGAATTGGTGATTGGATCAGATGTACGTGCCACTCCAATATCAGCACCAGTTCAAGCACCTACTTCTCCAGTTACTCATGAAATACCTTCAACTGAGGAATTTCATGATGCTAATCGAGACCTCATTGACTCTGATGAGGATGTAGAAGTTGTTTGGACTGATCCTTCTCCAGAAGCTGTTGCAACTGAAGAAGATCGCCAGGTGACTTGCACTGATATTGTAGTTCACCAACCTAGTCAATACACTAGATGGACTAAAGCCCACCCAATTGAACAAATTGTGGGTGATCCAACTAGTGGGGTTCAGACTAGAAGAGCCACCAGTGAGCAATGCTTAAACGTCACCTTCTTATCCTTAATTGAACCAAAGAAGATTGACGAGGCTATGGCAGACCCAAGCTGGGTGGAAGCTATGCAAGAAGAGCTCCTCCAGTTTGAAAGGAACAATGTTTGGGAGCTTGTTCCTTGTCCACCAGGGTTAAAGAAAGAACCTATTGGTACCAGATGGGTCTACCGAAACAAAATGGATGAAGATGGCCATGTTGTAAGAAACAAGGCCAGACTAGTTGCCCAGGGTTATTGTCAAGCAGAGGGCGTTGACTTTGATGAAACTTTTGCTCCAGTTGCAAGACTTGAAGCCATAAGAATATTCTTGGCTTATGCAGCCCATCTGCAGTTCAAGGTCTTCCAGATGGATGTCAAAAGTGCGTTCCTTAATGGAACATTGGAAGAAGAAGTTTATGTTAAGCAGACTCCAGGTTTCATCGATGAGAAGCATCCTCATTGGGTTTATAGACTGAACAAAGCATTGTATGGTCTAAGACAAGCCCCAAGAGCCTGGTATGATACTTTGACTAAACATCTTCTTAAAAATGGCTTTCAAAGAGGTGCAATAGATAATACCTTGTTTATCTTGAAAGAAAGAGGTAATATCTTATTGGTACAAATTTATGTTGATGACATTATTTTTGGTTCAACTGATGATGCAATGTGTAAAAAGTTTTCTAAAATCATGTCATCTGAGTATGAGATGAGTTTAATGGGTGAATTAACATTTTTCTTAGGTCTTCAGATTAAGCAAACTGAAAATGGAATTTTCATAAACCAAGGAAAATATGTCAGAGATTTGTTAAGAAAATACAAATATGATTCAATCCCATCGAAAAACACACCTATTGCAGCACCATTGAATTTGGACTCTGACCCAACTGGCAAACCAGTTAACATAACTGACTATAGAGGTATGGTTGGTTCACTGATGTACTTAACTGCCAGTCGACCAGATATAATGTTTGCAACATGTTTATGTGCCAGGTTTCAGGCTAACCCTAAAGAATCACATTTGCACGCTGTAAAGCGTATCTTTAGATACCTGAAAGGGTGTCCTAATCTTGGTCTTTGGTACCCCAAAGGCTCAGGATTAGATCTAATGGGTTATTCAGATTCTGATCATGCAGGTTGTAAGATTGATAGAAAATCCACAACTGGTGGTTGTCATTTCCTTGGAGGAAAACTGGTAAGTTGGACCAGCAAGAAGCAGACTTCAGTCTCTATGTCCACTGCTGAGGCAGAGTACATTTCTGCGGCCAGTTGTTGTGCCCAGATTCTCTGGATCAAGAACCAGTTACTAGATTATGGTCAAAAGTTTACAAGGACCCCAATCTTTTGTGACAACACCAGTGCAATTGCTATTTCTCACAACCCAGTGATGCACTCCAAAACAAAGCATATTGATATCAGGTATCATTTCATTCGAGATCATGTTATGAAAGGTGATATTGAAATTCATTTCATCCCCACTGACAAACAGTTAGCTGATGTTTTTACTAAACCTCTCGATGAGAAGCATCCTCATTGGGTTTATAGACTGAACAAAGCATTGTATGGTCTAAGACAAGCCCCAAGAGCCTGGTATGATACTTTGACTAAACATCTTCTTAAAAATGGCTTTCAAAGAGGTGCAATAGATAATACCTTGTTTATCTTGAAAGAAAGAGGTAATATCTTATTGGTACAAATTTATGTTGATGACATTATTTTTGGTTCAACTGATGATGCAATGTGTAAAAAGTTTTCTAAAATCATGTCATCTGAGTATGAGATGAGTTTAATGGGTGAATTAACATTTTTCTTAGGTCTTCAGATTAAGCAAACTGAAAATGGAATTTTCATAAACCAAGGAAAATATGTCAGAGATTTGTTAAGAAAATACAAATATGATTCAATCCCATCGAAAAACACACCTATTGCAGCACCATTGAATTTGGACTCTGACCCAACTGGCAAACCAGTTAACATAACTGACTATAGAGGTATGGTTGGTTCACTGATGTACTTAACTGCCAGTCGACCAGATATAATGTTTGCAACATGTTTATGTGCCAGGTTTCAGGCTAACCCTAAAGAATCACATTTGCACGCTGTAAAGCGTATCTTTAGATACCTGAAAGGGTGTCCTAATCTTGGTCTTTGGTACCCCAAAGGCTCAGGATTAGATCTAATGGGTTATTCAGATTCTGATCATGCAGGTTGTAAGATTGATAGAAAATCCACAACTGGTGGTTGTCATTTCCTTGGAGGAAAACTGGTAAGTTGGACCAGCAAGAAGCAGACTTCAGTCTCTATGTCCACTGCTGAGGCAGAGTACATTTCTGCGGCCAGTTGTTGTGCCCAGATTCTCTGGATCAAGAACCAGTTACTAGATTATGGTCAAAAGTTTACAAGGACCCCAATCTTTTGTGACAACACCAGTGCAATTGCTATTTCTCACAACCCAGTGATGCACTCCAAAACAAAGCATATTGATATCAGGTATCATTTCATTCGAGATCATGTTATGAAAGGTGATATTGAAATTCATTTCATCCCCACTGACAAACAGTTAGCTGATGTTTTTACTAAACCTCTCGATGAGAAAACCTTTAAACATCTCATCAGCGAACTGGGAATGTTAAACCCTTAACTGGAGCTTTCTTTGTTATTGAACGCGTCAGTGACACTGATGAAGTTCTCCAGTTGAGGAGGTCCAGATAATCTTTGCTCGCCAGGCTATCGAACGCCTTTGTGATACTATCTTGGCACTAATTGATTACTGGATCATCATTTTAGGGGGAAAGACTCAAAATAATTTTCTGACTAAAATTCGTTTTTGTTTGAAAATGCAACTGGAGAACTCTTCAGTTGGAAACTGGTACTGGACTGATCCTCCAGTTACCAGGTTCAGTCTTTGTCTAAATTTTTATAACGTTACAAATACTTGGTCAATATGTGTGACACGTGATGATACTCGAGTGTTTTTAACCACTTGATATCGTGATCTGACGTGTTTGAAACCATTTTAAGTACTTGACAACTGTTTGTATTGGGAAAACAAAAAGTGAGTGGGGTCATGGGTAAAGTAAGCCGTCGTAGCATTTAATGCTGACATGGTAACATTTAATGCTTACATGGAAAGTTATATTTTTATTTCAAAACTCAAACTCTTTTTGTCAAAATATCTTCAAAATTGATTTGGTTTAATAAAATATAATTTTTGGTTTTACATTGGGATCTTGAATCCCCTTATAAATACCCTTATTTACTCCGTAACTCATTTATTTTTTCTTTCTCTTACATTCCTTCATTTACTTCCAATCATCAATATTGCTTCATTCTTCTCTTTGCTTTACAAATCAAAAACCCTAAATCCCAAATTTCATTTTCATTCTTCTATGGCTCCTAGATCATCACGTTCAAGAGATGTAAATCTCTTGACTGTTCCATACAATCCCTCACCAGATGTCACACAGGCACCTGGTGCCCCTAGTAGTGCTTCGGCCATAAAACTAAATCCAAATAATCCTATGGCCAGCCTACGAGGATCTCAAGGGTCCGATACCCTTATTGGTAGAATTCAAAAGTTTTTGAAGAATTCTCCAATAGGACCCTCATTCTCTCTAAACCCACGTAAGATGTTTCACAACTACTTATGTGAGTTTTGGTACACTGCCGTTCTTTCTTCTGATTGTTCCTCCATCAGTTTCACGTTAAAGGATGGAACAATCCAGTGTGCCTTGTCAGCAGATATATTGAGGGATGCCTTACGCCTCAATTACTGGAGAGAGGGTGAATCTCCAGTCGTCTTGCCCCCTAATATAAACTTTCGCCAAGTACTCCTGGAAATGGGACACAGGGAGTGTTTGGAGAATGGGGTGTTGAAGACAAAAGGTGCGATGACCATGAAGGGCCTTACACCTTCATGGAGGTATTTTTTCATCCACCTGGTGGAGAGCATGGGTGGGAGTTCTGGTGGACTTGACCAGATTAACTCCTCGCAAGCAGAGATGGCTTACTGCTTGTGGAACGGATTGAGAGTGGACTTTGCAGATATTTTGTATAGAAGCCTAGTACAAAAACTGAAGGGCTCCAGGGGTGTGTGTATCCCCTTTTCAAGGTTTCTCTCTCTCTGTTTTCAACAAATTCTGGGCCATGAAGAATATAAAAGTACAGATTCACCGTACACAAGGCCAGATATGTTGAGGAATCTAGACTCTCTGGTATCTGAAGCTGGAGAGGTCGAAATTCCAGAGCGAATGCAACTGGCATTTGCTAAAACTGATGCACCTTTGGAAAGTGAATCAGAAAGACAATTGGGCGGGCCTCAAAATAATGAGGGACCCTCCAGTTCGTCTCAAGTTGTGGTTGAGGATAGAGCAACCATAACTGAAGCAACTCCAATCACGTCTATCCCTGGTGAAGATACTTCGGTATCTGATCCTCCAACAGATGCACCCATCCAGGAAACTGGGGAAGGTCATCTGGAGACTGTCCAGGTAACTGAACAGCCCTCTGTCACATTCATGGATCTGGACATGAATGTTAATGACGAGGAAATCCTTATAGAATCTTCGGATTCTGAAGGTACTGAAACAGACCAGGAGATTCTTGATGCTTCTGTACAAGCTCAAGACCCTTCATCTCCAGTCTTACCTCCAGACGCATCAATTTCATTTTCATTCTTCTATGGCTCCTAGATCATCACGTTCAAGAGATGTAAATCTCTTGACTGTTCCATACAATCCCTCACCAGATGTCACACAGGCACCTGGTGCCCCTAGTAGTGCTTCGGCCATAAAACTAAATCCAAATAATCCTATGGCCAGCCTACGAGGATCTCAAGGGTCCGATACCCTTATTGGTAGAATTCAAAAGTTTTTGAAGAATTCTCCAATAGGACCCTCATTCTCTCTAAACCCACGTAAGATGTTTCACAACTACTTATGTGAGTTTTGGTACACTGCCGTTCTTTCTTCTGATTGTTCCTCCATCAGTTTCACGTTAAAGGATGGAACAATCCAGTGTGCCTTGTCAGCAGATATATTGAGGGATGCCTTACGCCTCAATTACTGGAGAGAGGGTGAATCTCCAGTCGTCTTGCCCCCTAATATAAACTTTCGCCAAGTACTCCTGGAAATGGGACACAGGGAGTGTTTGGAGAATGGGGTGTTGAAGACAAAAGGTGCGATGACCATGAAGGGCCTTACACCTTCATGGAGGTATTTTTTCATCCACCTGGTGGAGAGCATGGGTGGGAGTTCTGGTGGACTTGACCAGATTAACTCCTCGCAAGCAGAGATGGCTTACTGCTTGTGGAACGGATTGAGAGTGGACTTTGCAGATATTTTGTATAGAAGCCTAGTACAAAAACTGAAGGGCTCCAGGGGTGTGTGTATCCCCTTTTCAAGGTTTCTCTCTCTCTGTTTTCAACAAATTCTGGGCCATGAAGAATATAAAAGTACAGATTCACCGTACACAAGGCCAGATATGTTGAGGAATCTAGACTCTCTGGTATCTGAAGCTGGAGAGGTCGAAATTCCAGAGCGAATGCAACTGGCATTTGCTAAAACTGATGCACCTTTGGAAAGTGAATCAGAAAGACAATTGGGCGGGCCTCAAAATAATGAGGGACCCTCCAGTTCGTCTCAAGTTGTGGTTGAGGATAGAGCAACCATAACTGAAGCAACTCCAATCACGTCTATCCCTGGTGAAGATACTTCGGTATCTGATCCTCCAACAGATGCACCCATCCAGGAAACTGGGGAAGGTCATCTGGAGACTGTCCAGGTAACTGAACAGCCCTCTGTCACATTCATGGATCTGGACATGAATGTTAATGACGAGGAAATCCTTATAGAATCTTCGGATTCTGAAGGTACTGAAACAGACCAGGAGATTCTTGATGCTTCTGTACAAGCTCAAGACCCTTCATCTCCAGTCTTACCTCCAGACGCATCAATTTCATTTTCACCCCCTCAAGAAAATACGCCTACTGATACATCCTTACCAATATATTCCGCTCCCTCACCAACTGGGCAATTCTCACTTGCTCGAGAAATGCCCCCACCACCGTCGCCGTTGTTCACACCTGAGCATTCTCAGCATGAACAACACATTGAATTTCCAGTCCCTTCTTCTTCCACCACTCCTTATATATATTCAACTGCTGGCCTGACAACTGGGGAGACTTCCATTAGTTTGCCTCCTCCAGTTGCTCCAGTAGTAACTGCAAGTGGTCCAGTGACACCTTCTCCTTTGTCACTGGACAGTCAAGTTGTCTCACTACAAGCCGATCTCCAAAACCTTCTTACCAGGGTGGAGGAGATTCAGAAGACACTTGACAAGAATACCAAGTCTTTCTCCAGATACCACAAGGACTCTTTGACAAATATTAAGGTGGTCGATCTGGGGATAAACAAGTTTTCTTCAAATGAAGACTTGGTGTTCAAGAAGCTTAATGAGTTGGTCACTGGCTGCAACAATCTGGCTGGTACTCTAAAGGAAGCCTTTGACCTAACTCACTCCAAGGTCACCAGTTCCATCTCAAATCTACTTGGCAACACTGTTCGAACTTCCGAAGTAGATCTGAAGGAAATTGAGAGGCAGGTCAAGGAATTAGTTGAACGACCTGGCCTAGATGTAACTGGCCTTGGAGAGCAATTGGTATCTTCAGTTGGTCAGAAGATAGAGGATACGTTGGGTGCTAGGGAAGCACATTTGATAGAAAGGGTGATGTCTGAGATCACCAAGCTGGCCACTCCCCAGGTTGATCTGGCCCCACTTACCAGTGAGATCAACCAGTTGAGGGGCAGCATTGAAGGTTTGAGCACCCAAGTATCTCTACATACTGAATCATTAAATAAACTGACCAATGAAGTGGAGAATTTGAAGAAGAGGGATGATGATATGAAGGAAAAGGTGGTTGCTGGTATTGATGAAGAATCAAAAATTTTGAATGCATTGAAAACTTCTGGGCCATGAAGAATATAAAAGTACAGATTCACCGTACACAAGGCCAGATATGTTGAGGAATCTAGACTCTCTGGTATCTGAAGCTGGAGAGGTCGAAATTCCAGAGCGAATGCAACTGGCATTTGCTAAAACTGATGCACCTTTGGAAAGTGAATCAGAAAGACAATTGGGCGGGCCTCAAAATAATGAGGGACCCTCCAGTTCGTCTCAAGTTGTGGTTGAGGATAGAGCAACCATAACTGAAGCAACTCCAATCACGTCTATCCCTGGTGAAGATACTTCGGTATCTGATCCTCCAACAGATGCACCCATCCAGGAAACTGGGGAAGGTCATCTGGAGACTGTCCAGGTAACTGAACAGCCCTCTGTCACATTCATGGATCTGGACATGAATGTTAATGACGAGGAAATCCTTATAGAATCTTCGGATTCTGAAGGTACTGAAACAGACCAGGAGATTCTTGATGCTTCTGTACAAGCTCAAGACCCTTCATCTCCAGTCTTACCTCCAGACGCATCAATTTCATTTTCACCCCCTCAAGAAAATACGCCTACTGATACATCCTTACCAATATATTCCGCTCCCTCACCAACTGGGCAATTCTCACTTGCTCGAGAAATGCCCCCACCACCGTCGCCGTTGTTCACACCTGAGCATTCTCAGCATGAACAACACATTGAATTTCCAGTCCCTTCTTCTTCCACCACTCCTTATATATATTCAACTGCTGGCCTGACAACTGGGGAGACTTCCATTAGTTTGCCTCCTCCAGTTGCTCCAGTAGTAACTGCAAGTGGTCCAGTGACACCTTCTCCTTTGTCACTGGACAGTCAAGTTGTCTCACTACAAGCCGATCTCCAAAACCTTCTTACCAGGGTGGAGGAGATTCAGAAGACACTTGACAAGAATACCAAGTCTTTCTCCAGATACCACAAGGACTCTTTGACAAATATTAAGGTGGTCGATCTGGGGATAAACAAGTTTTCTTCAAATGAAGACATTAAGTCCGCTGTACTGGCTGCTGGTGCTGGGAGTATTGATGAAGAATCAAAAATTTTGAATGCATTGAAAACTGGTCAAGACAAAGTTGTTGCAAATGTCTTGGCCCAGTCTAAAGAAACCAACCACCTTTGGAGGTCCTTCAGGATGATGTGTGGGATATTCAAAGAGTGCAAGGATGTGCAGTCGTGGCAGCCTCTTGACCGGTTGCCATCACACCCCTCTGAATGGGAAGCAATTAGGGCAGGTCTAGATGCTGCCAAGGGGGAAAGAAGTACAGTCCTTGCACCACCAGTTGTACCTAGAAGGGAATTGAGCTTAGCTACCAGTACTGAAGCTGGTGAGCAAACTGGTGGAGATGCTAGTGTAAGGGGGAATGTGTTAGACAAGGGAAAGGGTAAAGTATCTGATGAAGCCCAGCCGGCCACTGAAATGCAAATGCTTGAAACTGGTAATGCTGATGTACTGCCTCCAGTTTCAGATAGTGATAGTAGAAGACTGGCCAGACTTGGTGATGACATTAAAGAAAGAAAGAAAATGAAACAAAGGAACCAAGCTGAAGCCAGGGCACATCTCACACAATTGAAATTGCTAGATATGAGTGATGCCAATCTTCTGGGTATCACTAAGGAGGAGTATCTCAGGATTAAGAATGATCCTAGGATAGTTGACCAGTTAAATGAAATGCTAGATGTTGAACTGGAAAGACACTATCATGAGGATGAGGCTGAATTTGATGCCAGAAGCTTGAACATTTCATTGGAGAGGGCTAAGGAGTTAAGGGCCAGTGGGATTCTAAAGAGAATTGCTAATGTGAAGAAGGTTGTGAAGGAAGTGATGAATCCACCAAGGAGAAGGATTCCACAACCAAGAAGACCACTGACAAAAGATGCAAGGGATGCTGACCTTAGAACATTCGTTGAACCAACTGGCGAGGTCTCAAATGAAGACATTAAGTCCGCTGTACTGGCTGCTGGTGCTGGGAGTATTAAAATCACAAATGAAACTGAAGCAAGAAACTACTACTCCCAGATCATGTCAACCAGAAGACATGGTGGTACTATTACTAGTGTCAATGTTACAATTAAGCCAGGCACCAAGGTTTTTCAAGTAGAGGTTAAGTATGCTGGTGGGCCATTGGTTAGAACTGATAACCCTGGTGTGCTACAATATGGGTTCAGCGAATGGGTCGAGATGGTGAATGTGCTTGATGCTAAGGCACAAAAGAATAGGTTTGAGAAGGCATGGGTAAATTTCTTAAAGGGCAAGATTCAACATAAAGAGAATCTGGAGCAAAGGCTGAATATTGACCCTGAAGACACTCAACCTATTTCTCTAGTGACCAAGAGAAGAAGAACTGGCGAAGGGCCATCTGTTTAAGTTCTTTCTTCAGTTATCTACTTGTAATTTGTATTTACATTCTGTAACTTGTATAAATTTCATTCCCTTGTATAAATGAAGTTACCAGTTTGTAACCACAAGGTAGATAATAGATTAAAATCTAACAAACATAAAAGAAAAACCTAAGGCATTTATTGATCTATAAAAATACCTTAGATAACTTAAATAGATTTAAATCGAACAAGTCTCTCCAGTTCACACTTGTACAGATACAAGAACTAGAAAAGACTTAGACTATATTTCTAGACAAATAGGGGGAATTTGTTAGGACCAGTTCACCTGGAACTGACCAGTCACCAGTTCACACTGACCAGTTCACCAGTTGCACCTGGTGACCAGTAAACTGGTGACCAAGAAGATTTGTCGAGAAATATATTGAAGTCCAGTTGCACCGTACAGTCAACGCAACTGACCAGTCACCAGTTCACACTGACCAGTCACCAGTTCAATGACCTTTAGGACCAGTTCACCTGGAACTGGCCAGTCACCAGTTCACTCTGACCAGTCACCAGTTGCATCTGACCAGTTCACCAGTTAACTGGTGACCAAGCACAGTTCACACTGACCAGTCACCAGTTCACACTGACCAGTCACCAGTTCACACTGACCAGTCACCAGTTCACACTGACCAGTCACCAGTTCACACTGACCAGTCACCAGTTCAACTGACCAGTCACCAGTTCACACTGACCAGTCACCAGTTCACACTGACCAGTCACCAGTTCACATGACCAGTCACCAGTTCACACTGACCAGTCACCAGTTCACACTGACCAGTCACCAGTTCACACTGACCAGTCACCAGTTCAACTGACCAGTCACCAGTTCACACTGACCAGTCACCAGTTGCACCTGACCAGTCACCAGTTCACACTGACCAGTCACCAGTTCACACTGACCAGTCACCAGTTCACACTGACCAGTCACCAGTTCAACTGACCAGTCACCAGTTCACACTGACCAGTCACCAGTTCACACTGACCAGTCACCAGTTCACACTGACCAGTCACCAGTTAACTGACCAGTCACAGTTCACACTGACCTTTAGGACCAGTTCACCTGGAACTGGCCAGTCACCAGTTCACTCTGACCAGTCACCAGTTGCACTCTGACCAGTTCACCAGTTAACTGGTGACCAAGACCAGTTCACACTGACCAGTCACCAGTTCACACTGACCAGTCACCAGTTCACACTGACCAGTCACCAGTTCACACTGACCAGTCACCAGTTCACACTGACCAGTCACCAGTTCACACTGACCAGTCACCAGTTCACACTGACCAGTCACCAGTTACACTGACCAGTTCACCTGGAACTGGCCAGTCACCAGTTCACACTGACCAGTCACCAGTTGCATCTGGTGACCCAGTAAACTGACCAGGAGTTAGGACCAGTTCACCTGGAACTGGCCAGTCACCAGTTCACACTGACCAGTTCACCAGTTCACCTGACCAGTCACCAGTTCACACTGACCAGTCACCAGTTCACCTGACCAGTCACCAGTTCACACTGACCAGTCACCAGTTCACACTGACCAGTCACCAGTTCATGACCAGTACCTGGAACTGGCCAGTCACCAGTTCACACTGACCTTTAGGACCAGTTCACCTGGAACTGGCCAGTCACCAGTTCACTCTGACCAGTCACCAGTTCACTCTGACCAGTTCACCAGTTAACTGGCCAGTCACCAGTTCACACTGACCAGTCACCAGTTCACACTGACCAGTCACCAGTAACTGCCAGTCACCAGTTCACACTGACCAGTCACCAGTTCACACTGACCAGTCACCAGTAACTGCCAGTCACCAGTTCACACTGACCAGTCACCAGTTCACACTGACCAGTCACCAGTAATCTGTTAGGACCAGTTCACCAGTTAACTGACCAGTCACCTGTTAAAACTAGCCAGTCACCAGTTCACACTGACCAGTCACCAGTTGCATCTGGTGACCCAGTAAACTGGTGACCAAGATGATTTGTCGAGAAATATATTGAAGTCCAGTTGCACCGTACAGTTAACGCAACTGAAGACTTCCTCCAGTTGAGAACTGACCAAGTTGAAGAAGCATTCCAGTTGAAGTCGAAGACAACAAATGGAAGAAAGAGAATGGCAATGGCAGCGAAGCCCAGTTGGCATTCTAGTCAGTTACAAACTGGAGACCATCAGTGGAAAGCCCTTACAAAGCTTTACACTGATTACGAGGAATTGACTTGTGTGCTTTATGTACCTTTACCCGGATAATAAGCCTTATCTTATTATTTAAGTATTAAAAGGTACATAAAGGTGGTTATGTAAAGTCACTTTAACATGCGACTTTACAATGCTTTTTAAGGAATTAAATGCTATTCCTTAAATGCTCCCAACCACATTTGTACGGCTAAAGTTAACATCCCAATGTTAACTTTGCCTATAAATACAAGTCATTGCACAACCAAGAATTCAAGTATTCGAACTCACAAGATAAATACTTCACACTTTGCAAACCTGCAATATTCTTGGTGAACTTGTGCAATATTCTCTCAATCGCTAAAAGGAACATTTCACTACTTTAAGTGTTTCGATTGTTGAAGAGAAATTCCGAGTATAGATCAATTGTATTTCATAGGTTGTTAGGATATTTACATTCGTGTATTATCTTGGTTCCGCATCAACCTTGTAATTTGTATTTACATTCTGTAACTTGTATAAATTTCATTCCCTTGTATAAATGAAGTTACCAGTTTGTAACCACAAGGTAGATAATAGATTAAAATCTAACAAACATAAAAGAAAAACCTAAGGCATTTATTGATCTATAAAAATACCTTAGATAACTTAAATAGATTTAAATCGGTTTGCTGAACTGGGCTTCCCAGCGGCGCTGGATGGGCTCCAGCGGCGCTGGGACTTGGACAGCGGTGCTGGCAAGGTGCCAGCGGCGCTCGTAGCTCCTGCTGCTTTTCTTTTCTTTAAGTCTATTTTCGTATTTTAATTAAGTCTATTTTCGTATTTTAATTAAGTATGTTTTAGTATTTTAATTAAGTGTGTTTTAGTATTTTAATTAAGTGTGTTTTAGTATTTTAATTAAGTGTGTTTTAGTATTTTAATTAAGTGTGTTTTAGTATTTTAATTAAGTGTGTTTTAGTATTTTAATTAAGTGTGTTTTAGTATTTTAATTAAGTGTGTTTTAGTATTTTAATTAAGTGTGTTTTAGTATTTTAATTAAGTGTGTTTTAGTATTTTAATTAAGTGTGTTTTAGTATTTTAATTAAGTGTGTTTTAGTATTTTAATTAAGTGTGTTTTAGTATTTTAATTAAGTGTGTTTTAGTATTTTAATTAAGTGTGTTTTAGTATTTTAATTAAGTGTGTTTTAGTATTTTAATTAAGTGTGTTTTAGTATTTTAATTAAGTGTGTTTTAGTATTTTAATTAAGTGTGTTTTAGTATTTTAATTAAGTGTGTTTTAGTATTTTAATTAAGTGTGTTTTAGTATTTTAATTAAGTGTGTTTTAGTATTTTAATTAAGTGTGTTTTAGTATTTTAATTAAGTGTGTTTTAGTATTTTAATTAAGTGTGTTTTAGTATTTTAATTAAGTGTGTTTTAGTATTTTAATTAAGTGTGTTTTAGTATTTTAATTAAGTGTGTTTTAGTATTTTAATTAAGTGTGTTTTAGTATTTTAATTAAGTGTGTTTTAGTATTTTAATTAAGTGTGTTTTAGTATTTTAATTAAGTGTGTTTTAGTATTTTAATTAAGTGTGTTTTAGTATTTTAATTAAGTGTGTTTTAGTATTTTAATTAAGTGTGTTTTAGTATTTTAATTAAGTGTGTTTTAGTATTTTAATTAAGTGTGTTTTAGTATTTTAATTAAGTGTGTTTTAGTATTTTAATTAAGTGTGTTTTAGTATTTTAATTAAGTGTGTTTTAGTATTTTAATTAAGTGTGTTTTAGTATTTTAATTAAGTGTGTTTTAGTATTTTAATTAAGTGTGTTTTAGTATTTTAATTAAGTGTGTTTTAGTATTTTAATTAAGTGTGTTTTAGTATTTTAATTAAGTGTGTTTTAGTATTTTAATTAAGTGTGTTTTAGTATTTTAATTAAGTGTGTTTTAGTATTTTAATTAAGTGTGTTTTAGTATTTTAATTAAGTGTGTTTTAGTATTTTAATTAAGTGTGTTTTAGTATTTTAATTAAGTGTGTTTTAGTATTTTAATTAAGTGTGTTTTAGTATTTTAATTAAGTGTGTTTTAGTATTTTAATTAAGTGTGTTTTAGTATTTTAATTAAGTGTGTTTTAGTATTTTAATTAAGTGTGTTTTAGTATTTTAATTAAGTGTGTTTTAGTATTTTAATTAAGTGTGTTTTAGTATTTTAATTAAGTGTGTTTTAGTATTTTAATTAAGTGTGTTTTAGTATTTTAATTAAGTGTGTTTTAGTATTTTAATTAAGTGTGTTTTAGTATTTTAATTAAGTGTGTTTTAGTATTTTAATTAAGTGTGTTTTAGTATTTTAATTAAGTGTGTTTTAGTATTGTAATGTGTTTAAGTATTTTAATAAAATATGCCTATTGGTAATTTAATAACAACAGAAATTTATTCATAATTTAAAAACATTACAAACTTATTAAAGAGAAACATACAACATAATAGTTCTAGAACACATTATTAAAAGACAAACTTATTCATTCATCTCATAAACTGCTTTGGCCCATATGATCAAATGGTTCAAGTTGTAAACCGCACAATCAAGTTGTTCCAGAGCAACTTGAATCTTGTCGATCTTCCCCTGCAAATAAGTAAAGTATTGACACTCAAGATCAATACAATACCCGGTTTGTATATAATCGATTTGTTCTCAACACCATTGCTTCTTCGCATTTAGTTTTTGCATAACTGCAACAAGTTCTCTTTAAACAATTGGTGGTCGAGGATATCAGCCATGATACTTTCCTGCACTTGATCGACAGTCATTGGTGGTTTTGGGTTACTGACATTTGATGAAGAAGCCATTTCAGATGTATAAAAGTTTGTGTTTTGATCACAAAAATTTGATAAGGAGCCAGTATTTATAGATAAACTACAAGACGTTCCTCCAACGTTCAAAATTTAAAATATTTACACTTCAGTCCCTCAAACGTTCGAATTCAAAATATTTACACTTTCAGTCCCTCAAACGACCAAAAATTCAAAAACATTTACACTTCCAGTCCCTGAACGGCTAGCCTGGATGTCACTCTATAAATACGAACCCAGAGCACAATTCAGTTTCATCACCATTCCAATTTTCATTCTTCTACAAACTCACTCACTCTTTCTAACCAAATGGCGTCCTCATCATCAAAAAAGAATGTTCACCGACCTCGTCTGACCGAAGATGAGATGAAAACACGAATCATGGCTGATATCAAAGAGGACACCCTCTATCAAACTGAACTCTCTGGGGTCATGGGTTACCTACGGGAGAAAAGACGACGATGCGAGCAACAGGTTGAGGCAATACAAGCACCAGGCCGCAACGTCTCGAAGCACGAAGAACACTATTCTTCGTTTCTACAGGGGGAGATCAGCAAGGTCAAGAGGGTAGTCGATGATGTTTTTAAGGCCGGTCACACGTTGGTGACCAATGCACTTGGGCCGAATCGTACCACGACAATTACGGGGAAGACAAAACCACGTGGGAAGTCAAATGCCTGTAACACGACAAGTGGTGGCTCGACGAAAGCGCTTATTTTTAAGTAATGGTAACATTTCAATGATTTTGTGTTTTTATCATGTACTGTCTTTTTTAATTATGTGTTGTCTTTTATTTTTAAGTAATGTAATGTGTTTGTTAAATAATAAAATGTGTTTGTTTAATTTTGTGAAAAAGAAAAATGAAATAATGAATGAAAAGTGAAAGAATAAAGGAAGAATAGGAGGTTATAAGGAGGGGGTGTTATTGGGGTGTTCTAAGAGAGAGAAAAGCTGATGAATAGTAGAAGAATATGGAAAGAAGTGGTGTTATATAAGGAGGGGCCTTACATAATAATAGGAATTCGGTTCATTTATTAAACATAATGATATGGCCAAAAACTTCAGGGGTGTTTGGTTTTTGGTTCGGAATCATTATGTGTCTAGCCGTATAGGTCTTTGTAATGGAATGGGAATGGGGCCATTATTTGGAAGTTCTTAGAGTTTGCTTAAAATTGATTGTTTTGATATCCAAATTTCCCATGTCATTAACCAAACAAATTCTTAGACGTGTGTTGAATATATCACTAACCTGCCTTTCTCATTACAAATCTCATGTTTGTAGCTCTAGATTTCTCCTCGACATAGTTGATCAAATAAGTAACTTTTTTTTGTTTTTCTAATTGTATATGCTTTGCATATGTCAACCCAAAGTAAAGAAAAACATATTAATGACGTTTAATAAATTAGGTTCTTTTAAAGTTGATCCAACTTTCAACTTTAACCATTGAATTAAATCCAATGATCAAGATTAAAATTTAATGTTTAAATATTGACTATTAGATTTAATACAATGGTTAAAGTTGATCCGACTTTAACTTATAGATAAAGTTGGATCAACTTTAGAGGATCTCAATCCATGTTGAATAGCATAGCAAATACGTATAAGTCGCATCCTTAAGTGAAATGATGATGTTAAAAAGATGAGAGATAAAATGATTCATCTGATTGCAAAATTGTCATTTTAACTTCGTATAGTAATATATATAAGGACTCATAAGTTTTGTTGCAAATTAGTTATTTAGACGACAAATTTGGCACTTTAATCTCAGTACCAAACTATCAATAAGCTTTGCTTGGTTGTACTAAAACATATTACACTTTGATAATCAACAATAGGAAGCATACTATTTTTAATACTAGATTATTGGAACCCTAAAGTCTAAAATGGTAGGGTAAAGCTACTATTTGATCATTGATCAAACTCGAGCAACATTACCAATATTCATCTTCTTAAACAAGTTTTTGGTACTTGGAAACCATTCTACTAATTATCTTAAACAGGTTGAAAATTATATATAAGAAAAGGTTCATGTGAGAACCATTTAAATTGGAGGAACCATGAGAACCTTTAAATTATAACTTGATGTTCATATGTGCATGTTATATGTGAACAAATTCATACACATATGAACATATCAAGTTATACATACTATTACCTATGTTCATATGTAATAGTACTCACATGAACTTACCCTATATCTATCTATATATATATAGGATATATATATATATATATATATATATATATATGGGGAAGTGAATATGGGGTTGTCTCCCATCTAAGCTTAGATGGGGAACACCTCACATTTAGTATTTTTAATCATAAAACCCAAGCTTAGATGGGTTCTTCTCTATTAGTAAGTGTGTCTTTTACATTTCTTCTAAATCATTGTATCATACTCTATGGAACTTTAAAAAATATAATTAACTTGCAAGTATTTTTCGATGAACCTTTTCTTTTCTAAAAGAGTAAATTTCCCATTATGCCCTTCTGTGGGTTTTGACCAGGTCTTTTTTCTGTAGATTGTCTCCCCTTTACGGTGGCCTTTGAATAAAATACGAAAGGCGAATTCTTTATGAAAGGTTTTACACGGATCCAATTGATCGTTGCAAGGAACTTTTATTATATGGACAAAACAATCCTTTGTATATTTTATTTTATTTTTCCTTATTGCCATAGAACTTCTCAAAGGAAGGGTTGGTGGGAGCGACGCAATGTGTGACGTGTCGCCCAAGCAGACGACCCTCGGCTAAATGGCTTCGGGCGCAACTTGCGTTCAAAAATTCGATGGCTCACAGGATTCTATATCCAAACTTGGAGATTTCTCTTCAAATTCGTGCATAAATCACACATGGAGATTTCTTTTTTTATGAAATTAAATGGGTCGTCATTTCTTTTTCCATGATTAGTATCACATATCTGCATTAAACAACCTGGTACTTCTTTTCATGTAGCCACACAATGATATACAACGTGTTCAATTTCAAATAAGTGATAATTGACAGAATTTCCAAAACGGAAACGAATCAACTTTCGGCATCTACTAGACACCCACAAAAACGATTGTGAAACAATGAAAGTAAATAAAACACACCCTCGATTATAAAACGAAGATATCGCAGTTATACACTTATGTGGCGTATATTTGGGTGAAGAATTTGTTACCTATGAATTATTTAAACATAGTATATATCATCCGTATATCATTTAACATGTTATTTAAAAGGAGGATTCTTATTCATAATCCTTACCATTAAATTTGTCATGTGTCAATCTTTCCTTATTAGACATAATTTTAGGTCTATATTTTAGGGGCATTAATTATTTTTCATATTTAAATGAGGAGAATATTTAATTTTTTGATTAGCGTGCAAGACACCTTCTAATTCTCGAAGATAAGACAACAAGTCGAATGTTGTATATTTGTAAATCCCAAAGATATATATACTGTGAAAATGGATGACACCCGATCACCCGACCTGTATTATAGACCCAATTGCAGATTTGCAGGCTTGCAGAGTTGCAGCTATATGACCGTGGGCCTGTGGCTTTTAAACAATCAATCAAGTCATGTCCGGCCCATTTACCAAACTTTTTGAATCCAATCAATCTTGACCAATGAAGTGCTTCAAAAAAGGGCCGGGACAATTTGCTTTTTTGAAAGGCATTACATTGAGAAAATGATTAATTCTCCGAACTCCATTCTTACATACTAACTTGAGATCAATAACTAATAAAAATTACTAAAATTTACCCATTAAAGGTTAAAAAAGAAAAAATCCTCTCAAGTCTTGATACTTTGATAGGTTACAAAATTTATTGATATTTGAAAAGGAGCGTTTGGATTAAATTGTATTAATGAATTAGTTGTTATGATAAGTCATTGCTATCATTATTACATCCAAATATTTTGTTTGGTCGTTGGATAATTGACAAACTTACAATCAATGAATATTTTTGTTTGTTATTACACTTTGAAAACTAAATTTTATGTGAAAACTAGAAAACTGGTCAAAACACACTGTGATCCGAATTTAACACAATGTGTTTTAATTGTGTTTTATAAAAACACTATGTTTTTATTGTGTAATCTAAAAACACATTGTGTTAAGTTTTAAATCACAGTGTGTTTTTGATAGCGCGTGAAAATCAGAAAATTGTTCAAGCACACTGTGATATGAACTTAACACAACGTGTTTTCTAAAAACACATTAAAAACACATTGTGTTAAATTCAGATCACAGTGTGTTTTGGCCAGTTTTCTAGTTTTCACGAAATATTTAGTTTTCAAATGATCACAACCCGTTATTACATATTCAATATTAAGGTTTTTCTACAACATGAAATTTAATTAACTACCAACCATGTAATATTTTTCATATTATTTTACTATGTTTTCCTTCAAAATCTTGATCGATTATAAATGTTTGTCCACAACAAAACTCTTGTATATGATAACGAATATTGGAACAAGATGACCTCTGGTATTTAGATATCCAACCGCAACAATGTAATAATTATTTGTAATGAATATAAGAAAATAATATTACTTATATAAAAAATTAAAGCAAGATATAAAGTTTCAATAAACTTGGAATGATACTAACCACCCATGGAACTACCTTAATGTACGGGTGGTGATCAGGTAAAATACAACAGAGTTGTCGTTAGTATGAAATATATTTTACACAGTCTTATAAAATATAAGTATATAACTCATATAATGATATACCTAAATAAGCTTAGGGATAATAACTTCAACATCTATAAAGCATGAAACTTTTAGTGAGTTGGATAAGAGAGTTTCAACCTGATAACTAACCCCAAGTCAACCTAATTAACAGCCATACTATAAGACATAAGGTTTGATCTTTAACTTTTAAATCTTTAATATAACCATTTTATCATATTACCCCTATCTTACCTATTTTATATTTATATACTATTTTTACAATTTTATTTTACAAAATTATTTTATTTTATTAATATTTCACCGATAAGTATCTATCAAAATCCAAAACTAATTAAGTTGGTCATAATCACCTATTTAGTACATACAATACTGATCTAATATGCTAGTTGTAATATAAACTTGACATGGGCACATGGCATGAAAGAATTCAGTTTTCTTAATTTGTAGGTGTGTGTTGGTTTTGGTAGGTATGTTCGGCAGAGAAGGAGGAAAGAAAAGTGTCAGCCGCCACTTTTGGATCGGGAGCCACTCAACATCAACAACAACATCATCTTTGATCATAGTTATCATTGTTTGAACTCTTTACTTTTACTATTATTACTAGATTTATGTCTGTGTTAGATACACAGTAGTCTATGATATTTTCAAGATAAGATGAATTAAAAGATAAAGTTTAAGATACAAAAATTTAAAAATCGATATTAATTAGTAAATTAATGGTTAATAAAAAATAAAGCAAAAGAATTAATAATAATTTATAAATGATAGAGTTATGTAAAAATTATATAGTAAAATCAAGGTTTTTAATTGGTTAATAGGTCGTTAATGTGGACTTGGTGAACGGAGACAGGATCCTGCAACTAGAATAATTATTATCAGGTGAATATAATTAGGACCAGATTTATACAAAAGATTATATCATATTGACAAAACTTTGCTTATTCTAATGCTTAATAGGTGACTGTAATTAGAATCATATTAAACGATAAGGTGAATGTAGCCAGAATCTTAGGCGTGTCGAGTTGTTCAACAAGTATACTATTAGCTTGCCTCCCTCGTAAACCAACAGTTGAGACACCTCCCGCATTATCTTCTTATTTTAATTTTAGTTATTTGAAAATCGTGACAAACCTCCAAACAATCTTAAAGTTACAATTAACTGTTTTCTTAAACATAGTCTCTGCGAACGATCTTGGTCTTACCTATCTACTATATTATGAATGAACGGGTCCACTGCCCGTGAGTGAATGAAGTAGAAAAGTTTTCTTTGTAAAAATTGTTTAGAAATAATTAAGACTTTTCGGCACATCCGTTGACACACCGGCTTTTCATATGTCATCGTTAGTCTTCCTTTAGTAGATTAACGAGATTTATCTATATTACATTATAAAACATTTGTTCTTTCCATTTAACCCAAAAATTTTACTCCTCTCTTCATTATTTTAAACATCTCTACATGAAATACCTATAATATTTACCTGAAGTACATATAACACTACTAATGAAATTAATTACCAACATCTACCTTAACTCCTAAAATAACTAAACTACCCTTTTACATCAATAACCTACACTACTCGCTTCCGCCATGACCACCAACCACCGCTGCTGCATCGCGTGGATTTTCTTCTAGTATATATATATAGAGAGAGAACTTGGTTCATGATGCGTGTGACGAACAATGTGGTGTTGTAACGCAACCAAAGTATCCAAGATCGTAATTCTCACACTTGGGATTGTAGCAACTTGTTGCCTTGCGGGTTTTCAGATATTCAGCCCGGAGAAATTGGAATGGAAAGATATAGTGGCTTTGTCTTATTTATGGATACTTGAAACCCTGGTTCAAACAAGGTGTTCATTCAAATCAAGCTGTATATGTTACTACAACCACTAAATATTGAAAAAGAAACTTGAGAAAGCTAAGTGTTAAACATGTCATTCTCACCCATGCACCTATGAGCACTTTACTTCCTTAATTGATTCTATCTTTTATCCTAATTTATTCTTTGGATAGTCAAAAAACATAATTTGACCAATTTTGCTCCTTAATTTAAATGCTTTAAATTAAATATGATAACTATCTATTATTATTGGTCTCCCATTGATTAGTCTCATGATCAACATAAGAGGAGGTAAATTACGCACCGCTATGATTAAAAGGACATGGGGCAGGATTTGAACTCCTAACCTCCATCTATATGTTGCATATCCCTCACTACCAAGCTCAGGAAACAATTTCACTGCTCTAGCTGAAGATGATGCTTAATGGGCTTTAACTCAGGCCCAACAGCCAGGCCTGCTTTTGGTACAACAAAGCATGTTTTTAGAATTCCTTATTCCAAAATTTGTGCAGAAGTGTCACTAGAAAGTCAACTTAATCTTTACTTGCTTTAAAGTTTTTCTTATTCTATAATTTTCTTATAATTGTTACTTTAAGATTAGTATTATCTTCTAAGGAAATCAGTCCTGTTCATAACATAGAGATTTTTTCCAAAAGGCTGAACTGCTTTTCTGGCATAGGTGAAATCTATAAAAGTTAAAGACCAAATTCCACTAGCATTAAAGGGATTTCACAAATGATGCTCAATCATCATAAGCACCATCACTGGTCCACCACCACCAAACACTTTCCTTTGATCTTGCTTAATTTTTCTTAAAAGTTACACCTCTGGCCTCAAGTTAGTACCTGAACAATCGGGCCGGGTCATACTAAGCCAACTATAATCTATACTCGGTCATACTAACCTAACGATAATCGATACTCTAAAAGATATAAACCGTTTTAATATAATTAAACCGTGATTTACTCACTAAAGATAGTAAAAACTTGTATAATATATTGAAAGAAGCTATATTTTTTATGAACTTGTATAATGAAAGAAGCTATATTTATGGTTAGAGAAATCATTTGCAAGATTCCAGCTTTTGATATCATCTTTAACATTTGTATAGATCTTTATGGCTTTAGAAAATGGGATTTGGGTCCACTGCTCCAATAGGAAGATTTGTCAAGCATGTAGTATGATTAGCTAAACAGGATTAAAGGACACAGTGTTACAACAAGTAGAATATATATGTCAAAACATATCTTAAATCGCAGACAGTACACTCGGATCCAACAATGTGCAATGATGATACGACTTGACCGTCATCGAAAATTATTAAAGTGAGGTTTCTCTGGATCCAAGACATGTAAAGAAGATGAAAATCATCATCTGTAACTTTGCTACTTGTATGTGATAATAAGTTACTATTTTCGCGGAGAATGTTTTTACCTTGAAAGGTCACTTCTTGTGTACACACATAGCATTTGGTTTTTGAAAATCACACATTAATAGATAAGTCTCGTGAATTTTTTTGTAGAAACTATACAATCTATGAAATAATCTCATTAAATTCTTAATATTGCAAATATCAATATTCACATAACAACTAACAACGAACAAATTGCAACATTTCATCAATTACCAAAATTTTGACATAAAAAAAGATGCAGAACCAGAAAGGAAGACATATTCCAAATGTTTAAGTAAAATGTCCCAACGAAACTACACGGCGTTTAATCTTGACATTCGTGGTCTCATATTTGTGATATATACAACCAGGAAGTTGGTATGGAGTAACGTCGTCTCAGCTGTGATCACCTAGAGGTTCTTTTTCTTGAGATTCATCAATTACTGAACTTTTCATTGACATCCCATCAAGAATATCGCTTCCTGAATCTTCTTGCAACTCTTTGAACATCGCCATTACTTGTATCATTGTTGGCCTTCTCCACGACTTGTCATCCACACACTGAAACGATATCTTTAAACAATGGAATAGTTCAGACTCACATGATCTATCTGATAGCAATTCAGGATCGAGTATATCCCTCATTCTTTTTTCTCTTTGCAACTGTTTTGCCCATCCAACTAAATTGTTGTCATCACCGAACTCCAATGTATCTATCGGCTTTTTCCCAGAAAGAAGCTCTAATAATACAACTCCAAAGCTGTATACGTCTCCTTTTGCTGTGCATCTGAAACTCTGGTAGTATTCTGGTGGGACGTATCCTGGTGTCCCGGCTAATGTACTCACACTGAGATGAGTTTCAAGGGCATTCACAAGTCTTGCCATCCCAAAATCTGACACCCGGGCTTCAAAGTCTTCGTCTAAAAGGACATTGCTGGACTTCATGTCACGGTGGATAATGTGCGGTATGCAACTATGGTGAAGAAAGGCAAGCCCTCTTGCCGAACCAATGGCTATCTTCTTTCTTGATGACCAATCGAGTCTTGGAACACATCCTCCACCTTTGACCCGATCATGTAAAACGGCTTCTAAACTTCCCCATTTCATGTACTCGTACACAAGAAGCCTTTCTTCTCCGATTTTACAGTAACCCAACAACGGTACAAGGTTTCTGTGTTTGATTTTGCCAATTGTTTCCATTTCTGCCATGAATTCTCTGTCTCCTTGACTAGTGACGTGGATAAGTTTCTTGATCGCGACTACACTCCCGTCTTTTAACTGTGCTTTGTAAACATCACCAAATCCCCCTGAACCAATCAACGTGTCAGCACTGAACCCGTTTGTAGCTTCTAGCAAATGCCCAAAAGTTAACTTTCTTAACGGCTTCTCAAACGTGGCAATGTTGATGCTTAGAGGCTCGGGAACACCTGATAATTTCCAGCTGCTGCTTCCAGAAGTCGAGAGGCTTTCAATGTACTTGTCTCTAGTTTCTGCCTTCTTTTGAAACTTCTTCATTCTGAAAAGAATAAATGTGAGGATAATGATACAGAGAAGAGACACCAATATCCCCACAACCACCCCTGTAGCCATAGCATTCGTTTTCTTTCCTCTATGCTTGAGCCCGGATCGTCCATTTCCTGACCCACAAGGATCCAATGGCAACCCACAAAGGCCCGTATTGTTCTCGTATTTAGATGCTGGGAAAGTAGTAAGTTGACCCCCTGAAGGGATCGGGCCAGTGAGGTTATTGTTTGACACATCGAAATCATTGAGAAACGAAAGGCCCCCTAACGAACCTGGGATGAAACCCGTTAAAGAATTATGAGAAAGATCAAGAAGCAGAGCGGTTTTCAGATTACCAAAACTAAAAGGAATATCACCACTAAGATTATTGTAACCCAAATTCAAAGCTTGCAAGTAACTCAATGAACCATAGCTTTGAGGAATAGATCCAGTCAGCAAATTGTAGGATAAATCAAGATAGATCATGCTGCCATTACTCTCATAATTGTACATTGTCAAACCTGTATAGATTCGGGTTGATGGACAAGAATGATAGTTCAAGAACCCTTCAAGTCTTTCTTTTCGTATACCCTCGAATTCAACCAACCCTCCAGCAAATCTACAAGCTGTCCCACCCTCATTTCTCACAAAAGCGAATTGCTTTCCTGAAACCGGCCCAGGAGAAACAAGCCCGGCTGAATTTGCAAGCTCTTTAGGGAGTGACCCGTCTAACGAGTTACTATTCAAATCGAGCCAAATGAGGCTCCTACACTTGCCAAGACCTAAAGGAACCCGGCCCGTAAGTGAGTTGTTACCCAACTGAAGAATAGCAAGATTAACAAGATTCCCAACCCCTTCTGGAATTTCACCAGTGAACTTGTTGTTGGAAAGCGAAACCCACAACAAATTCGTACAGCTGGCTATCGAAACAGGGATGGTTCCTGTTACAAGATTGTTGTTGAGAATCAATGTTTGAAGGTTTCCTCCTTTAACACAAATCCCTTCTGGGATTTCACCAGTGAGGTTATTAGCCCACATTACCACATCCAAAATCTGTGGCAAGTTCCATATATCTAAAGGAATCGGTCCGGTAAGACTATTGAAACTAAGATCAATTGTTTCCAAACTTTTGCAGTTTCCAAGACTATTCGGAACAGACCCGGATAGATAATTATTAGCCAAGAGTAACTTCTGAAGAGACGAAAAAGATGAGGTTGGAGAACAAAATTCAACAGGTATGATTCCTGTAAATTCATTAGAACTTAAATCTAGAACTTGGAGTTGACTGCAGTTGGCTAAAGTCAACGGTAATTCCCCTGTGATGTTGTTAAATGAAGCAGAAAGATACTTCAAATTTGACAAAGAACTTACAACCGTCTTTAAGAAGTCCCCTGAAAGATAATTGTGGCCAAGGCTCAGGCTTGAAAGCCACGAACACGAAATGAATGTATCCGGAAGTCCTCCAATCAATTGGTTGTTGGAAAGATCAAGTTCTTCAAGTGTCTTGCAAGCATTTCCAACTTCTGATGGAATCTGACCAAAAAACTGGTTGTAAGCTAAAGACAAACTTTTCAAGTTTTTAAAGTCTCCCAACATGACACCCAGAATCTTCATTCGCAACGCATTATGGCTGATATCAAGCTTCTCTAGAAGGTGGCAGTTTGCTAAGCTGGCTGGAAACCCTGTTCCTGTTAGGTCGTTTCGAGATAGATTGATCACAGTAAGATTCTGGCATGTCCCAAAGTTTAGATTTTGAAACTTGCCAGTCAAGTTGTTGCCTGAAAGATCAAGAAACTTGAGGGTGGGTGCTATGAAACTTGTAGGTATATCACCCGTAATTCGGTTGTTGGAAAGGTCAAGAGATGAAAGATACTTGCAAGGAGTGAAAGAGCTAGGAAGGTTTCCGGTGAGTTTGTTGTTAGAGAAGTTAAGCAAGATCATATTTTGGCAGTTGGAAAGGGAAACAGACAACAGTGAGGAATCCGAAAGTTTGTTTTTTGATAAGCTAAGTGAATTAAGACTATTACATGTGCGAAACAAGGATTGGACGTCTAGCGAATTCGAGAAGTTGTTTGAGGATAAATCGAGTGTTTGAAAGGAGCATGAAGGCGAGGAGAAAGAAAGGTTACCGAAGAAAAAGTTGCCGGACAAATAGATATTGGTAAGAGTAGAGATTGACATGAGATCAGAGAGATCAAGGTTTCCAGATAGGTATGTGTTTGTGAGATTGAGGCCGGTGACACGGTTGTCTGTTGAACAGACAACGCCGTGCCATGAACATGGGCTGGACGATTTCCCAGAAACCGTCCAGCCTGATAAAGAACCATTTGGATCAGAATCAACTGATGATTTCTTGAAAGATAATAATTTAAAAGCATCATCTTCTTGACTTGTAACCAAGAAAGCAAGACTAAGCATAAAGCAGAACCAAAAGGATCTCTTCATTTGATCTTTGCACATCTTGTGAAGTAAACACAATCAAAATCTTTTCTTTTTAATACTTTCTCTCTACATTAGAGATTAACAAATACTATATGTTTACAAGTTTGTGTACATCTCTTTACAAAAGGCTCTTCTTGGCATGCAAATGAATAAGAAAAAGAGTATCTTTTTCAATATCAATTTGCAAAGCCAAGATCAAAATAAGTGAAAAGAATAGGGAAGTACTACAAAGAGAGAGAAAAAGAAATATAATGTTTGAAAATTGAAAAAAATAAAGTTAGTGGTCCTCAAGTATATATATATATACATATTCATCTTTATATGATATATATGTGTGTATATAAAAGAGAAGGTTTTTTGGGGGGAGAGGCATCACAGGTGTATGTAAATGAGTAGTGGGGGGTGTCCTTTCATGAAGAAAAAAGAGTTAAACTCAAAAGGCAAAAAAATAAACAAAAACAAAACCTTAAAAAGTTGAAATTTAGAGCTTGGGAAGGTTGGTTTGTTTGTTGGATTCTATGTTCAGAATGACAAAGCATTTAGTACAGAAATTTGATATATGAAGGGATGTCTTCAAGTCCAGTTTATCAGAGTTATGACTTTTGCTGTTAAATATTAAATTTTAACATTTGTGGGCTCTGAAGTATAATTTTGTGTATGTAGTGTAGGTGTGTACATATATTAATTCTTCACATGTTATCCATGATTCTAGTGTTGTAGTAACTCTCTAGGCACAAAACCATAATAGTTTTTTTAGTCATTTTTTACAGTAAAAAAACAAGAAAAAAACAAGTAGACTGAGAAGTTTGATATGTAAAGATTTAGTTAAAAAACGAATAATATGACCAACCAAAACTATTGTGGGATTGGAGATGGCACCTAGAGTTTGAAATAAATTGGGATGGCTAATGGCTTTCACAAAATAAGGGAGTGCAGTCAAACTTTGGATTTGATTTATATTTCTTTACCTCTTTATGTCTCTCAACTAAATTGGACCACTTTAAAGCCTTTAGACAGAAAGTATCTACAACGTCTTGAGGGAAAAAAAAATAATTAACAAAGAGAAGTAGAATTGCCCTTTTTTAGGAGTGCTTTCAACACAATTGACAAAAGTATGCATCGTGTTGAAAAAGAAAT
Organism: Erigeron breviscapus; assembly: GCA_034093135.1. Taxonomy (NCBI): domain Eukaryota; kingdom Viridiplantae; phylum Streptophyta; class Magnoliopsida; order Asterales; family Asteraceae; genus Erigeron; species Erigeron breviscapus. The sequence continues at coordinate 55,311,295 of CM067172.1, read as the reverse complement.
ACACCTTGGTGTGTATTGAGTGCACTCTACTCGCTCTTCTATATTCTATAATAAACTTGTATTATTGACATAAAATGGGTAATTTTTTTTTTTTGAACTGTCACGGGACGGCTAGCCGTTACATCCATTTTGGCAGGCAGTCACTAGCGACCGATCCACGAAGTCAGGGACAACAGGGAAGGGAAAACCCACCAATTTAACCGCTACAGAAGGCACGACGTTAAATTGGAGGTAATGGAACCACGTTTTTCGTGTTCAGGCTATCTACGTTTTTTGTATTTAGGTTAATTATGGAATATGAGTTTTTAACTCAAATTTCTATAATGAGGCTTAAATCCATAAATTTTTAAGTTGGGGCACTATGAATATCGCTAAGTTAAAAGCTTTAGCTAAATATATTTTTACCAACCAATTAGACTTTTTAGCTAACTATTGTTTTTATATTAATTTAATTATGTGTCAATCTACTACTATGATTTGGATAGATATGGTTTGACAAATTAGTCCAACTTACTAAAAGGCATTATCTTTAACTTAAACACTCCAGAATATATTCAACAAATTTAGGCTCCAATAAAAGCACCCGAACCATGACATAACATTAATATGACAAAACCTACACTAATTTTATCATTAAATGTAATTGATTATGACACCTTGTTGATCCTTGAAGTCTAAATTCAACGTTATAACAATTTTTACATATTTATATTCATTTTTTAGATTTAGAATATAATGGTAGGTGAAAGTTGATGTAGACGCCGTACGTGCCATTTTTGTAAGATAGTATCCATATTTTGATATTATCTTGTTATAAAATTAGCTCGTGATTTTCTTCTTGTTTGAATTTCCCTACTCACTAAAGTATGTTTTTACAATGACCATTAGAAATGCATGTCATCCCACCTCATATCGATCATTACCGTCGCTGTCTCATCATACTAACACCCCCAAATTTCGAGTTATTAGTAATATACATATATGTTTCGTTCAAGTAACGGTGAATAATTATATGTATATTATTGATGCGATGTACTAATTACTTGGAAAGTCATCCAACTTGTCACAAATACCTTTTCCGGGGTCCCAACAAAAAAAAGTTTTAATGTGGGGTAAAAACCCGGCTAAAAAACGTATTAAGGGGTTTTTTGTAAGTTGCAGGTAACAATTTAATTTTCAAATACCCCACATTAAAACTTTTTTTTGTTGGGACCCCGGAAAAGGTATTTGTGACAAGTTGGATGACTTTCCAAGTAATTAGCCCTTATAGGGCACGTGAATTTATGAGGACGTGGCAGGTGATTTGGCAGATAACCGGGTAAAAAGCAATGTTATCCGGTAAAACCCCTTAATACGTTTTTTAGCCGGGTTTTTACCCCACATTAAAACTTTTTTTTGTTGGGACCCCAGAAAAGGTATTTGTGACAAGTTGGATGACTTTCCAAGTAATTAGCCCATTTAAAATTTATTATAAATAAATTATAAACGTTAAATGTGTCGAGGTATATTTTAAAGACCTTTCGGGGCTTTTAGGAGCTTTTTGGGGTTGAGGCTTTTGATTTTAAATGAACATCCAAACAGGGCTATAACTTTATAAGAGGCTTATATTTAAAACTTTTTTTTGTTGGGACCCCGAAAAGGTATTTGTGACAAGTTGGATGACTTTCCAAGTAATTAGCCCATTTAAAATTTATTATAAATAAATTATAAACGTTAAATGTGTCGAGGTATATTTTAAAGACCTTTCGGGGCTTTTAGGAGCTTTTTGGGGTTGAGGCTTTTGATTTTAAATGAACATCCAAACAGGGCTATAACTTTAAAAAGAGTTTATATTTAAAAGCTTTTAAGTTTCTAAAAGCCCCCAAAAGCCCTTTGTCAAACCGAATATATCATATATGTGGTGGCTATGAGTAATATCTATAAAATTCTATATATTTAATACTATTTTTATGTATTTTTATTTAAAAATATTTAGCAAGCCTAAATCAATGTAATTCAATTCTATAGTTTTGTTTTTACACTTGTTAAAATGATAAAAACTATTCGGAAATTATATAGACCGAAAATTCTGTCTCCACTGATATTTACGTATACAATTCCCCAACATTACATTATTATATTAATAAAAAGATAGCATATGAATAGGTATGAATGTATGATTGTATGGTATGGTATGCTATGGATTAAGGATACAAAATCATAAATACTGTATGTTTTTATGTAGGATGTAGTTGTGGTCGGGTACCACTCTATATACATATGTATGTAATTTTATTTAAAAATATTTAGCAAGCCTAAATCAATGTAATTCAATTCTATAGTTTTGTTTTTACACTTGTTAAAATGATAAAAACTATTCGGAAATTATATAGACCGAAAATTCTGTCTCCACTGATATTTACGTATACAATTCCCCAACATTACATTATTATATTAATAAAAAGATAGCATATGAATAGGTATGAATGTATGATTGTATGGTATGGTATGCTATGGATTAAGGATACAAAATCATAAATACTGTATGTTTTTATGTAGGATGTAGTTGTGGTCGGGTACCACTCTATATACATATGTATGTAATTAAGTTTGATGCACGAGGTGGCGGGGCACGGAGCTCATGACTTTGGTTTTCCAGCCCCCCACTACACACATAATTAAGCACACGTTAGATCATCATTTTAAACTATTAATTTAAACAAAAGGAAATGTGATTAAATAAGTAGAGGAATACTATCTCTAGTTCTATAAAAAGAAGAAAGGTATTATGGTAGGTACTAATCTATTACTAGTTATGGAAACAATGATTATTGGATATTGGTACTCTATACAAGTTGCAAATGAACGGGGAGTACCTATTCAAATGTTAAGAAGTAGTGCGAAATGAAGACATTGATAGTAGTGTGGGAAGTTGCGAAGTTATCACTACACAAGAACTGATATGTTTACAACATAAATTTGTGAGTGCGGATGGTATTATGATGCACCAATTTTGACTCCTAATGTTAAATGTAAGTAATCTGATAGTAAAACACTTAGAAATCTTTTGGTTCTTGTAATTTGATCTGGGTCAGACTAAGCTGACACAGCTTACGATCTGTTTCTGGCCCAGATCATTCTTCAGGTTTTGCATTGTAATACCTTATGGAAGCAAGTGTTACTCAAGCTGCAACAACAATGATTATAGCATTCAATCAAAGTCTAAGAGGATGATTGAAGATAGAAGACCAAGCTGGTAGTGGAAGACAGTTTGGGATTAGCAGTCAGCTTGGAAACACTTAGGCAGATTGGTGCTTTGACAAATGACCCAATCTGTGTCTGACAATCAAGTGGAGATAACAATCTGAATTGAAGATAAGGACGAATGATGTGACCAGGAAGAATCCTAGGATCCAGGTTGGTGGTTGGATTTACATATGCGTGTCCATACTCTTATTGGATGAAAATGAATGAGTGACAGTACTTGGGGACCACAAGTACTATGAATTGGCACGATCAAATATTCCCTCTGACATCCAATAGAAGATGAATACGTGGTTGAATTGGACACCAAGAGAAGAAGGGTTTTCGCCTATAAAAGCCCCATTCCTTGATTGCATATGAGTGACATTCCTGAGAATTATTCTTCACATAAGTTTTTCTTTGCTCTTACACACAGCTTAGTCTGTTTGAGATCAGCTTTGGCTGATTCTCTTGAGTAGAAATTAGTTGATTGTAATTTGTCATTTCAGAGGGTTGTTTAGATATTTGTAGGCTATCTTGTTTCCGCAACAACCCTGTAATTCTTTGTATAAATTATTTCTTAATAAAGGATTACATTGAAAATTACAATCTGTGTGCAAGAATGTTTCTTTACTTTTACTGCTTTACTGTTTTATTGATTCTTGTTCTTTACTTATTTAATACTTATAAGCTGACTCTTTAAAACTTATATTTAAGAGTTTGTAAAGATCGAATTAAGTTGTATTCACCCCTCTCTACAACTGTTCTGTGTACAATATACTTTGGTATATTAATACACCTTGGGACGTATCAATTGGTATCAGAGCAGGGGTTAAGAATTAACTTGACTAGATCCTTGCTTATTTATTTAATAGTAAAGCATTATGTCTTCATATGTTGATAATGGTTCTTCAACCAGACCACCCATGTTTGACAAAGATGATTTCAGTGGGTGGAAAGGTCGTATGTCTTTGTTCCTTGAATCCATCGATAACAATATGCCTGACATCCTTACGGATGGTCCTTATGTTCCTACACATACCCTTGTGGTTGATGCAGTGGTCAGAGATGGTCAACCAACCATTCCTGCTACTGTCAAATCGATTGTTAAGGACAAGGCAGATTGGGGGGATGAGGATAGGAGATTGGCAAACTTGGATGTGAAGGCTAGAAATTTCATTGTCCAAGCTGTGCCCAAAGATATTTACCATTCTATTAAAATGTGTTCTACAGCTAAGAAAATGTGGGGTACTTTGACCATCATGTTTGAGGGTTGCTCTACTTCCATGGAATCCACCATAACCACTTTAACCAGGAAGTATGCGAGATTTTTCTCTTTGAAAAATGAATCCTTAACAGATACTCACACCCACTTTAATGCTTTGGTCAATGATTTAGCTGCAGTTGGAATAACTAAGAAAAATGATGTTTTAAAGAGTAAATTTCTTGATTCATTACCACCTAAATGGAATAATTATATTTCTTCTGTTAAGCTGAGTTCTATTTACCAAGATCTTAATCTCCCTGGACTTTTTGGTTTACTTCATAACCAAGAATGTTCAGAGGATGAGAAATTGATTGCTATGGGTGATTCTTATAGTCAGCCTGCTACTGCACTTGCTGCATCCATGACTGAACATCCTAGTTCAATTACTAATGAGATCATTCCTTGTATTAATGAAGTTGTTCCTATGATTTCTAACACTAACTCTGTTTGTTATGAATCTGAATGTGATGAATCTGATGGTGATGGTCTAGCTAATGAAGTAGCTATGTTGGCTGAAAGGATCAAAAGGAGATCATTTGGTAGGTTTAAAGGAAAAGGAAAATATGGCCAAGCTGATAAGACCAAAAAGCCATTTGATATGTCCAAAGTCACTTGTTACATGTAACACCCGTCGTTTAAAAATATGGGTTTTCAAAAACTTTTCACCTAACGGTGTTAAATTGCGGAAGTAAAGACTGTAAAAGTCAAAACCGATAAAAACATTTCGGTTTCTGCATTTATTTGGTGTTACATGCCATATCAAACAATAGTCAAATGAAAACCCAACGGTTGCCCAACATAAAACAACCGTTCACACATCTCTACATAAATTCGACATTAAATACGAAATGTAATGAATGTCTAAAGAAAGCATCGTCTAAGGGTAGCTAAGGCTCCTGCATTGCATCTACCCAAGCTCACACGTCCTGCATCTAGATTCCATCAAGCTAAACCTGAGGGAACAACCACATTAAGAAACAAGTGTTAGCTATAAGAATAGCTAAGTAAGATAACACTTAATTCAAAAGCATTTGTCCAATTAAAACAATCTTCATTATTAGACAAGTTTTATTAGGCACAACACACATCACACGTTCACACATATACTGCATTTCAACTTCATCTCAATTAGGATAATCATCCTAAAGGTGCCTATCCTGCATTAGTTCCCACATTGTCACACGTATCTTCGTTAACTGCATATAAGTGTGCCCTGCATCACACCCGACTGGATGATTAGTCAAAAGACTACTCATCTTACGTCGTTAAGGAATGGCAAGCCAATCCTTGAGTAATCCGAATGTGGAGGTTGGTCAAACCTCTCGTATTACTCGCCCTGCGTTAATAAGACCACGTTGCGAGGAGCCACCCAAGCAACAACTGCATCTACGCACTCGCCCGGCTAAGGCTAGTACGGGTTAAGCTTAACACTTTTCACTGCATCTGTTTTATGAGCTCAATTTCACACATATACTGCATTTCAACTTCATCTCAATTAGGATAATCATCCTAAAGGTGCCTATCCTGCATTAGTTCCCACATTGTCACACGTATCTTCGTTAACTGCATATAAGTGTGCCCTGCATCACACCCGACTGGATGATTAGTCAAAAGACTACTCATCTTACGTCGTTAAGGAATGGCAAGCCAATCCTTGAGTAATCCGAATGTGGAGGTTGGTCAAACCTCTCGTATTACTCGCCCTGCGTTAATAAGACCACGTTGCGAGGAGCCACCCAAGCAACAACTGCATCTACGCACTCGCCCGGCTAAGGCTAGTACGGGTTAAGCTTAACACTTTTCACTGCATCTGTTTTATGAGCTCAATTTCACACATATAGATTGGGTCCCTGCATTCCCAAACATTCACACACATATAGTCTAGGTAACACACATTCCTAGACATTCACACACTTTAACTTCATTACGTTTGGATCCTTAAACGTGCAAGTGACATAGCAACCTAGCAAGTCTAGTGAACTAGGCGTACAAGTCAAGCATGCATATCACACATCAACTTCATTTCTATATATCATGCATATCAAGATACTACATTAAACTACATCAACTGCATAGCTACATACTACATTAAGCAATACTGCATTACACTACAATAGGGACTGCATCTCAGGTCTCATGGTCAACTGCATAACCCATAATACCTCCCAAGTAACCCATATGCCCACATGCAATAATAAGGTACCGAATGGAAGTGTTTATGATTTGAAACCAGCTTTTAGTTGATCCCCCAGCATGTCAAAGTAGTGTATCTTACCTGATAGAAGTATACGTGCGCAACCAAAAGCTAGTATTGCCTATAGGTAACCTCCGACACCTATCGTACATTAACATAATGAATATAAGTCATTTAGGACCTTAAATGGACCCTCGTACGAACTTAAGACTGGCTACGTAAAATTCCAGAATTACACCTTACGAATTTAGACTTCGTACGAACTTAACTTACGAAGTTATTCTTCGTACGAACTTAACTTACGAAGTTATTCTTCGTACGAACTTAAACTTCGTTCGATCTACTTTACGAATATAGCTTCTTACGAATATATTTGATCTTACGAAGATAACTTCAAACATTGTTCTTACGAACTTAAACCTCATCTTCGTTTGCTTTCTTTTACGAAAATAGTTTACATCTCACGAACTTAGCTCAAACGAAGATAGCTTTTCAACTTACGAAGATAACCTCAAACGAAGGTCATCTTCGTTCAAACACTGTTCGACAGATTTCCCAAAAACGACTAAGTTCTTCGATTTTCCAATAACCGACTCATCAAAACTTCTTCCAAAACATGTATTTGACACCAGTAAACACATTTTGATCATCCGGATCGATTACACTCTCGTTTAACATCGTTTTGAATGTTAATTAACCAAAACACCATTAAAACTCTAACTCTTTGAAAACTTCTTTAAAATCAGATTTAATTCATAATTACACAACCTCTAAATCTGGAAAATACATTCAATAATTCAATAATTACCTGCTTGACTCGATGATCGACCAATTACAACACCAAATCGTTGATCAAATGCTCTAATAACTGCTTTAGGATTAAAGAAAGGGTTAATTACTTTATTATTTGCTAATGGCTGCCAATTAACTCTAGATTAGGGTAATCCTAACCTAAACCCGTTTTTTAATTTCCACCTATGTCAAAATCAGTCCCTGGACTTCTAAACCCTTCATTATTGGTCACAAACTGCATTATTGACCATATACAACATTAGTCCTTCATTAGATATCACTACATAGACATAAACCTTCATATTTCACACATTTATACTACATTAATATTTAGGCTTCCAAGCCTCTCACATAACACACTTTAACTACGTATATGCATATATTCACACTAGACTTTTCGACACACACAAAGTTGACTTAACGGCGTTAGTCAAATCTTAAAGAAAAGTTTGGGATGTTACAATTACCTCCCCCTTAAGAGGATTCCGTCCCCGGAATCTCATCAGATAGGAACAACTCGGGATATTTCTCCTTCATTACTGCTTCAGTTTCCCAAGTCAAGCTTTCTCCATGATTATGCTTCCACTTTATCAAGACAAGTTCAATCACTTTTCTGCGTAACTTCTTTTGCTTTCTTCCAAGTATCGCTACCGGTTCGTCTACTATTCTCTTCATTGGGTCAATACTCACGTCTTTAATAGGAATCACACTCGACTCCTCAGCTAAACATTTCCTCAAGTAGGATACATGGAAGGTGTTGTGAATTCCATCCAATTCTGGAGGTAATTCCAACTGATATGCCACATCTTTAATGCGCTTCACCACTTTAAAAGGTCCAATAAATCTTGGACTCAACTTTCCCTTCTTTCCAAATCGGATAACTCCTTTCCAAGGTGATACTTTCAGCATCACTAAATCACCAACATTAAACTCAATCGGTCTCCTTTTCTTATCTGCATATGTTTTCTGCCTTTCTCTTGCCACACGTAAGGCTTCTTTAGCTACATTAACCTTTTCAGAGGTAATTTCAATAATTACCTGCTTGACTCGATGATCGACCAATTACAACACCAAATCGTTGATCAAATGCTCTAATAACTGCTTTAGGATTAAAGAAAGGGTTAATTACTTTATTATTTGCTAATGGCTGCCAATTAACTCTAGATTAGGGTAATCCTAACCTAAACCCGTTTTTTAATTTCCACCTATGTCAAAATCAGTCCCTGGACTTCTAAACCCTTCATTATTGGTCACAAACTGCATTATTGACCATATACAACATTAGTCCTTCATTAGATATCACTACATAGACATAAACCTTCATATTTCACACATTTATACTACATTAATATTTAGGCTTCCAAGCCTCTCACATAACACACTTTAACTACGTATATGCATATATTCACACTAGACTTTTCGACACACACAAAGTTGACTTAACGGCGTTAGTCAAATCTTAAAGAAAAGTTTGGGATGTTACAATTACCTCCCCCTTAAGAGGATTCCGTCCCCGGAATCTCATCAGATAGGAACAACTCGGGATATTTCTCCTTCATTACTGCTTCAGTTTCCCAAGTCAAGCTTTCTCCATGATTATGCTTCCACTTTATCAAGACAAGTTCAATCACTTTTCTGCGTAACTTCTTTTGCTTTCTTCCAAGTATCGCTACCGGTTCGTCTACTATTCTCTTCATTGGGTCAATACTCACGTCTTTAATAGGAATCACACTCGACTCCTCAGCTAAACATTTCCTCAAGTAGGATACATGGAAGGTGTTGTGAATTCCATCCAATTCTGGAGGTAATTCCAACTGATATGCCACATCTTTAATGCGCTTCACCACTTTAAAAGGTCCAATAAATCTTGGACTCAACTTTCCCTTCTTTCCAAATCGGATAACTCCTTTCCAAGGTGATACTTTCAGCATCACTAAATCACCAACATTAAACTCAATCGGTCTCCTTTTCTTATCTGCATATGTTTTCTGCCTTTCTCTTGCCACACGTAAGGCTTCTTTAGCTACATTAACCTTTTCAGAGGTAATTTCAATAATTTCGGGACCGGTCAACTGCTTTTCACCGGGCTCCATCCAACAACTTGGAGTCCTACATCTCCTTTCATATAACATTTCAAATGGTGGCATCCCAATACTTGCATGGTGACTATTATTATAAGCAAATTCAATCAACTTCAAGTGTTCATCCCATGCTCCACCGTATTCAAGTACACACGTTCTCAACATATCCTCCAAGGTTTGAATGGTTCTCTCACTTTGCCCATCGGTTTGGGGATGATAGGCGGTACTCAAATTTATTCTACTACCCAACTCCCGTTGAAGACCCTTCCAAAAGTTTGACACAAACCTCGAGTCTCGATCTGAAACAATAGATAAAGGAACTCCATGTTTCGCAACTACTTCATCAATGTACATCTTTGCCATCTTCGTTAAAGGCACATCTTGTCGGGTAGCTAGAAAATGAGCACTCTTCGTCAATCTATCTACAATCACCCATATCATATCATTCCCTTTCGGCGTTTTAGGTAGCTTCGTTACAAAGTCCATGGTAATATGATCCCATTTCCACTCGGGAATTTCTAATTGATGCAACAAACCATACGGCTTTTGATGGTCCGTCTTCACTCTTGCGCACGTCAAACACTTTGCTACAAAATGAGCTACTTCACCTTTAATATCCGGCCACCAATAAATCGGCTTCAAATCTGCATACATTTTGGTGACACCGGGATGCATCGAATATCTACTTCTATGGACTTCTTCAAGGATCAACTCTCGGTAACCACCAAGCAATACCCAAATTCGTCCCTTGTATGTTTTGAATCCACGGCTATTAGTCTCCATCACAAGACGTTTCTTCTTTCCAATGCCTTCTTTGTCAATGTTATCCTTCATTAATTCCCTCGCTTGTGCTTCTTTAATTCGGTCTAATAGACCCGACTCGGCTTGAACCTGCATACTCATTAACTTGCATGAAAAGCTTTGCACTTTCCCACTTAGTGCATCCGTCACTACATTGGCTTTACTCGGATGGTGTTTGATCTCACAATCACAATCTTAAGTAATTCCATCCACCTTCTTTGTCTCACATTCATCTCTTTCTGAATGAACACATACTGCAACTCTTATGTTCGGTATACAAAGTGCACGTAGTGCCATAAGATAATGTCTCCATAACTTCAATGCAAATACTACCACATTTCATTCCAACCGTTTCGTCATGTCTTTGATTCACTCTCTAAATCAAAACAAGTAATCGCCTCATTTCTTCAACTTTCAAAAGTATTCCCACATTACATTCAGCGAAGACTATTCACTTGGCGGTTAAGCCTTTCAAGCACGCATCTTTATTAGCTTGCTATCACAACTCACATGATTCATTTGAACAAAGGGTCGACTCGTCATAACCTTCGCTACATATCATATCCTTTCATAGAGACTTATGGTTAGACCATAATACCCTCTTTGTTCATAATAAACTTCCCTTTTCTCACCACAAAAACCCTCGGCCGATATTAAACTAATCAAAGCACTCATTTAATACTTCTAACTTCATGAGCTGTTATCGTCATGATCTTTGGCTTGACACTTTTCCCTTCAATAACATCGTATCATGGAATGACACCCAACACCCCTTAAACGTAACTTCATAGCATATCTTGTCATATCACACGTAAACTTGTCACACATCGTTTGAAGGTTCGACCTCACAATCGCAACGAAATTGGAAAACTTATTAGAGCGTCTCAAAGCTACGAGTGGCCTCGATTTTTGAACTATACTCCTTGCCTTACATAAGTAGATCACATAGGCGAGAAACATGATCCATCCGGAACCGAATACTCCTGAACACTTCTACTTTTGTGATTTAAGTATCCATAGTTAACTCCGTCATCCAACCTCTTAACTTTTCCTAAGGGAAAACTCTTTATCTTGAGAAGCAGTCATACATAAGATTTTGCGCAAACATAGGATCTTCATATCATCTTCACGTCACACCGGCGAAGGCAGTTGCGATAGAACTGCTGGAAGGTTCACGTGTTAGTTCGCCATTCATTCCTGCAATATGAGAAAGAATCTCCATCTCGTCGTTCGTTCTTAGCAGCTTCCACCGTCATTCGAAGGACCTGAACTCTCGTCTTTGGAGTGGCTGCATTCTTTCCTTCGTTCTTCATCTGAGGGCAATCGGCAATAAGATGTCCCGTTTCTTGACACTTGTAGTAATAATACTATCCTTATAATTAACTGCAATGTGCCTCAATGAACCACACGTAATTTACCCTTTGGTCTTGTCTGAACATTGGCCTTCATGCGTAATCTTGCAAGTAGGGCACCACGTGCCACTCTTATTCTTGTCCTTACTTCTATTCGAAATTGAACTACCTTTAAACTTCTTATTAGAACCCGAAGAACAATTAGATCTTCTCTTGAATCTCGACTTCTTATCATCAGCTTTCTCAACAACTTTTCAGATTTGAGGCCATCATTCAACCTCTTAAACTCCTTCATAGTTGTAGATAAGGTAGTGTGCCGCCTACATAAACCACGTTAATTAGCCGGGAGGCCATCACAATAAGCCTCATCTCCCAAGTTCCCACATACTCTTCCAAGAACTTCTCCTTAAATGTACTCCAATGCATCACTGCTAGTACCTCGGGAGCTATTGACACCGTAGTAGCCCTCCACCAGTTACGGGCATTCTTCTTCAGCAATCGCGTTGCACACAAAACCTTCATGTCATCAGGACAATAACATGAAGCAAGGACAACCTCAATGTCCGCTATCCACTCCATTGTACCAACTGCATTTTGTGTATCGTCAAAATCCTTAGCTCCGCAATTCGAAAAACTCTCGTATTTGAAGTTAGTAGTACGAGGAGCAACCACTACACAAGGCTCCACCACGTTACCTCCACCATTCACTCCTGCAACAACATTTTCAGGAGCAACTTACGACCTCACATTAGATGGCTCAGCTTCATTAAAGGGATTAGAGTTATTCCCATCGGTTTGCTCATCCCGACGCAAGTTAGCTTCTCATTTCATCCTCACTTTCGGCCCTTGCTCGAGCCAATTCTTCTTCATTTGGATCAACACAAATACAGTCTCACAAGCACACACATGTCGTGATACATTTACAATTACGTTCGCGACCGGAATTGTAAATGTATCCTTCCATACGTGTACCCGGTAACCCAGCTGTGCATCACCTATTCATCACTCTTCAATTATCCTGCATTAACTCTACTTGTCAACTTCAAGTCCATATCCCTTGAACTAGTAGACTCAACAACAATGTCTACCAATCACTTCATTCCTCACGTACCTTTAGTCTTCATTTAACTTCATGTGCATTACAATCATCATACACATTTATCCGGCTATGACTTTTCATTGATCTTCACACATTTCCACACATACGAGACATCAACGTCATTAAAGTTGCTACACAATGTTTACTCTCAACACATGAAGGTTCACTACATAGAAACCTCTCCAACTTCATTACTTTGCACTCCGGTCAACACAAGTACGACTATACAAATACGTTCGTGTCGTGATACGCTTGCAATTATGTTCCGGACCATAATTGTAATTGTATCCTTTCACTCGCATGTTCGTTACCGCATTTGTGTATCGCCTTCTCATCACCAACTACATTCACGCAAACATCTTCACACATATGCATCTCACTTCTTTTACGATCCATGTCACGAACCCCATGGGTTGGACATTAATGGAATACCATTTCATCAACTTCTCCAACATTCCTTCATTTCCAACACTTCACACATAAACTACATCGCACACTTATCAAATTCAGTTGGAAAAATGGCACATCACCTCGTGGACCTTCTATCGTAGCAATAGGATAACTAGCGACGGAGGAGCGAGAAACGAAAGAATAAAGGCTAAAACACATATCCACATATCAATAAACACACATCAAATAGCCTTAATCCTACACTCTCACTCAATCCCAACCCGTCCTAGAGTACTTCATCTCAAAGCTAGGCATCCTACTTAAGCCTAACACGGTCTTCGTCGGTCTAAGTCCAAAATCCTACGGCATAAGTCGAATTTTGGTTCACTTAAACCAATTCTCTGATACCAACTTGTAACACCCGTCGTTTAAAAATATGGGTTTTCAAAAACTTTTCACCTAACGGTGTTAAATTGCGGAAGTAAAGACTGTAAAAGTCAAAACCGATAAAAACATTTCGGTTTCTGCATTTATTTGGTGTTACATGCCATATCAAACAATAGTCAAATGAAAACCCAACGGTTGCCCAACATAAAACAACCGTTCACACATCTCTACATAAATTCGACATTAAATACGAAATGTAATGAATGTCTAAAGAAAGCATCGTCTAAGGGTAGCTAAGGCTCCTGCATTGCATCTACCCAAGCTCACACGTCCTGCATCTAGATTCCATCAAGCTAAACCTGAGGGAACAACCACATTAAGAAACAAGTGTTAGCTATAAGAATAGCTAAGTAAGATAACACTTAATTCAAAAGCATTTGTCCAATTAAAACAATCTTCATTATTAGACAAGTTTTATTAGGCACAACACACATCACACGTTCACACATATACTGCATTTCAACTTCATCTCAATTAGGATAATCATCCTAAAGGTGCCTATCCTGCATTAGTTCCCACATTGTCACACGTATCTTCGTTAACTGCATATAAGTGTGCCCTGCATCACACCCGACTGGATGATTAGTCAAAAGACTACTCATCTTACGTCGTTAAGGAATGGCAAGCCAATCCTTGAGTAATCCGAATGTGGAGGTTGGTCAAACCTCTCGTATTACTCGCCCTGCGTTAATAAGACCACGTTGCGAGGAGCCACCCAAGCAACAACTGCATCTACGCACTCGCCCGGCTAAGGCTAGTACGGGTTAAGCTTAACACTTTTCACTGCATCTGTTTTATGAGCTCAATTTCACACATATAGATTGGGTCCCTGCATTCCCAAACATTCACACACATATAGTCTAGGTAACACACATTCCTAGACATTCACACACTTTAACTTCATTACGTTTGGATCCTTAAACGTGCAAGTGACATAGCAACCTAGCAAGTCTAGTGAACTAGGCGTACAAGTCAAGCATGCATATCACACATCAACTTCATTTCTATATATCATGCATATCAAGATACTACATTAAACTACATCAACTGCATAGCTACATACTACATTAAGCAATACTGCATTACACTACAATAGGGACTGCATCTCAGGTCTCATGGTCAACTGCATAACCCATAATACCTCCCAAGTAACCCATATGCCCACATGCAATAATAAGGTACCGAATGGAAGTGTTTATGATTTGAAACCAGCTTTTAGTTGATCCCCCAGCATGTCAAAGTAGTGTATCTTACCTGATAGAAGTATACGTGCGCAACCAAAAGCTAGTATTGCCTATAGGTAACCTCCGACACCTATCGTACATTAACATAATGAATATAAGTCATTTAGGACCTTAAATGGACCCTCGTACGAACTTAAGACTGGCTACGTAAAATTCCAGAATTACACCTTACGAATTTAGACTTCGTACGAACTTAACTTACGAAGTTATTCTTCGTACGAACTTAAACTTCGTTCGATCTACTTCACGAATATAGCTTCTTACGAATATATTTGATCTTACGAAGATAACTTCAAACATTGTTCTTACGAACTTAAACCTCATCTTCGTTTGCTTTCTTTTACGAAAATAGTTTACATCTCACGAACTTAGCTCAAACGAAGATAGCTTTTCAACTTACGAAGATAGGCTTCGTACGAACTTAACTTACGAAGTTATTCTTCGTACGAACTTAAACTTCGTTCGATCTACTTACGAATATAGCTTCTTACGAATATATTTGATCTTACGAAGATAACCTCAAACGAAGGTCATCTTCGTTCAAACACTGTTCGACAGATTTCCCAAAAACGACTAAGTTCTTCGATTTTCCAATAACCGACTCATCAAAACTTCTTCCAAAACATGTATTTGACACCAGTAAACACATTTTGATCATCCGGATCGATTACACTCTCGTTTAACATCGTTTTGAATGTTAATTAACCAAAACACCATTAAAACTCTAACTCTTTGAAAACTTCTTTAAAATCAGATTTAATTCATAATTACACAACCTCTAAATCTGGAAAATACATTCAATGATTCAATAATTACCTGCTTGACTCGATGATCGACCAATTACAACACCAAATCGTTGATCAAATGCTCTAATAACTGCTTTAGGATTAAAGAAAGGGTTAATTACTTTATTATTTGCTAATGGCTGCCAATTAACTCTAGATTAGGGTAATCCTAACCTAAACCCGTTTTTTAATTTCCACCTATGTCAAAATCAGTCCCTGGACTTCTAAACCCTTCATTATTGGTCACAAACTGCATTATTGACCATATACAACATTAGTCCTTCATTAGATATCACTACATAGACATAAACCTTCATATTTCACACATTTATACTACATTAATATTTAGGCTTCCAAGCCTCTCACATAACACACTTTAACTACGTATATGCATATATTCACACTAGACTTTTCGACACACACAAAGTTGACTTAACGGCGTTAGTCAAATCTTAAAGAAAAGTTTGGGATGTTACATTACAAATGTGGCAAGACTGGACACATGGCTGGAGATTGCAAATCTAAAGAAAAGTTTGGGATGTTACATTACAAATGTGGCAAGACTGGACACATGGCTGGAGATTGCAAATCTAAAGAGTCTTCACAAGCTGGGTCATCCAAAGGTGGAAGAAGTGAAAAATACTCAAGCTCAAAACCAAATATAAAGCTTTAAAGGCAGAAGTGGCTGAGCTGAGTAAGAAGGCTGAGAAAAGTGAGATGAGTCTGGTAGCCAAAGACTGGGCTGAAAGTGCCACATCATCTGATGATGAAGTCTATGAAGATGCCAAGTGTTTCATGGCCAAAGAAGCTACTCAGAAGTTTGCTCAAGATCTTGTCAAAATACAACAGCAATCTGAGTCAGCTCATCAAGCATCTACCAGTCAGACTACTTCACCTGAGGTAATTTCCTTTTCTAATCTGTCTGATAATGAGAAAACTATCTAGACTAAATAGATTGGGTGATGAGGTTCTTTTACAAAAACACTTTAATCAAGAACTTAAAAAGGAAATCTCTGTTTTGAAACTTGAAGTCAGTTCTAAGAATCACACCATTGAAAAACTGGAATCTGAGGTTAAAGCTCAAAAACAATTAAACTCCATTTTGGTCAAAGAAGCGAAAACTGCAGAAGAAAAGTTTTTAAAAGTTACAAATGTGGCAAGACTGGACACATGGCTGGAGATTGCAAATCTAAAGAGTCTTCACAAGCTGGGTCATCCAAAGGTGGAAGAAGTGAAAAATACTCAAGCTCAAAACCAAATATAAAGCTTTAAAGGCAGAAGTGGCTGAGCTGAGTAAGAAGGCTGAGAAAAGTGAGATGAGTCTGGTAGCCAAAGACTGGGCTGAAAGTGCCACATCATCTGATGATGAAGTCTATGAAGATGCCAAGTGTTTCATGGCCAAAGAAGCTACTCAGAAGTTTGCTCAAGATCTTGTCAAAATACAACAGCAATCTGAGTCAGCTCATCAAGCATCTACCAGTCAGACTACTTCACCTGAGGTAATTTCCTTTTCTAATCTGTCTGATAATGAGAAAACTATCTAGACTAAATAGATTGGGTGATGAGGTTCTTTTACAAAAACACTTTAATCAAGAACTTAAAAAGGAAATCTCTGTTTTGAAACTTGAAGTCAGTTCTAAGAATCACACCATTGAAAAACTGGAATCTGAGGTTAAAGCTCAAAAACAATTAAACTCCATTTTGGTCAAAGAAGCGAAAACTGCAGAAGAAAAGTTTTTAAAAGTTAAACAAATAACTGAGTCATGGTGCATTTGATCTAAAAGAACTGCTAAGTGTGTAAATGTGCAAATCCCTCATCAGATCCAAGCTATTTTTGATGGTGACTATGATAGGGCCATAGCCATAAGTGAAGTCTGTGCTATGGAGCCTTGCTATCAGCCTCCCTCACCACCTAAAGTCCAAACTAAAGGGAAAAAGTCTAAACCAATCAAGTTGATTCAGAAATCTGGTATTGGGTTTGATGATCATGAAACCATTGGTCAGGCCATTGTTGAAGCTGTGTCTGAAGCTGATAAGGTTGTTGTTTTAAAACCTGAGGAAAGTCTTGACTTATCTAAACTGACCATTTCACAGTCTGTGTCAGATTCTAAGTCCAAAACAAACAATGGTAATTCAAAGAAAAATAAAAGAAAAGTTAGAGATCATAGTGTTCCAAAAGAGAAGATAAAACTTTCAAAGAATGAGAAGTCTGGTTCTCAAGGAAAAGTGTCACAAACTAAATCCGTGTCTGTTTCAAATAACACCAAGTCTGACTCAGATAAAATGATTACTAAACTTGTTGAGTCTAGAATTGGTAAGGTTTCAACTGATGCTAATTTTCTCAAAAATGTATCTGATCCTAAAATTGTTGATCAAAGAAAATTGAGGGCTGAATGTAAGAAATCTGGAATAGGCAAAGGTTTTGCTACAAAGGAAACTCTAAATGTTGCTAGAAAGAATTTCAAATTTGGTAAAGGTCAGATCAAGCAACAATGGGTATCCAAATCTGATAAGAGTTTAAGTTCTATTTCCCAGTCTGAGTCAGACCAGATGGTCAGCTCTGGTGAACCCATCCTTGGATGGGTTCCCAAAAAGAACTAATCTCTTAATAATTATGCAGGGCAATCATGATGATAATACATGACACTTGGATAGTGGGTGTTCCAAGCATATGACCAGATGCAAGTCCCTACTCTGTAGCTTTAGGATTCACGCTGGTCCTAATGTTACATTTGAAGATGATTCTCAAGGAATGACTGAAGGATTTGGTATTCTTTCAAATGGTCCCCTTACTTTCAGAAGGGTCTCATATGTAAATGGTTTGAAGCATAATTTGATAAGTGTGAGTCAGTTGTGTGATGCTGGCTATGAAGTGAGATTCAGATTTGACAAGGGAATTGTTCTTGATTTGGAAGGTAATGTTGTTCTTGAAGCAAAAAGGGATGAGTCTTTGTATTCCTTTGACATGAGGAAGCCAACTGTGACAAGAGAAGTCTGTTTCATGTCAAAGACTCAAGATGAGCTGAACTGGTTGTGGCATAAAAGGTTATCTCATATGAATTTTAAAGACATCAATAAGCTGTGTAAGAAAGATTTGGTGTCTGGTCTTCCTGTGATAAACTATGAAAAGGACAAGCTGTGTGGTGCTTGTGAAAAAGGCAAACAACATAAAGCTACTTTCAAGTCCAAAACATGTTCAACCATCGATAATTGTTTGGATCTGCTTCATATGGATCTCTTTGGACCAATAAGTACTCCTTCATTTACTGGAATGAGGTATACTTTGTTCATAGTTGATGAATATTCAAGATACACCTGGATTTTCTTTCTCAAGCACAAGAGTGAAGCTGCTGACAGTATTATTCATTTTATCAAACAAGCTGAAATTCTCTACAAAAGGCTTGTAAGGCAATTAAGAAGTGATAATGGTACTGAATTTAAGAATATCACTCTTAATTCATTCTGCAGTGAAAAAGGAATTTCACAAGTTTACTCAGCTGCCAGAACTCCTCAACAAAATGGTGTTGCAGAAAGAAGAAACAGAACTTTTATTGAAGCTTCCAGATCCATGATGGCTCAAAACAATGTCAAGTCTCATTTCTGGGCTGAAGCAATTCACACAGCTTGCTTTACCCAGAACAGATCCCTTATTGTGAAAAGACACCATAAGATTGCATATGAACTTCTTAAGGGGGAGAAAACCAGAAATTGGTTTCCTAAGAATGTTTGGAAGTCCTTGTTACATTCTAAATCAGAAAAACCATCTTGGAAAGTTTGATGAGAAAGCTGATGAAGGTATCCTACTTGGATATGCAACAATGATGAAGGATTACAAAGTTTACAATAAAAGAACCAAAACTATTGAAAACTCTGTAAATGTAAGTATTGATGAAGGTTGTTCAAGGCCAGTTAGCTCTCCTCCTGAAGATGAAGATATTGACTTTGAAGAACTGGCTACACCTGAGAATGAACCTCCAACTAATCCTCCAGTTGGAGCTGATGATGCTCAAACTCAGGGGGAGCAACTAATTGAAAAAGAAGAAAATGTTCCAATCTTTGAAAATGTGCAAGCTGATCCAACACCTACTGAAGAAAACATTCTTAATCCATCAAATGACACTCCAACTGACTCAGAACCTCCAACTCCAATCCAAGCTGATCAGCCCTCTTCACAAGCTGATCATGCTGAACCGTCAAATCTGAATCAGTTTGCTGTTCAAGTTGCGAGTCCTCCAACTCATGCAACCAAATGGACAAAGTGTCATCCAATCAATCAAATCATTGGTGATCCTCTGTCTGGTGTTAAAACAAGAAGAAAAGCAACAGACAGTTTTTGCATGTTTGTTAATTTTGTAAGTAAGATGGAACTCACTGAGATTAATGAAGCTCTGGCAGATCCATCTTGGGTAAACGCAATGCAAGATGAACTTACACAGTTTGAAAGAAACAAGGTTTGGGAACTTGTTTCAAGGCCTCATCACAAAACTGTGATTGGAACCAAATGGGTCTACAAAAATAAAATGGATGAAAGGGGTGTTGTGACCAGAAATAAAGCAAGGTTGGTAGCTCTTGGTTACAGACAAGAGGATGGAATTGATTATGATGAGACTTTTGCTTCTGTGGCAAGACTAGAGGCAATCAGAATGTTCTTAGCCTTCTCTGCACACAAAGGTTTCAAAGTCTATCAAATGGATGTGAAGAGTGCATTCTTGAATGGGAAATTGGAAGAAGAAGTCTATGTTGAACAACCTCCAGGTTTTGAAAGCTCAAAGTTTCCTAACCATGTATTTAAGCTTGACAAAGCTCTTTATGGCTTGAAGCAAGTTCCAAGGGCATGGTATGATACTTTATCTAAATTTCTTTTAGAAAATAAATTCAAAAGAGGTAATGTTGACAAGACTTTGTTTGTGAGAAAGTATAATGGTGATATTCTACTTGTTCAAATTTATGTAGATGACATTATATTTGGGTCTAGCAGTGAAAGACGTTACAAAAAGTTTTCTGAATTAATGTCTAAAAAGTATGAAATGAGCATGATGGGAGAACTAAACTATTTTCTGGGTTTACAAGTCAAACAGACTAAAAATGGAATTTTCATAAACCAAAGAAAATATGTTAAAGATCTCTTAAACACATTTGGTTTAGTGATTGCTCACCTATGAAAACTCCTATGGGAACTGGTGACAAGCTGGGTGAAGCTAAAAATGGCAAATCTGTTGACACCATAGCTTATAAGGGTATGATAGTGTGAGTCCCAAATATAGATGATTAACTTAAACCCGACTGGCAAGTACAACTGATCTTGATGGACAAGTTCAGTTTACGATCCAGATATGGATAACAAGAAACAAATGACTTAACGTAAATAACAAGAACTAAATGGCAGAAACTATATAAAGATATATATATGTATAATCAAGTATGTAGCATTGAGACATGTTGTTTCCTTTCTAATGTATTTGATTTATTGATATATAAACAAATACAAGGATTGTTGCGGAATAAAGATAAACACCCAAGTGTAAGTATCTAAACAATCCTGAAAAACAAGTGATCTAAATAACTTGGGAATACTCGTAAGTTTTACTTAGAGTATATCTCACAAGTTGCAATGCTAAAGTTTCAAGCCTTTTTGCAAGTTGTGAGAAGACTTTATATTTATAGACCAAGTCCAAGATGATGTGGACAAGATCGTACAAATGTGGTTGTGAGCATTTAAGGAATTAAACCTAATTCCTTACATGCTCATACTAGGAAGAGTATATAAGTCAGTTGATGTGACTTATAGTACTATGTTCCATACCTATACTTTTACCTTGTACCTTTTATTAATAGATAAATCTATTAACTGGGTAAAGGTATGTAAAGTAAAAAGTCTTCCTCGTAATCAGTGTAAAGTGTTGTAAATACTTTACACTGAGATGCTTCAGTATTCGATCTGGTGGAATCACTCTTTGCTCACTTCTGAGATGATTCTCTTCTTCATACTTCAGTCTTTGACTTCAGAATGAATGCTTCAGATTTATCTTGATCTGAACTGAAGTAAAGCTTCAGTGAAGGAATTCTGAGACATCTCAGAATTCTGTACAAACGTCTTCACTAATCTTCAAGCTATTTCTGAACAAATTATACTTGGTCGATTTCCGACCTAACAAATTCCCCCTATTTGTTCTGAAATAGTGCATGCATCTCAGACTTCTATCTATACATGTTTGTAATTCTGAAATGCAAGTTTTTGTTTAAGTTGTAAAAATTTTCTAAGTACATCTTATAGATCATTGATGTCTCAGAATTTTACTTGTGGTTTTCTAACTTAAACTTACCATCTACTTATTGGTTACAATTTGCAACATATATATACAAACTGAAATGTTTGTTACAAATGTAAATATATTACAAGTACATGATAAACTGAAAAGAAACTACTTCTTGGCAGACCTTGAACCAGAAGGTGCCTCAGTAGGTTTTCTCTTCAGTGGAGAATGATCCTTCTTTCCAAACAACCTTCCTTCAATTTCTACCTTGGCCTGCATCTTTTGTTGTATTCTTGCTAACCATGCACCAATCAAGGTAGATTTAGGCTTCCCCTTCAGAATCTGGATCATCTCCCTATGCCCAGAAATCCCAAACTCGTGCACTGAAACCTGATGGTATTCTTCAGCTGCCCTTCCTTCTCTTTTAACAACCAAGTCAAAAAGCTTCAATCCATCAGCTTTTGTTACTTCCATATCAACTATTTTGGCTGAATGAGATCGATGCTTCATATAATGCTCATATTGATCCCTTTCATGTTTTCTTTCAATTTCAATAGAATCATCAGACATTGGTTTGAAGGTAGAAAGATCAGCATCACGAACATTCTTTCTTGATGATCTTGGTCCAGTCACTTTGGGCTTAATGGTTGGTCTGAGCAACTCTTTCTCAACCTTCAGAATTCGGCCAGAATTTCCTTCCTTTTGATCGCCATTTCTTTTTCTCTATTTTTCTTTAAGTCTTCAATGGACAACTTAAAGGTCAGACTTTCTAACTTTTGTTCCAGAGGAGAGTAGTTCATCCCACACTCATACTCAAGCATATCAACAATAGCCTTTTGCACTCTTGGATCATTTTTGATTTTCAAGTATCTTTCCAATGATAAACCAAGAGCTGCAGCATCTATATGATCAAGGGTCCCCATCTTCAGATGTTGTTCCCTTTCTCTTTCTTTGTTTTCCCTCCACATAATAAATTGATTGGAAACCTGCTTTTGCAACGCTTCCAACTTTTTACTATCAGCCTCAAGATCGTGCAAGGGATAACCATGCTCATCCACATTTTCACCAACAATGATTCCAGAACCCTTAGAACTTTTCTTTGGTTCTTCTACTTCTTGAGCCTTGCCTTTGCCCTTGTCTTTCTTCTGAACTTGTTCCCCCTGAACTGAGGCACTACCAGATGGTACCTCAGTTTGCTTCTTGGTTGCTTCAATCATTTCTTGAGTACTAGCCAGCAAACCAATAGGCACACTTCCCCTTTGGGAATCTCTGAAGGCATTTTAGCATAAAGGTCAATTGAAGTTTTAATTGCCTTCAGTGGTTCCCAACTTTGTTGTTCTAGGCAATCACATATACCCTTTTCCATTGTAGCAAACTGAGCCCTTAATCTGAATGAAGAATTAAGGTTCAGTGCTTCTTGATCTTTTACATCCTTCAACATCTTTCTATCTTCTTCAGTGAAAGAAGCAGGGGGAGGAGGAGCAATAACAGTTTCTTTCTTCAGAAGAGTTAGAATTTCATCTAACTGTTTGGACTGATTCTGAACTGAAACTTCAAGCTTGGACACTGAATCTTTTACTTCATTTACAGCCTTGTCCACTTTGTCATTTGTGTCTTTGGTCAGTTCAGCAATCATCATTCTAACCTCCGCACCAACCTTCTCAGAAATGGATTCTGAAATCTGAGCAACTAGATTCTGAGTTAGTTCAGACTTCAGATTATCCAAAATACCAACACTTATAGAAGCCCCAAGTTCTTTTTCATTTATACTTGGCTTCTGAACCAACTCATGCACTTCTCTTCCAACAGCCAAAAAATCTTGCTTCAACAACTGAACACAAGATGTCAAGTTTGCAACTACCGAAGCTTGCACATCTCTTTTTGTTAGCTTGAAGGCTTCTCTGATTGCAGAGCTCACCTTGTTGCAAGTCATCACCAGCTCATTCAGCTTCCCAACTACTAGTCCTTCGTTTCCAGCAACCTTGGTTAACTCAGTTCCAAGAAACATCTGAGCACCTTTCATATCAGCCACTGAACTAGTATTGGCAGTTAAAGACTTGGTTAAATCCTCCACCCTAAGAATAAGGCTTTGGACTTCGGTTTGAGTTTTCTCTAACTGTGCTTCCACATTTAAAGGTGGTGGCGGTTGTGCAGAAGCAGGAGCAACAAATGGTAGATTACCAAGCCCTTTAAGTACCTTATTCATTTGTAAATCAGTTGGACTCTCAGATTCTGTCTCAGAATCCAAGTCCTTCTCTATTGGGGCATCATAATTGATAGGTGGTGGGATGTTGTGAATTTGGGGGTGAAGAAATTGAAGTGATGGAGTGAAAGATGGATCGGTGACATAGGCAGGAGTAGTGCCTGGTGGAAAAATTGGATGTTGATGAGATGGAGGTGGTGGAACATAAGGATTAATATCTTGTTGGTCAGGTTGAATTTGGATTTCTGGGGGAGGAGGAGGGGCGTTTGCGAGGATGGCGGCTGGCTCAGAATCAGATTGATTCGCCTCCAATAATCTCTCGTCAAACTCAAAATCAGCAAGAGAATCAAGATTCTCCTGAGGTAGCTCATCGTCATCCCAGAAAGTATTCACTTTTACAATCTGGTCAGATATGCTCTGGTTTGGGTCACTAGTACCCGCACCAGTTTCTGGTTTAACATCTGCAGAAGCAGGTGCATCGTTACCAGATTCAACGATTGGCAACTTTTCTTTAGGTCGACTAATGGGTCCCACATTCTTTTGTGGCCCACTTAGTGACCTTTCTGAACCAGCTAGTGTGGCTGAAACAGTTTTATTAAATACCTGAAGCATAGCAGAAGAGAGTTCAGGCTCATTCTCAGCAGTGGATGCCTTTGAGAAATCTCTGCTGTATTCTGGTACTGAAGCTTCAGGTCCAGCTTGATTATATTCTTCACCAAGAATATCCATGAAACACAAGCTCAGAAATCTTGGAAAGGCGATATGCAGACTTCTCTTTCATTTTAATTTTGTAACCAACTGAGAAAAGAGAATCTCAGCAAAGTCTGCCTGTATCCCATTCCAAATATAATACCCCATCTCAACTTGGGGTAATGAAAGTTGGTCCAACCCTCCATGGTTGCCACCAAGACTTTCCACAATTTGGGTCCAAAAGAACCTCCAGCAATTGCCAAATCCAGACATAAATATGTGTCCGGAGGTCTTCAGATTACCATCAGCATCCTCCATATCGCCATGACCGGTGGCGACTAGAACCTCCCTGAAATTGACTCCTTTGAGTCTTTAGCAAACACCTGGGAAGGTTCGAGGTAGTTCAGATGAAGGGAATTTCTGAACCCCTCAAGAGTAATAACACACTGCTTGGTGCCCTCATTGAGAGTGAAGGAGATGGATTGTTCATCTTTGTTTACCACAGCAGTATACCAGAATTCAAGCAAATTGATGATACAATGCCTGAGGATTAGCGGTCAGAACATAATGGAAAGGGGATTTCTCCCAAAAATTATTGATTCTTCCCATTAGCGTTTTGGATTTCACATTTAATTGAGCCAAGAAATTGCTCATGTTAAATCGGATTTGTGAAGGAGTGAAGTTCTTTGGCCATGTGGCAGATGTTTTCACATCATCTGATGGAGTATATTTGAAATTGATGAGCGATTTAGGTTGCGAAGAAAATGTTGTTGTATGACTTGAAGATCTTGAATGAAGTGTGTTTGATGAAGACTCTGTTAAAGCTTTTACTTCTTTGACTTGAATCTTCTAACCAATCTCTGATCCTTTTTGAAGCTTTGATCTTTGTCATATCAATTCGAACACTTTGGAGAGTAAGCAATTGAATGAAGTTTGAATGAAATTCTTATGAAGTAATTATGCTCCCCCTCAATCCATGAGTATAAATATTTTTGGAGCATCTTTGGACTTTTGAAGCATCTTGAGTGAAATTCAACTTTTCGATTCTTCAGTTTTAATTCTTGAATGAATTTCATCTTCTTGGAATGAAGTATCATGAATATGAACTCTCCCCCTTTATGTATGCATTGGAGTTTCTTGAACAAAATGTTGTTGTATGACTTGAAGATCTTGAATGAAGTGTGTTTGATGAAGACTCTGTTAAAGCTTTTACTTCTTTGACTTGAATCTTCGAGAATTGTTGAATCATGAATCAGAGTTGTCTTTTGAAATGCGGAAGGTATGAATCTTGGTTTTGAATGTTTCAATCTTCGATTCTTGAGTGAAATTCAACTTTTCGATTCTTCAGTTTTAATTCTTGAATGAATTTCATCTTCTTGGAATGAAGTATCATGAATATGAACTCTCCCCCTTTATGTATGCATTGGAGTTTCTTGAACAAAATGTTGTTGTATGACTTGAAGATCTTGAATGAAGTGTGTTTGATGAAGACTCTGTTAAAGCTTTTACTTCTTTGACTTGAATCTTCGAGAATTGTTGAATCATGAATCAGAGTTGTCTTTTGAAATGCGGAAGGTATGAATCTTGGTTTTGAATGTTTCAATCTTCGATTCTTGAGTGAAATTCAACTTTTCGATTCTTCAGTTTTAATTCTTGAATGAATTTCATCTTCTTGGAATGAAGTATCATGAATATGAACTCTCCCCCTTTATGTATGCATTGGAGTTTCTTGAACAAAATGTTGTTGTATGACTTGAAGATCTTGAATGAAGTGTGTTTGATGAAGACTCTGTTAAAGCTTTTACTTCTTTGACTTGAATCTTCGAGAATTGTTGAATCATGAATCAGAGTTGTCTTTTGAAATGCGGAAGGTATGAATCTTGGTTTTGAATGTTTCAATCTTCGATTCTTGAGTGAAATTCAACTTTTCGATTCTTCAGTTTTAATTCTTGAATGAATTTCATCTTCTTGGAATGAAGTATCATGAATATGAACTCTCCCCCTTTATGTATGCATTGGAGTTTCTTGAACAAAATGTTGTTGTATGACTTGAAGATCTTGAATGAAGTGTGTTTGATGAAGACTCTGTTAAAGCTTTTACTTCTTTGACTTGAATCTTCGAGAATTGTTGAATCATGAATCAGAGTTGTCTTTTGAAATGCGGAAGGTATGAATCTTGGTTTTGAATGTTTCAATCTTCGATTCTTGAGTGAAATTCAACTTTTCGATTCTTCAGTTTTAATTCTTGAATGAATTTCATCTTCTTGGAATGAAGTATCATGAATATGAACTCTCCCCCTTAGTGATACATTGTAATTAAGTACGTGTTATATTGTCTTGTAGGAATGAATTTGATGAGCCTGGTGGTGAAGACAATTGGTGTGTTGAAACAAGTCTTCAAAGCTTTCTCTTTTGTCTTTGGAGAACTTGATTCAGTCTTGGTTTTGGTCTTGGACTTCTTGAAGTTAAATCATGTGAGGATTCTCAATGTTCTTTTAGAACAGAGAATGATGAATGTGTATGAGTCTTGAATAAAGAGATTAATGAAGTCGAACAAATGTGTGTGACTTGAATCTTCGAGAATTGTTGAATCATGAATCAGAGTTGTCTTTTGAAATGCGGAAGGTATGAATCTTGGTTTTGAATGTTTCAATCTTCGATTCTTGAGTGAAATTCAACTTTTCGATTCTTCAGTTTTAATTCTTGAATGAATTTCATCTTCTTGGAATGAAGTATCATGAATATGAACTCTCCCCCTTTATGTATGCATTGGAGTTTCTTGAACAAAATGTTGTTGTATGACTTGAAGATCTTGAATGAAGTGTGTTTGATGAAGACTCTGTTAAAGCTTTTACTTCTTTGACTTGAATCTTCTAACCAATCTCTGATCCTTTTTGAAGCTTTGATCTTTGTCATATCAATTCGAACACTTTGGAGAGTAAGCAATTGAATGAAGTTTGAATGAAATTCTTATGAAGTAATTATGCTCCCCCTCAATCCATGAGTATAAATATTTTTGGAGCATCTTTGGACTTTTGAAGCATCTTGAGTGAAAATCTTTTCATCTTTGGTTTCATTCTTATCTTTGACGTCAATTCAGATTCCCCTTTTTTAAAATCAAAATCTCAATCAACTAAAGTCTAGTGAAAATCTGAAACTATTGACACATCATGAATAATTTTCTCCCCCTATACACAAACTTTGATAAGCCTAAAAACCGATTGAAAACAACCAACTACAAACTATTCTCCTTGTTTCCTTATTAATCAGTAAATCAATCATAATATTTTCTCCCCCTCATAATGACAAAATTGGTCATTATGTACAAATTTGATTGATTAAAAGGAAAAAAGAAAAACATAATCTTATGAAGAAATGTCAACCATCAAAACAACAACCCAAACCATTAGTCCTACCCAATAGATCCTAGGAGTGACTAAAACGTAAGATTGAAGTTGTTGGGACAAACGTTATATTATGGTGTTGGTGTTTTCTGTGTTTGTGTGAAGAGAAATGATACCGGATAAGAATGATCCGTTAGCATGTTCAAAAATCGAAAGGATTAATGAAATGACCGATTGAGATGTATAACATTAGTCGGATTTCCTATGTATCATCGAGATATGCACTAAACAATTCTCTAACATAGTTTGATCTGCGGCTTTGCAACCACGAGATTGCTTCAAAGAATATAAATCATGGTTAACACTACCGAAGCATTTGATAACCACAATTTTATCCTTAATGACTTTTTAGGGAAAACCGAGGTCACTTAGACTTCTTGTTAACTCAATAATCACATAAATGTAATTATGAGACCTACGTTCAACGTTGGAAAAGATGTTAGCATTGGTAGGATTTCCATTCGATCATTGTGGAATATCAATTAAGATATCACTACGAATGTTCCGGCTATATCACAAAGATAAGCAGTAATATCACAAAGATATGACTCGAATGTGTTCTAAGAAGAATGAATGATAATCAAATTAATGACCAATCAAAATAGCTCTAGACACATTGTGATCAAATGAAGTCGGGGACTGGAGCAGAATGTCGCCCTTTTTCAATATCAACATCTTCCAAATGAAGAGTCAATAGAAATGTGAAAATCTCCGTGAGAAATGAAACAAGCATTTGTTAAGAAATACTTGAGTGGTTAGGAATGATGTGCATTGCTTCACTGGGTCCATGAAGACTTCTTCAATATCGAGATATCAACAAATGACATCTGATAGAAACGTGTTTTACCCGGCTTTTTGAGAATTTGGGGAGGGCTTTTGTTTCTTTTAGCCCTTTCTCACATCATCATTTCACCGTAACCTCTCACTTTTCAACTTTACTCCCTCCATCCTAGTTGCACGAAAACAACATCACTCAAAATACCCTCACTATCTAATGAAAGAAGTGAATACTCCGGGGTTAGAACTCATCGGCGATGATGAAATTCATGGAGTGAATTTTGAGAAAAACTTATCTCTCATGTGCACACTAATCACCGAACTTCTATCAATTGAAAATAATTGGAAAAACATCAAATGTGTGAAATGGAAAAAAATTTGAAACACATTTGAAGTTTTGAAAGTTTTTGAAATCACAAACTCCTTCTTAATCTATGCAAGAATAGATCAAAATGTTTTTCATAGAAAGGTGGAGCAAAAATTGTTTTTGTGAGATCAAAAGTCATTTGAAAAACACAAAGTTTTGCTTCAACAACAATGTTCATAGTAAGACAGCTAGGGAGTACACAAAGGTGTTCAATCCGTCGCATTTTACATCAACAAGTTGGAGGCAATTAAAACATTTAAGCAAAATGAAAATCCAATCAATCGTTCAAGATGAGACAGCAAAGAAGTACACAAAGGCGTTCGATCCTTTGCTTCTCATATCAACAATTGAGATTTTGAAAACTTTATTTGAAAAACTTGATTGCTATTACACATACATATTCATATAAGAACACTTGGAAGTACACAAAGGCGTTCGATTCCTTGTAATCTTATATCAATCTATATGTATAATAACAATATCTTAGAATGTATACACACCCTAATATAAATAAATCATTGAAGAACGGGTTGCATACATAGTATATGCAAGCCACTTTGAAATAAATATCTTTTTGTATTTGATTTTCTCTTTTCAAATTTTGTATTTTGTTTTTCTGGAATGTGTCAAGAATTCCTTCAAATGAAAAATAGTTAAGGTTTAAGATTTAACATACCAAGCTTGGAGATAAGAAAGTTAAACCTCTTTTCATCCAATGGTTTTGTGAACAAATCTGCAAGTTGAAAGTCAGTACCCACAAAATAGAGCTCGATGTCACCTTTCTCAATATGATCTTTGAGAAAATGATATCTAACATCAATATGCTTTGAGCGAGAGTGGTTTACTGAGTTGACTGCAATGGCAATGGCACTCTGAGAATCACAATAGATAGGGATATGATCATATTTCAGACCATAATCAGTTAGTTGTGTCTTCATCCATAAAACTTGAGCACAACAACTAGCCGCAGCCACATATTCTGCTTCAGCCGTTGATAGTGAAACACAGTTCTGTTTCTTGGAAGACCAACTCACAATTTTATCTCCTAAAAATTGTAAAGTACCGGAAGTGCTCTTGCGATCAAGTTTACAACCAGCATGATCTGCATCTGAATAAACAGTTAGATTGAATCCAGTATCCCTTGGATACCAGAGACCTAAATCGGGTGTACCCTTCAGATAATGAAAGATTCGTTTCACAGGTTGATAATGTAAATCAGTTGGAGCAGCTTGATATCTAGCACACATACATGTTGCAAACATTATATCTGGGCGAGATGCTGTTAGGTACAACAACGAACCAATCATACTTCGATATCTCTTTTGGTCAAATGGTTTCCCATTTGTATCAGTATTAATGTTTGTTCGAGCAGCCATTGGGGTAGAAATTGAAGAACATGTAGTCATATCAAACTTTTTCAACATGTCATTTATGTATTTACCTTGTGATATAAAAATACCAGTTGGTAATTGTTTGATTTGAAGACCCAAAAAGTAATTCATTTCCCCAATCATGCTCATTTCAAAATGATTAACCATTAGAGATGAAAAGTTTTGGCAAAATGTTTGACTGGTCGACCCAAATATAATGTCATCAACATATATTTGAACAAGTAGAACATGTTTACCTTGTTTGCGAATGAACAAGGTAGGATCAATTGTGCCTTTGGTAAAACCACCTCTTAGTAAGAAAGTAGTTAAAGAATCATACCATGCTCGGGGTGCTTGCTTAAGACCGTAGAGAGCCTTGTCTAACCTGTAGACATGGTTTGGCCTTTGAGGATCAACAAAACCTTCTGGTTGATCAACGTAAACTTCTTCTTTGAGGTCACCATTCAAGAAAGCAGTCTTCACATCCATTTGAAACACAGTAAAGTTTCGGAATGCGGCATAAGCTAAGAATATTCGAATGGCCTCCATTCTTGCAACTGGAGCAAAAGTTTCGTCGAAGTCAACACCAGGTTGTTGGCAATTACCCTTTGCAACAAGTCGAGCTTTATTCCTTACTACCACTCCATTCTCATCCTTTTTGTTTTTGAATATCCATTTTGTTCCGATTGGATCTTCTTTTCTAGGATTTGGAACTAATCTCCATACCTCCAGTCTTTCAAATTGCGCGAGTTCATCTTGCATTGCCTTAACCCACTCTGGATCACAAAGAGCTTCAGATACGGTTTTGGGTTCGATGTTGCTAAGAGAAAGTGCAACAAGACACTCATTTACTGAAGTACGAGTAGTTACTCCTGCTTGTGGATCTCCAATTATTTGATCAATAGGATGGTGTTTCTGCATACGTGTCCACTTGTGAGCATGAGGAAGAGGATCTTGTTGTTGAAGATCAACATCATCATCATTGAAACTTGAGTTTTGTTGAGAGATGGAATCATAACTTGGTGTAATTCTTTCCTCATAAGCTGGATGATCAAAGTCAAGTGGTACATACACATTTGGAGTGTTCAACGGATTTGTTGTCTGAGTAATTCGAGAAGGTTGTTCTTGAACATTCACTTGAGAAGAATTATCAGGAGAGGATGATGGAGAAGAATCATTAGAAAAGAATTCTTGCTCAGAAGAACCTGATGAAGATTCATGAATGTTGTCAGGAACTGGATCGTTGTTATGAAGAGGTTCATTGGTTTGAATTGGTTCAACGATGACTTGAGGTTCTTGATCATGAATCGGTTTTGAATTATAGAATTCTTCAAAAAGAATATCTAATTCATCACTTGTTGGAGTTGGAAACTTCTTGAATTTAGAAGCTAAGGTAGAGTTCCTTGTAGAAGTATTTGAAGCACTTGGATCATTGCTTGTTGGCAGCAAACTTTCTTGCTCAGAAATCATGCCTGACATCTCATCAAACCAAACATTCATCGTCTCTTGAATTGTGTTTGTTCGACGATTATAGATTTGGTAGGCAATTGATGTTTTGGAATAACCAACAAAATATCCTTCATCACCTTTCTTCTCGAACTTTCCAAGATTCTCCCGATCATTCAAAGTGTAACAAACACACCCAAATATATGAAAGTAGTTGATGTTGGGTTTGCGTTTGTTAACAACCTCATAAGGAGTCTTTTCGAAACGCTGATTGATAATGGACCGATTCTGAGTGTGACAAGCAGTGTTAACAGCTTCAACCCACATATTGGATGGTAATTTGGAATAAGCAAGCATTGTCCTTGCTGCTTCTACCAGCGATCGATTTCTCCTTTCAACAACACCATTTTGTTGTGGGGTGCGAACTGCTGAGAATTGATGAGTAATACCTTTGGATTTGCAGAATTCATCAAAAACAGCATTCTTGAACTCAGTACCGTTATCCGAACGGATGTAACGAACTGGAAGTTGAAGATTTACTTGAGTATTGGTGATGAAATCTATCAACATCTGAGTTGTTTCATCTTTGGATGCAAGGAACTTGACCCAAGTATATCTTGAATAATCATCAACAATAACCAAGATGTATTTCTTCCCATTTCGGCTTTGTACTTTCATCGGCCCACAAAGATCCATGTGAAGCAAATGAAGAGGTGCTAAAGAATTTGGAGATTTCTTCGGTTTATGAGAAACTCTCTTAATCTTCCCAACAGTACAAGAAGGACAAACATGCTCACTTTCATACTTATAGTCAGGTAAGCCTTCAACAAGATGCTTATTGACCAAAGTATTGATAGTTTGGAAATTCAGATGAGAAAGCCTTCTATGCCATAACCAAGAATTCTTTGAAGTAGCCTTTGAAATGAGACAAATATTATCAGTTGGTTGGTTATCATCGAGATTGACGGTAAAAAGGTTATCGTCACGATCACCACAAAGAATATCAACTCCATCTAAAGTTTGGACTTTGCAAAGAGATTTTCGAAACAGAACTTGAAGATTGTTATCACAGAATTGTCCAACACTGAACAGGTTGTGACTTAATCCTTCAACATAGTGAACTTTCTTGATGATTATTCCATTTCGTTCAATGTCTCCATAACCTAAGATAGGAGCGAAATTGTTGTTTCCAAAGCGAACTGTTCCTATGAATCTTTCAACAAAATTCTTGAGCAAAGATTTATTTCCTGTCATGTGCTTCGAACACCCGGAATCGAGTATCCAAACACAGATGGTTATTTCCTGCAATCAAGGAAATTTAACCGTTTTTAGGTACCCACTTGAAGACGGGTCCTTTATGGTTAGTTAAAACAGGCAGGGTATATAACTTAGGAATCGCATTCAAACATGTTTTTGAATCAACATAAGCATTGACAAGCACATTATCAACAAACACATTTGAATAAAAAGTACGAACATTCACATGAGAATTAAAAGTAACATGTCTACGAGCATCAACATCCGTCACACAGGTACGGGAATTAAGATTGTTTACAAGCTCACAAGGCCTTGCCTTGGCATTTTCAACATTATTTAACAAAGAAAATTTGTTTTTACTAACATGAACACCCTTCCTCCTATTTACATGCTTTCTCCTCTTTGTTTTCTTCCTTTTCTCAACATCCTTTTGATTACTAGTGATCTTAGGTACTAATGTCTTAGCAACCCATTTAGCACCACTAGTTATACTCTTTCCACCTGTTGAATTGAAATTAAGAAAATTAGAACTAGGAGTTTTAAACACTTTCATCTTTTTGGAATCTTTTGGAGGTGAGGAAACTTCTTGCTTCTTTGGTTTATCATGAGAAAACCATCCATATCTATCCCTATATCTAGTTGTACCATTTGATGCATCCTTAGTTAGCGAAACTGTGCTAGACTTAGACATCTTAGGTATAGAACTGGATTGAGAGCTAGATTGAGAAGCATTAGGATAGTCTTTCGGAAGTATCACTTTGGTGTACTTTGTCCTGTGTGGAGTCTCAGCTTGTTCCTTTTTGACATGTTTCACAGGGGTAGCAACAAAGGTTTCTACCTTAATGGTCTTTGGTTCAGTCTTGACGAGTTTGGTCTTAACTCGTTTCTTTGAGTAATATGAAGTTGGAGCTTTGGACAATGGTTTTTGAGATTCCACTTTTGTTTTCACTTTGATTTTGGTAGATTCAATCTTTTTCTCAGTTTCTGAATCAAAAACATATTCTCCCTCCATGAATTTATCAAAATCATCTTTCTTTTGAAAAAGAAAATTTCAATGGAGATTGATTAATTTCAGATTTAGTTGAAAATTTTGAAAAATCAGAAATCTTGGTGTCCAACTTCACATCATGGTTAGTCTCAGAAATTAGGTCAACTTGAACTGACACATCTTTGGTTTCACAAAAAAATTGAATAGAAGTATCAACTCCTATACTAGCACTAGGCTTAGGGTGAACAACTAACTCATCAACATTGTTGCATGTGAAAAACCTATAGAAGTACCATATCAAAACTAAACTATATGCAAGTTCTTCATTAGAAAAATCAGATTGCACATAATCCTCAGCTATAAATGTAGCAGTATTTTGACAAGTACATTCAAGAGAATCAGTCAAGGTCTGAGTAGAGGTATTGGTAGATGAATCACAAGTAGTTTGTGTAGAATTGTCTACTAAAGCACTTTGGTCAGTTTGAGTAGAAGCAATCTCACAAACTTTCTTAGTATCAACAATAATACATTTATCCTCTGAATTCGGACTTTGAGACTTGAGGTGATTGATAACTTTTTGTTGAGATTCCACCTTTTGTTGTAAACCTTCTATTTGTTTTTCCAAAAATGTGGTTGGAAAGTACATTTTAGTTGGTTTAGGTGGAGTACCGACAGATTCTTGGTTTTGAAAATTTGATTCAATTTCTTCCAATTTGAAAATTGAAGATTCCTTAGTTTTGTATGAATCATTTATTGCATCATAATTAACCAAAAATTCTTGTTTTTGTATGAATCATTTATTGCATCATAATTAACCAAAAATTCTTGTTTTGGTATTCTCTCAACTTCATCAGTCTCAAATTCGTCATCCAATGGACGAATAAATTGTTGTATCATACCAAGTCGTAGGAATTTTTCATCATACAAGGGTTCAATTTCCTCTTTGGCTTTTTCAATGGTGTGATATTCTCAAATCCCAACCCGAGAAAAAGTTCTGTTTTGTCAATTTTTGACTTGTTGAAATAGGCAGTGAAATTCAAGAGAGGATTTTGTTCAACTTTATATAACTTTTCTTGATAGAAAAGTATATTCTTTTTAAATTCCTCAACTTGTTTTTCAAGATTCTCAATCTCAATGCCTTTTAGAAAACAATTATGATTTAAATCAGAAATCTTCCTTTCGAATTCAACATTGTTTGGTTTAGCTTCTTGGAGCTTTTTATTAAGAATATCAACATCCATTTGTCTTGCATTTGCCCGAAGCCATTCATTGGTTTTTTGAATTTCAAGATCTTGATTGGCCTTTTCAAGATCATGAATGGTCTTTTCAAGATTTTGACATTTTTGTAATAACTTAGAATCAGGAGAGACATTCAACTCACATTCTTTAACCAACATCTTGTCTTTGTATGCTTGAAAATCTTGTTTAATAGTATCATGTTCAAAAAGTAATTTTGAGTGTTCTTCAAGAAGTTTTGAAAATTCACTTTTGGAAAATGAAATACTATTTTTCAACTTTTTGTTTTTGTTGGCTAAAGAATTGATATGAGTTGTCAAATTTGATAAAGCTAATCTACATGACTCTTTATCCTTAATCAAAGAAAAAGTAGAGTCAGGAGTTACCTCATCATCTGGGTATTCATCATCAGTGCTTTCTGCTTCAAAGACTTTATCCTTGGCTAACCTTGCCATAAAGCAAACATTAGCGGAGAGATCTTGATCTTCATCATCTGTGAGTAATAGCCATTTATCATCTTCAGCGAGCAATGCATGTCCTGCTTCAACTTGTTTGGCTAACAGCATCTTCTGCTTGTAATACTCATAATTTCGCTTTCGAGGTTGTCTGCAATCAACGGCAAAGTGTCCAGGAATTTCACAATTGTAGCACTTTTTGTCAGATGCCTTACCCTTCTCAACAACTTGTTTCTCATAAGCTTCCTTCTTTTCACCATGTTTGAATCCATTAGCTTCTCCTTGCTCATTACTCTTAGGATGATAGTGTTCCTTCTTGGGAAATGCACTTGTAGAAGAAGTGCGGAGATTGTTGTTTGTTGGCCTCGCTTTGTAAAATTTTCTTTTGAAATGCTTTGTTACCGCGGCAAGAGCTTGATATAGTTCATCTGAAACACCATCTCTTGTAGCCATCAGATCATCTCCCTCCTCATCAGATGAAGAAACAACTACCATTTGCCTCTTAAGAGCCTCAGAAATCTTCTTCTCAACAATCAATGCCAAAGGATCAGTAGATACAACTTCTGGCATTTTGCTTGATGAAGCTTTGTTTAGGACTTGGTTTTCATTGAGTTTGAAGGATTCATAAAGAGTATGAATGGTGAACTTGGTCAGATTTTGATGTTGCTTGATCTGGGTTCCAAAATCTTCCCATTCTGGACCAAGAGCTTTGATGAATTTGATGTTTAACTCAATTTCGGTTTTCTTGACATTGTTCTTCCTCAGTTCATTTATGACATTGCAAAATCTGTAGTAGATAGCCTCAAGAGATTCACTTGGCATTTTGGCGAAGTTGTCAAACTCAGTCAAAATATTGGTCAATCTTATCGTCGAAGTCACGTCAGCTCCTTCCATCTATCTAGCCACCTCATCCCATATCTCCTTGGCTGTATCATAAGAATCAACAGAACCATAGATTTCATCCGGTAGAGCTCTGTATAAACATGACCTAGCTCTGTTATCTGCAGCTGTTCGATCTTTTTGTTCAGCATTCAAAAGATTAGGAGTTAGAATAATTGCATCAGTAGTGGGATGGCGATGAACGACAAGTCCATTAAGGATGGAATCTTTCATCATATGACCATTTGTTTGACTTTCCACATAGTCCATAAATCTTTTCTTCCATAGTCCATAGGAACCACGGTAGAGAACTGGAGGTCTTGTATCTGAACCCAATGCCAATGCTTCACGAGAAGCCATTTGAAATTGATTTGAGTTGAAAAGATTGAAATGAATTAAGAATTGAAGAAACAGAAAATGAAACGATCTTGAGAAACGGTCTTGAAATGAAACGGTCTTGAAATGAAACGGTCTTGAAATGAAACGGTCTTGAAATGAAACGTCTTGAAATGAAACGGTCTTGAAATGAAACGGTCTTGAAATGAAACGGTCTTGAAATGAAACGTCTTGAAATGAAACGTCTTGAAATGAAACGGTCTTGAAATGAAACGGTCTTGAAATGAAACGGTCTTGAAATGAAACGGTCTTGAAATGAAACGTCTTGAAATGAAACGGTCTTGAAATGAAACGGTCTTGAAATGAAACGGTCTTGAAATGAAACGGTCTTGAAATGAAACGTCTTGAAATGAAACGGTCTTGAAATGAAACGGTCTTGAAATGAAACGGTCTTGAAATGAAACGTCTTGAAATTGAAACGATCTTGAAATGAAACGATCTTGAAATGAAACGGTCTTGAAATGAAACGGTCTTGAAATGAAACGATCTTGAAATGAAACGGTCTTGAAATGAAACGGTCTTGAAATGAAACGGTCTTGAAATGAAACGGTCTTGAAATGAAACGGTCTTGAAATGAAACGGTCTTGAAATGAAACGGTCTTGAAATGAAACGGTCTTGAAATGAAAGGTCTTGAAATGAAACGTCTTGAAATGAAACGTCTTGAAATGAAACGGTCTTGAAATGAAACGGTCTTGAAATGAAACGGTCTTGAAATGAACGGTCTTGAAATGAAACGATCTTGAAATGAAACGGTCTTCAAATTGAAACGATCTTGAAATGAAACGGTCTTGAAATGAAACGATCTTGAATTGAAATGAATTTGGATTGAAATGATTCAAGGAACTGGGACGATCTTGGTTGAAGATCGTCTTGAAGTCATCTTCTTCATCTCATCAGTTTTCCATAAAAACTCCATTAATAA
>CM067172.1:55248173-55271976 GCA_034093135.1 Erigeron breviscapus | reverse complement strand
TGTTTTCTAATTTTCAAAAAAAATTAGTTTGTAATTGAACATTTTACGTACTGTATATGATTTTCATAAACTCAATAAACTTTTTTTGATACCAGAAACTTTTATTGTAGCTTATGTTATTTATTAGCTCCAAACGGTAAAGTAGTTTTGGTTTCATGATCTCTAGTAATGAATGTCTTTAGGAAAGAACATGCCCAAATGGAAAATGTTCGTGGGAAACATGTCTCCGGTCTCCCTATGTCTCCGTGAAGAAACATGACTCGTCCGGGAACATGTCTCCAGCCTTGGGTAGAGGCGTTCGAAGGATTTACTTAGGCCATGGCTTAACAGAATGAGATGGCCGGGCAGTTGAGGTTTCATGTAGCCATTCGAATGGGCCTAGGCTTTTTGGGGTTTTTCACCAAGCTCATTAGTCGCTATGCGTATTTTTGATGCATAATATACACTTAACTTCCAGCAAGACCCTCCGGGTCCGGGTGTGTTTATACCCCGAAGGTTTGGTTAGCCGGGGCTACGTTGTACCTTTACTCTTTAAATGTTAGTGTGTCACATATTTTTAAAAGTAGATATTGATCATTTAATTATAGATATTTCTCCATCTACAATAGTTTGACAAAGGAGTTGCATAGCTTTTACACCAAGCTATTCCGTATATTAAATTTTCATATTATATCATTCATGATTGAATAATGGAAATTAAAGTCTCTGAACTAATTCAAAGACTTAATAAGTAACATGAACTTTTACTTTTTGGTGATGGGGGTAGGATGATTTAGTTAGTGCTTATTAAAGTTTCAAACAACCCACTCTCAGGTTTACAAAAGAATTTGCTTTTGAAATTGATTTCTATTTTAATATATTGAAAGAAAATCCCACAAAAGCCGATGGCTTAATAGTCTGGTAGCATCTTGGTGGTGAGATAAGGCATAGGGACCATAAGGTTATGGGTTCAAATCTTACAAAGAGGTCGGGTTTTCTCATATTTATTGAGTTTCCACTTAAATTGGTATATTGACATTATTGTTTAGTGGGGATATGATCGAGTGGTACCCTGGCGGCATGATAAAATTTCAATGGTCCGGTCAATGATCCAATTTGCCGTTAATTAAAAAAAGAAAAGAAAAGAGAAGCCCACAAAATTAATGCAGAACTATAAATGCTACATTATTAAGTTGTAAAATGATTCAGGAATCAATTAAGATTTGGACTTTGATCATAACCAAATGATTATTTAATCAAAGATTATACAATATTTATATAGATATTATATACTCACATATTCTTTTCAATTGTATAATTAGTTTTGTTTGTACAGACAATCCGGTTGCCTAGAACATGAAAATGGGGGATGAATGTGGTTTATATCTGGCGATTCCCTTGCGATGAGGCAGTGCCTTTTGTACGCCAAATATGTATGTATATTCGTGTGTTCGATTAGCCATTCTTTCCCCTATTTATAGGGGATTCGTGACTTAGTCCCCAAGTAGGGTTTTTAATATGAAGTATATCGTTTCCGAGAATAAATGATACGGTGTTATCTTTTCCCTTAAATGTGGGGATTAACGATAAGCACGTATCTTTTCCTTATTTATCGAAGATTGAGTTTATCCTGGGCGTACCCTGCGTGTCAGTGTCTGGGTGGGTACGTCATCAAGCCCCCCAGTCTAATGGGGTGACTCTGCGAAGATCGCCGTATTAGACTCCTAGCCCGAATTCATCTTTGTGCTTTTTCAGTCAACTAGCGCAAAGTGTAGGGGCTTTTGTGAAAATTATGCTGGTAGGTTTGGAGTATTAACTTCATTGAGTTAGTGGGCGCGTATCCAAAATTTCGAAATCAATCGACGGTTTTCTCTTCTTTACCCTATATAAATATCTTTTTGGTGGTTAATACTCTATTATTTTGATCGGACTTCCACCGCGTAGTGAGAGAATCATCTTTTCTTCAAAGGTACGATCTCTGCTTCTTTTCTTTTGTTTAAATTGTTGGTGCATGTTTCTCAGTGACAAAAGCATTTTAGATGTGTGATGTATATTTATATATATTCAAGTCTTGTAATTTATCTTGTAATTACCGTTTATCAATAATATTACCTTGGCATATATTGTTGATCATATTGGGATCCATTTATGTTTATATGTTTGTTTATTATTTGTGTTTTACAGGTTCTAGACATTACATGTAAAGAGTCATTAAGTTAATATTGTTTCTGCGTTTAACAGTAGTTGAAATATTAACTTAATGTACTTCCAAATGGAAGTTAAGTTAACTGTGTTTCTGCGTATTAACAGCAGGAGAAACATTAACTTAATCAATACTTCCAATAGGTAATATAGACAATGTTGTTTCTGCGTATTCACAGCAGTAGAAACATTGTCGTAGCTAATGTTGTTTCTGCGTATATTTACAGCAGTATAAACATTGGCTGAGTTAATGTTGGTTCTGCGTCTTGACAGCAGTTGAAACATTAACTCAAATATTCCTAAGTGTTATTTGAGGGTTCTTGGGAACGAGCAAATAGTTGCTTGTGGAAAGAACACTCAAATGGTCATTTGAGAGTTTCTGAGGAACAAGCAAAAGTTTGCTTGTTCATAAGAACTCTCAAATGGTTTGAGAGTTTCTGTGGAAACAAGCAAAAGCATGCTTGTCCATAAGAACTCTCAAACAGTTTGTGTGTTCTGGGAAACACACAAACAGGCCAAAACCCTAATGGGCTTGACATGAGAACACTCAAATCCATTGGATTTGAGAGTTCTTGTCATTTGCCTATAAATAGTGGTGTGTGTTTGTGTGTTCTCAACAAGAGTGTAGAGAGAAACGAGCAAAACCTAGAGAGAGAAAACCAAGAACACACACGGTTTGATCTTGTGGGTACTCGACTCACGCACGAACCGCAAACACACACCCGGTTTGGACGGCTCGTAGACTTAGATTACCACGTTGGTTGGTAAAGTTTGTCCGGAGAGCCGTTTCACTATTGTAACCAAATACGAGTGTTTATATTCACGCAAGATATATATATATATATATCATAAAAGGTAGATATAAAAACCGTGGGTTATCTCGAGGAATTCCGCACCTCGACATATCCTTAAGTCAATCTCGGTTCGGTAAGACCCGGGGGACTTACAACTGGTATCAGAGCCATAGGTTATCAACAACCTTGGTTCGAGATTGATCACGGTTTGGGTATCCCACTTTTTGCGTGTTTTTAGGTGGAGAAGTGTTTTCGGGTTCGTTTGAAATAAAGGTTCAAACTTGACACCAAAATAAGACATATCTCATTCCTAAGATCATTTTCTCAAGTTTTCATTGATCAAGGAACAATATCGGGTTCGGGATCTAAGAAATTGTAAGAAAAACCGTGTTTGCGTGTTCTTGGTACTGTACCATTTGCGTGTTTCTGGTACTGTACCATTTGCGTGTTTCAGTACAATCCCCAGATCTGCGTGTTTCTCAAATTTTGCGTGTTTGTTTGAGAGTTCTTGAGGCTTTGAGAGTTCTTGAAGTTTTTAGAGTTCTTGAAGTTTTTGAGAGTTCTTGTGGTTTGCTTGTTTAGTACACTTTTGCTCGTTTCATTTGAGTGTTCCTGTTTTTGCGTGTTCTTGTGTATTTGAGTGTTTATAAGTTGAACCTCATCCACAATGGCGCAAACTATCTTAACCAATTAATACTAATGGACCATGAGACCGGTAAGGGTAATTCACCACCTAAACTGATGATCATTGACCAATACTTTTCTTGGAAAGTCGATTCGAATCCTTTATGCAATTCACGGATATTAGAATGTGGACTTGTATGACGAAGGATATAGTGCCCCAACTTATGAGGATAGTGGTGTTAACAAAGTTTATGCTTATCAAGACATGACTGAATCTAATAAAAAATTGTATGAGGCAGAGAAAAAGGCACTATCATGTTTAAAAATGTCATTGCCACAAAATATTACATTTATTTAATGGATTCAATACATAAAGAACTTTGGTTAGCATTAAAAAATCATTGTGAAGGGGATGAAACACTTAAAAAGAATCGTAGAGACCTTCTAAAGCATCAGTATAATGTATTTAATGGGTTAAGAAGTGAAAACTTAGATCAACTAATTACAAGGTATTATCATTTATTAGCAGATCTAGACAAGTTTATTAGCCTTCTGCTCTGATACCACTTGTAAGTCCCAACTCAATAGATGGTACTACTGAAGACACCTCTATGTCGATGGTGGAGTTACTTTGCAATATAAACGCTGAACTGGAGACGACCAGTTACAGAGAGTATATACCAAGTTCTAGATAGATTACTTATTTAAGTGACAATAAGTAAAGAACAATGCAATAATATAAAATACTTGTAAAGTAAATTGGTTAGACAATATGTAATTTTCAAGTGTAATTTATTTATTAACTTTAAATAAATTACAAGGTTGTTGCGGAACCAAGATAATACAAGTATGTAAATATCCTACAACCTATGAACTACAATTGATCTACACTTGGAATTTCTCTGAACAATCGAAACACTTAAAGTTGTGAAATGTTCCTTTTTACGATTGAGAGAATATTGCACAAGTTCACCAAGAATATTGCAGGTATGCAAAGTGTGAAGTGTTCTCACTTACTTATTCTTGTTGTGCAATGACTTGTATTTATAGGCAAAGTTAACATTGGGATGTTAACTTTGGCCGTACAAATATGGTTGAGAACATTTAAGGAATAACATTTAATTCCTTAAAATGCAGTGTAAAGTTGCAGTATAAAGCAACTTTACTCAACCAGCTTTATGTACCGTTTTGTACTTAAATAATAAGATAAATCTTATTATCCGGGTAATAGCACATAAAGCATAAAAGTCAATTCCTCGTAATCAGTGTAAAGCTTTGTAAGAGCTTTCCACTGATGGTCTCCAGTTTGTAACTGACTAGAATGTCAACTGGGCTTCGCTGCCATTGTCCTTCTCTATCTTCCACTTGTTGTCTTCGACTTCAACTGGAAGGATTCTTCAACTGGTCAGTTCTCAACTGGAGGAAGTCTTCAGTTGCGTTAACTGTACGATGCAACTGGACTTCAATATATATTTCTGGACAAATCTTCTTGGTCTCCAGGTGCAACTGGAGACTGGCCAGTTTCACTGAAACTGGTCCTAACAAATTCCCCCTATTTGTCTAGAAATATTGCCAAGTCTTTTTCACTTCTTGTATCTGTACAAGTGTGAACTGGAGAGACTTGTTCGATTAAATCTATCTAAGTTTTCCAAGGCATTTTTAAAGATCAATAAATGCCTTGGGTTTTTCTTTTAAGTTTGTTAGATCTAATCTATTATCTACCTTGTGGTTACAAACTGGTAACTTCATTTATACAAGGAAATGAAATTTACAAGTTACAGAATGTAAAATAAAATACAAGTAGATAAATTGAAAAGAGAACTTAATTAGATGGCCCTTCGCCAGTTCGTCTTCTCTTTGACACTGAAGAGATAGGTTGTGAGTCTTCAGGATCAATGTTCAACTTCAGCTCCAGATTCTCTTTGTGTTGAATCTTGCCCTTCAAGAAGTTGACCCATGCTTTCTCAAACCTATTCTTTTGTGCCTTT
Organism: Erigeron breviscapus; assembly: GCA_034093135.1. NCBI lineage: Eukaryota > Viridiplantae > Streptophyta > Magnoliopsida > Asterales > Asteraceae > Erigeron > Erigeron breviscapus. The sequence continues at coordinate 55,266,389 of CM067172.1, read as the reverse complement.
GCTTCCAAAAAGTTCACAATTCTCCACCCATTCAGAGAACCCATATTGCATCACACCAGGATTATCAGTTTTAACTAGTGGCCCTCTAGTATAACTGACTTCGACATGGAAGTACTTAGTGCCTGGTTTGATTGTAACAAAAACACCATTGATAGCACCACTGTGCTTTCTGGTTGCCATGATCTGGGAATAATAACTTCTAGCTTCAGATTCATTTGAGATTTTAATAGTCCCAGCACCAGCAGCCTGCACAACAGCCTTGATGTCATCATTCGATATTTCACCAGCTGGTTCAATGAATGTTCTAAGGTCAGCATCTCTGGTCAGTGGTTTTCTTGGTTGAGGGTTCCTCCTTGGTGGATTCAAAACCTTTTTCACAACCTTCTTTACATTTTCAATCCTTTTCAAAATCCCACTGGCCCTGTTCTCCTTTGCCTTCTCCACTGATATATTAAAATTTCTGGCATCCAGTTCAGCTTCATCATCAGGATAGTGTCTGTCTAATTCAACATCAAGCATTTCTTTCAACATGTCAACTATCCTGAGATCATTCTTTACTCTGGCATACTCCTCCTTAGTGATTCCCAAAAGATGAGCATCACTAATATCAAGCAATTAATTTTGCAAGATGTCTCTCTGGCTTCAACTTGGTTGGCTTGTTTCATTTTCTTTCTTTCTTTTATTTCATTACCAAGCCTTGCCAGACGCTTGCTATCACTTTCAGAAACTGGAGGAAGTACATCAGCATTGCCAGTTTCCAACATTGGTACATCAGTGGCCGGCTGGGCTACATCAGATGCTAAACCTTTACCTTTGTCAACAACATTCCCCCTATCACTTACATCACCAGTTTCATCAATTCTTTGCTCACCAGCTTCAGTACTGCCAGCCACAATCATTTCACTACCTGTTTGAGTTCCAGATGGATTACTTTCAGTTTGAATTTGTGCAAGAACTGCACTTCTTTCCCCCTTGGCAGCATCTAGACCTGCCCTAATAACTTCCCATTCAGAATGGTGAGCTGGCAACCGGTCAAGAGGCTGCCACGATTGCATGTTCTTGCATTCTTTGAATATGGTGCACATCATCCTGAAAGATCTCCATAGGTGGTTGGTTTCTTTTGACTGGGTCAGAACATTTGCTGCAACTTGTTTCTGACCAGTTTTCAGTTCATTCAAGGTCTTTGAATCTTCATCCAGACCAGAAACCACCTTGTCCTTCACCTCTTCATCCTTTTTCTTCAAATTATCCACTTCAGTTGTCAGTTTGTCAATAGACTGAGAGTGAATGGATACCTGGGTGTTTAAATTATCAATGCTGCCCCTCAACTGGTTGATCTCATTTATGAGTGTGGCCAGATCAACCTGAGGAGTGGCCAGCTTGGTGATCTCATCTATCACCTTTTCAATCAATTGTGTTTCCCTTGCACCAGTGTATCATCAATTCTCTGACCAACTGAAGTCATCAACTGCTGCCCAAGCTCAGTCACATTTAGGCCAGGTTTTTCAACCAATTCCTTTACCTGCCTTTCAATCTCTTTCAAATCAACCTCTGATTGTCTTACAGTATTTCCCAGCAGGTTAGAGATTGAAGTAGTGACTCTTGACTGAGTAAGGTCGAAGGCTTCCTTTAGAGAAACAGCCAGATTGTTACAACAACAAAATACCATAAACACAGCTCAAACAACACAAACAAAAAACCACAAAAAAACAGCCCTCGACTAGCTCATTGAGCTTCTTGAATACTAAGTCCTCATTATTAGCAAACTTGTTTATCCCCAGATCCACAACCTTAGAATTTGTTGTTGTATCTTTGTTGTATCTGGAGAGGGACTTGGTATTTTTGTCAATTGCCTTTTGAACATCCTCCACCCTATGAATAAGATTTTGGATGTCGGCTTGAAAGGAGGCAAATTGAGTGTCCAGTGACGGGGAAGAATGTGTCACTGGACCAGCAGCAGCTACTACTGGAGCAACTGGACGAGGCAAATTGAGAGAAGCCTCCCCAGTTGACATTCCAGCAGTTGAAGAAACAGTAGGAGTGGTGGTAGAAGAAAGGACTGGAAATTAAAATTGTGGAAACATGCTGAGAATGCTCAGGTGTGAACAACGGTGGCGGTGGGGGTGACATTTCTCGAGCAAGTGAGAATTGCCCAGTTGGTGAAGGAGCCATACGTCTGTTTCCAGACATATAGTTATAAGTGGGAAAAGGAATTTCAGTAGGCTCATTTATTTGGGATGGTAAAACTGAAATTGAAGCATCTGGAGGCGAGACTTGAGATGAAGGGTTTTGATCTTTTACAGAAGACTCAAAAATCTCCAAGTCTGATGCAGTACCTTCTGAATCCGAAGACTCAATAAGGATTTCCTCGTCATTAACACCCATGTCCAGATCCATGAATGTAACTGAGGGCTGACCAGATGGGTCAGTCTCCAGATGACCTTCTCCAGTTTCCTGAAAGGTTGCATCTGTTGGAGGATCAGATACCGAGGTATCTTCACCAGGGATAGAGGTCACTGGGGTTGCCTCAGTTATAGTTGCTCTATCCACAACCATAACATCATCGGCCGAAGATTTGGGAACCTCAGTCTCCAGTAGTGACTGGCCAGAGACTTCGTCAGTTCGTGCAATAGAAGTGTCAGAAAGGCCGTGGACACTTTGTGCTGACTCAAACTCTATTCTGGGTTGGGGTAGCCCAGTTTCATCTTCACCACCCTCTCCTACAGAAATTGCGAGGTGGCTGCTTGCGGTTGTCCCATTTGACTATCTCCAGGTTCCTGTTGGGAGGAAACTGGAGGGCTGGTCTGGTTTCTACTGTCAGTGGCAAGTGCTGACAAAGTCTTAATGCGACGTGTTCTTGTTGCCTTTGGAACTCCTGAAAGACCTGTTGGGAGGTCTCCAGGGAAAATGGTTGTGGGGACAGACACGCTGGAGCTGGAGGGGTTAAACTGTTGCCCGGGCTCGGCAATGGTCACAATTCCAGCAGACGAACTGGTGGGTCCCTCATTATTTTGAGGCCCGCCAGTTGTCTTTCCGACTCACCTTGGACTGGTGCATCGGTTTTTGCGAATGCCAGACGCATTCTATCTGGAATCTCGACCTCTCCAGCTTCAGATACTAGAGAGTCAAGATTCCTCAACAAATCTGGGACAGTGTAAAGTGAATCTGTGCTTAAATAAGCTTCACTGCCCAGAATTTGTAGAAAACAAAGAGAGAGAAACCTGGAGAAGGGGATACATAGTCCCTGGTGCCCTTCAGTTTTTGAACCAGGCTTCTGAAAAGGATATCAGCAAAATCCACTCTCAATCCATTCCACAAGCAGTATGCCATCTCTGCCTGTGCGGAGTTAATCTGGTCAAGTCCACCAGAACTCCCACCCATACTTTCCACAAGGTGGATGAAAAAGTACCTCCATGAAGGTGTAAGACCCTTCATGGTCATCGCACCTTTAGTTTTCAAAACCCCTTTCTCCAGGCACTCCTTATGTCCCATATCAAGGAGGACCTGGCGAAAATTAATGTTTGGGGAGATGACAACTGGAGATTCACCCTCTCTCCAGTAGTTGAGGTGTAAAGCATCCCTCAACACATCTGCTGATAAGGTACACCGGACTGTTCCACCTTTTAATGTGAAAGTGATGGAAGAACAATCGGAAGAAAGAGAAGCAGTGTACCAAAACTCACACAAGTAGTCGTGAAACATCTTGCGTGGGTTTAAGGAGAATGAGGGTCCAATTGGAGAATCCTTCAAAAATCTTTGGATTCTCCCAATAAGGGTATTGGACCCTTGGGTTCCTTGTAAACTCGCCATCGGATTATTGGATTTAATTTGATGAGCGAAGTATTACCAGGAGCACCAGATGCCTGTTTGACATCTTGTTAAGGAGCATATGGGACAGATAAGAGATTTACATCTCTTGAACGGGATGATTTAGGTGCCATTGGAAAATGAAATTGAAATTTTGGAATTAGGGTTCTTGATTTATGAAGCAGAGAGAGAAAAAAAGCAATTTTAGATGATTGGGAAGTAAATGAAAAGAATGTAAAGGGAAGTAAATGTGATCGGAGTAAATAAGGGTATTTATAAGGAATTCAAGATCCCAATGAAATACCAAAAAATATATTTTATTAACAAAATCAATTTTGTAGATATTTTTACAAAATAAGTTTGAATTTTGAAATAAAAACATAATTTACGTGTCAGCATTAAATGCTACGACGGCTTAACTTACCCACGCGCATAATTTTCATTTTTCCAATAAAAACAGTTGTCATTACCAAAATGTCTTTAAACACGTCAGATGATGATATCAAGTGGTTTAAAACACTCGAGTATCATCACGTGTCACAAATATTGACCAAGTATTTCTAACGTTATGAAAAATTAAGACAAGACTGAACCTGGTCACTGGAGGATTAGTCCAGCGCCAGTTTCCAACTGGAGAGTTCTCCAGTTGCCATTTTCAAACAAAACGAATTTTAGTCAGAAAATTTATTTTGAGTCTTTCCCCCTAAAATGATGATCCAGAAATCGATTAGTGCCAGGATAGTATCACAAAGGCGTTCGATAGCCTGGCGAGCAAAGATTATCTGGACCTCCTCAACTGGAGAACTTCATCAGTGTCACTGACGCGTTCATAACAAAAATCTCCAGTTTTAAGGATTTAACATTCCCAGTTCGCTGATGAGATTTTTAAAGGTTTTCTCATCAAGAGGTTTTGTAAAAACATCAGCGAGCTGTTTGTCAGTGGGGATGAAATGTAATTTCAATGTCTCCTTTCATAACATGATCACGAATAAAATGATACCTGATGTCAATATGCTTTGTTTGGAGTGCATCACTGGGTTGTGAGATATAGCAATTGCACTGGTGTTGTCACAAAAGATTGGGGTCCTTGTATACTTTTGACCATAATCTAGTAAGTGGTTCTTGATCCAGAGAATCTGGGCACAGTAACTGGCCGTAGAAATGTACTCTGCCTCAGCAGTGGACATAGAGACTGACGTCCGCTTCTTACTGGTCCAACTTACCAGTTTTCCTCCAAGGAAATGACAACCACCAGTTGTTGATTTTCTATCTATCTTACAACCTGCATGATCTGAATCTGAATAACCCATTAGATCTAACCCTGAGCCTTTGGGTACCAAAGACCAAGATTAGGACACCCTTTCAGGTATCTAAAGATACGCTTAACAGCGTGCAAATGTGATTCTTTAGGGTTTGCCTGAAACCTGGCACATAGACATGTTGCGAACATTATATCTGGTCGACTGCAGTTAAATACATCAGTGAACCAACCATTCCACGATATTCAGTGATGTTTACTGGTTTGCCAGTTGGGTCAGAGTCCAAATTTAATGGTGCTGCAATAGGTGAGTTTTTCGATGGGATTGAATCATATTTGTATTTTCTTAACAAATCTCTGACATATTTTCCTTGTTTATGAAAATTCCATTTTCAGTTTGCTTAATCTGAAGACTAAGAAAAATGTTAATTCTCCCATCTAACTCATCTCATACTCAGATGACATGATTTTAGAAAACTTTTTACACATTGCATCATCAGTTGAACCAAATAATAATGTCATCAACATAAATTTGTACCAATAAGATATTACCTTTTTTTCAAGATAAATAAGGTATTATCTATTGCACCTCTTTGAAAGCCATTTTTAAGAAGATGTTTAGTTAAAGTATCATACCAGGCTCTGGGGTTGTCTAAGACCATACAAAGCTTTGTTCAGTCTATAGACCCAGTGAGGATGCTTCTCATTGATGAAGCCTGGAGTCTGCTTAACATACACAACTTCTTCCAATGTTCCATTAAGGAACGCACTTTTGACATCCATCTGGAAGACCTTGAACTGCAGATGGGCTGCATAAGCCAAGAAAGATTCTTATGGCTTCAAGTCTTGCAACTGGAGCAAAAGTTTCATCAAAGTCAACGCCTTCTGCTTGACAATAACCCTGGGCAACTTATCTGGCCTTGTTTCTTACAACATGGCCATCTTCATCCATCTTGTTTCGGTAGACCCATCTTGTACCAATGGGTTCTTTCTTTAACCCTGGTGGACAAGGAACAAGCTCCCACATTTCCTTTCAAACTGGACGAGCTCTTCTTGCATAGCTTCCACCCAGCTTGGGTCGGCCATAGCCTCGTCAATCTTCTTCGGTTCAATTAAAGATAAGAAGGTGACGTTTAAGCATTGCTCACTGGTGGCTCTTCTAGTCTGAACCCCACTATTTGGATCTCCCACAATCTGTTCAATTGGATGTGCTCGAGTCCATCTAGTGTATTGACTAGGCTGGTGATTACAATATCAGTGCAAGTCACCTGGCGATCTTCTTCAGTTGCAGCAGCTTCTGGAGAGGATCAGTCCAAACTACTTCTACGTCCTCATCAGAGTCAATGAGGTCACGATTTGCATCATGAAATTCTTCATTCAAAGGTATTTCTTGAAGAACTGGAGAAGTTGGAGTTTGAACTGGTGCTGATATTGGAGTGGCACGTACATCAGATCCAATCACCAATTCCTGTGGTAAATTGAAATTGATGAAGGGATAGAATGAGGTGTCACTGGTGGTGCTTTTCTTCTTAACTGGTTCCAATTTGTTGCAACTGGAAACATCTTTTGGTGAAACAACTGACTGATGAACTTGGTCAGTTTCACCAAAATTTATTGGAACAACTAGAGAAATATCAAGGCTTGGTCTCTTGTTGATTGCTTCAGTTGATTCGTCGAATGTGACATGAATTGTCTCATGAACCTTTTGGAGTCTATAATTATAAACTCTAAAGGCCTTTCGAATATCTGAATAACCTAAAAATACCCCTTCATCAAACTTTCCAAGCTGACTGGAATCGTTTAAATATAAACTGGACAACCAAATACATGAAAATATCCAATATTTGGTTTACGATTCCTGAGTACTTCATAGGCAGTCTTCTTATGTCTCTTGATGTAGACTGACCGGTATTGGGTGTGACAAGCAGTTGCAACTGCTTCAGCCCAAAAACTGGTGGGAAGACCTGATTCAGATAGCATACTTCTGGCTGCTTCTATCAGTGTGCGATTCTTTCTTTCCACAACTCCATTCTGCTCTGGAGAGTGTGCTGATGAGAAGTTTTGAGAGATGCCAGTGTCATTGCAAAATGTTCAAGTACCTTATTTTGAAATTCAGTACCATTATCACTTCGCAACTGACAGACTTTTCGAGTATACTTGAGTTCAATTCTTTTGATGGAGAGATGATTTCAGCAGGTGCATCACTTTTGGATCTAAGGAATACCACCCAACAGTATCTGGTGAATTCATCGACCACAACTAGAGTTTATTTCTTCCCAGCTCTAGTTTGAACATTCACTGGACCAAAGAGATCCATATATAGCATGTGAAGAGGTTCAGTGATGCTAAAGTTTTGCCTAGTTTTGAAACTGGCCCTTTTCTGCTTGCCCATCTCACACCCTGGACATGGCTTTTCTTTATTAAAAGAAATCTTTGGTATCCCATCAACCAGTTGTTTGCGAGACAACTTGTTAATATTTTTGAAATTAAGATGGGATAATCTTTTATGCCACAGCCAATTGGTATCCTCATCAGCCTTGGTATAGAAGCACTGCTCTTTTGGAGCTGGTTCCATATCCATGATGTACACATTACCTTTTCTTGGTGCAATCATCACCACTTTCCAATCCTTGTTAAATATGGTGCCTTGAGCAATATCGAACAAAACTCTGTAGCCATCATCACAAAGTTGGCTGACACTGATCAGGTTGTATTTCAAACCATTCACAAATGCAACTCTTTTGAATTCGACTTGTCCGTTATTGAGCACACCATATCCTTCAGTCTTTCCATTTTGATCATTACCAAACGTCACTGCCGGTCCATCTTGGACAGTGAACTCTTCAAGCAGGGGCTTACATCCAGTCATAGTCCGGCCAACAGCGTTGTCCAGATACCAGATATTCTTCTTTCGATCGCCCTACAGACCCACAAAAATTATCAGTTGCATAACTCAGATGATATTGTGGTGGTCCGTGATGATGATATCTTTGCATCACCATCTTACGGAGGACCTATATCTAATGCAATCTCTGAGGATAGAAGAGGACAACAGGATTCTGAACAAGAAGTTATCTCAAGAAGATCTGATGAACCAATGGGTCCAGATACTTCAGTTGAGAATACTTCTGGACATGTTGTGACAGAGGAGCATCCCTCAGTTCATATTGAGGAAGAAATTTCCACCAATTTGGGAGGAAATCTTGATGTTGATCGTGTCATACAAAAAACATTATGAAGGCTCATCCCGTAGAAAACATCTTGGGAGATCCTAACGTTGGTGTTAGAACTAGGAGCAGTCTTCAGGAGAGCATAAGTCCTTTTGCTAGCATTAAAGATACGGGTATACTGGAAACATGTAAGTACAGTTGCTTTATCTCTCAAGTGGAACCTAAGAATGTGCAAATGGCACTGAATGAGCCATCTTGGGCGGATGCAATACAAGAAGAATTAGACCAATTCAGAAAATTAAAGGTTTGGGAATTGGTAGATGTGCCTGCTGATATCAACCCTTTTGGAACAAGATGGGTGTTCAGATGCAAAAGGGATGATAAAGGGATTGTTACTAGGAACAAGGCTCAGCTAGTTGTTCAAGGATTTGCACAGCAAGATGGATTGGATTACACCGAAGTGTTTGCACATGTAGCTAGAATAGAAGCAATTAGGCTTTTTCTGGCATTTGCATCCTTTAAAGGTTTTAAGGTATACCAATTGGATGTAAAGAGTGCATTTCTTTACGGTAAGGTACAGGAGTTGGTCTATGTGTCTCAACCTCCTGGGTTTACTGATCCTGACTATCCTGATAGAGCATATAAATTGGATAAGGCTCTATATGGTCTTCATCAAGCACCCAGAGCCTGGTACGAAACATTATCCACTCATCTAGTGGAAAATGGGTTCGTAAGAGGTCAGATTGATAGCACATTGTTCACAAAATGGAAAGGTGATGACTTCTTACTGGTACAGTTTACGTAGATGATATCATATTTGGTGCATCGGATGAGAACATGTGCAAAGAGTTTGAAGAAATCATGAAAAACAAATTTGAAATGAGCACAATAGGTGAAATGAATTTCTTTCTTGGTTTGCAGGTTGAACAGAGAAAGGAAGGAATTTTTATTCATCAAACCAAATATGTCCATGACATTCTTAAAAAATTTGGTATGGATGATGCTTCACCCATAGGGACTCCAATACAAGTAAATCACTTGTTGGGAGTTGTCAACAGCTCGGATCAAGATGTTGATCCAACATTATATCGGTCAATGTAGGATCACTAATGTATCTTACTTCATCTCGACCAGATATCATGTTTGCTGTTTGCTTATGTGCTCGATTTCAATCCTGTCCGAAAGAGTCACACTTGAAAGGAGTAAAAAGGATTCTTCGGTATCTCAAAGGACAACCATCACTAGGTCTATGGTATCCTAGAGGAGGAGAATTTGATCTGTATGCTTATACAAACTCTGATTATGGTGGATGTAATTTTGATAGAAAATCAACTTCGGGAGGATGTCAATTTTTAGGAGACAGACTGGTGTCATGGCAGTGCAAAAAGCAAACATCCGTTGCCAATTCTACCTGTGAAGCAGAATATATGGCCGCTGGCAGCTGCTGCTCACAAGTATTATGGATTCAGCAACAGATGCGTGACTACGGTATGAATTTCTCTAACACTCCTATTAAGATTGATAATAAATCTGCTATTTCCATTACCAATAATCCTGTTAAGCATAGTAAAACGAAGCATATTGATATTAGATATCATTTTATTCGTGACTGTGCTGAGAAGAAGTTAATCTATCTTGAAAAAGTGTTGTCCGATGATAACTTAGCTGATTTCTACACTAAGGTTTTTGATCGATCACGTTTCGAATTGCTAGTCTAGTTGACTGGAATGAGAAACCCTTAGTCACTATCTCTCAAGAACCATTATTTTATTATTTTATTTATTTTATTTAGAAAATGCAACACAAAAATATAATAAAAGGGTTCTATTGCACGAGAGACAATGTTACTTAGGGTATCTGGTTTCCAGGGGGGTTAGCTGTGTTCTCTGTGAACACCGAATAAATGTACCGTAAAAGTAACGTCCCTCCGTGTGTCTTATTCCAGATTAAGGAAGACTACGCTTGTGCCCGACCGGACGAATAGAGTTGGCCGACTGAGGTCCCAGTCACGCATAAAATCGTATGAACCCGTGTTAAGGTATTAACACATCCGGGTTCTTCTTAATTTTAAGTACTTACAGACATTGGTGCCTAGCCAGTTACTTCCCATGGGTTTGATATGGCATGGCACTTACCGCCCCCGAAGGTAGCATCTAAGTACCGCCCCCAAACAAGCGTCTCACAGAATTGATTATACTTTCTCGGACGATTAACCCCGAAAAAGTTCTTTATAGCGAATGGCCAGTCATATGGTGTATCGTGATAAGGGTATAGTGTAAGTAAAGACTCTAATTTGAGTGTGTTTGGTACACCTTGAATTAAGTCTTGCATGTAAATTGCTCGAAAGATTAAGTGAAATACTTAAGGTTTCAGTCAAAATAGGTCAAACGGAGTCACTGAGTTGATATATTTGACAGATATTTTGATTTGCAATTTACTTTGAATAATTGAATCGAACATACTTAATGTGTGAGCTAACATGATAAAGGTTTTGATTCTAATCTTAATTGGGAGAATCAGCCATTAATTATCTGTTATATATCGGTTTAAGTGTTTTCAAGTTCAATTATTTACCATTGAGATGAATACATTGGTTGTATGGATCTCATGAGTATGATGATGTGTTCGCAGAATTATTTATCTTAACTGGATGTGTGTCAACCACTAAGATAAAAGATCTCCAAAGTGTATGAAAATTGAGTTTATCCAGTCTGGAATGGAGAAAACTCAAGCTTAAAATGGAAGCAGAATATACTTACACATCAACAGCTCAACAAAATTCAAACGGAGACGAAGATATAGATGGAGAGATTGTTTATCAAGTTATACAATCTTATGTCTTTATTTTTGTTGTATTTGAATTTATTTAACAGCATTGTTGTGTCCAATGTCTGTGATTGTCAAATACTTAACAATGGTGCTTTGTAATTCATTAATTAGTGACATATCGGGTCTTAATTTAATGATCGTACATTGTAATTTTGTTCAAGTTGTGACATCTATCGAGAATTTCTTTATCGAGAAAAATACGATTAGTTATAATACAAAATAGGGTTTGTATTTGTCTTAATCGTGTTCTCTAAAGAATTCTTTTCGTTAATCATACCAAGTTCGAGAAAATTCTTTGTGAATTTTCAGAGTGTTAATCAAGTTCGTGAAAGCTGACTTTATGGAAAGTCAAGGTTCACAAGAATTGTGTTTAGCATAGTGGGCTTGTATATGCGTGTTTTCACTTTGGGCCTAGTTTGCGTGTTCTGCCCAAGTAAACATGCATTTGCGTGTTTTACTTATTGGTACTTATATGCGTGTTCTAGTGACACATTAGGGTTTGCGTGTTTGTGTGGATATAAAAGGCTGACATCTCGCATTTAATTTCATTTTCAAAATTATTTGCGTGTTCCTTTCAAAAGCCCTCCACATTTGCGTGTTCCTATATCCGTGCACTGTTCATCTATCGATTCATAAAGCTTGATCCATACGTGTTTTAGACACAAGAAACACTTACATTAACACATATCGAACAAAGGTATATGATTAACAAGGTTTCTTAATCCATTTTTCATGGGTTATTGTCAAAATTTGGGGTTTTTATTTTTCGATAATAAAATCACTAAAAGGGACATTATAAGTGAAATGGATAAAGAAATAGAACCAATAAACTGATAAATCGGACTTATAAGATGCTATTCGTACCAGATTTAAGAGTTTTAGGGTTCAAAACGACTGGATTAAGTTTTGAATGATGAACAGTCGTATGCGTGTTCTTCACCATATGCGTATTCATATGAACCCAGTTCATCTTCAAACGTTTCCAGGATTTGCGTGTTATGGTGATGACGTCATCAAAACAAACACGCATTTGACTAATATGCGTGTTTCTAAGTAAAATACACCATTTGCGTGTTCAGTCACCATTTGCGTGTTGTTACTTCATATGCGTGTTTCATGACTTATAAATTTTTATAATAAAATTTTAAAAAGTAAAATATGAAACAAAACACGTATTATCTAGTCAAACCCAACACCATATGTGTGTATTGTCACCATATGTGTGTGTATAAGAAATTTGCTTGTTCTAGGACTTCGAAAAATTTTCAAAATGGGAAAATTATCAAATGAGTCAAATTAGAAAGTGCAAATTGCCTTATAATATTGAACTTTAAAAATTTAAGAAAAACAAATGGTTTTAGTTAAATTTAGTAAAGTTCAAAGTGTCGTTTATTAAAACTAAATGTTTTAGAAGGTTATGAAACAAATGGTTTCGCGACCTTGGAAAACACAAAATGTTTTAATTTCGACGTGTTGATTCGATAAAATTGGTATTGTTTTAGAGGATTATGAAACAAAGGGTTTCAATATCTTGGAAAACACTAAGGTTTTTATCGTTCAACTTGTTTGTCGATTGTTAAAGTTGATAACATTTTCAGAGCCGATGAAACTAAGAGTTTCAGGGGCTTAGAAAATGTTAAGAGCTTTAAAGTTCGACTTTATTTGTTGTTGCTAACCGATTGTTTGGTTGTTGTTTGTATCTTTTTGCAGATGGCTGAGAGACAATTCCATAATAATCATTATTACTTGATTAACTTGGACGTCAATCAGGAGAATGCAGCTGAGTTTGTTCAGATTTTGGAGTTCTTTCAACGATCCAGAATCAGAAGGGTTCTCACTACCAACCCAGTGATTAGATTGACGTATCTTCGTCAATTCTGGGCATCTGCTAGATACATTGCTGGAGACAATCGACAGAGAATCTGTCTAAGCAGGAAGAATCACATCGTCAGGAGCTTGAAGAGCTGAAGGCAAAGAATGCTTAGCTTCGAACAAGTCAGGATGCTCTACAATCGATCCAATCTGAAACTTCTGAGCACCTAAAGAAGATTGCTGACAGATTGGCACATCACATTGATGTTATAAAGAGCCAGACTGCGGGTTTGACAAGCTTCGATGACGACTATGACCAACTGAATGAGATTATTGGAAATCTAAAGTCTCAGGGGGAGATACAGCCGACCTGCAAGGATGATGCCCTCAGGAGGGAAAGTAGAGAGGACAAGGGAGATGATCCTAGCAGACCAAGAGAGACTTTAAGATTTCCAATGGGCACGAGGACTGCCATATCTCAGGGGGAGCAAAACCAGCCTGGTGCTGCTGGTACCTCTCGAGCCCCCTACAGTCGAAGACAAAGGATGATGATATACCCTATATGGAGCTCTACCTCCGTATGTGAATTTGCTATTACAGAGGCTACTTAAGGATACTTCTGCCAGAATTACAGAGCTCACCTATGTCAGAACGGAGCTCACCTCCGTCAGGATTACGGAGCTCACCTCCGTCAGAATGGACCACCTCAGTCAGAATTACGGAGCTCATCCGTCAGTACGGAGCTCCGCCAAATATGAAGGAAATCCCTTATTTCTTCCTCCCAAAGAAAAGGGGCCAGCCCAAATCTCTTCCTAATAATTAGGGTATCCCCCTAAAAACCCTAAAACCCTAGCTTATCCCCCAAGATAAGCTCCTCTTATAAATAGAGGCCTCCCTCCATGAATGAAGGCAAGTTCTTTCCACCCCGAGATACAAAGCCTCATTCCCTCAAACACCTAAGGTGGCCAGTTTCTCTTCTATGGAGAATCCTCCACCGCCAACACATAAAACACCTCCGATTTAATGGCGTTAAGCTTCTCAAAGCTTTACACCGATAGGGAATCGCCAATAAATCGGTCAAAACCCCCTCCTTGTTCCCGATCGAAGGTCCGTGCGATTCTTTGATCAAACAAATTGGCGCCATCCGTGGGACAATATACTACACGTTCCCACCTTCACCGCCGGGTTAAATCTCCGACAGTTAACGAATCATAAAAATCGTTAAACTTCTTTCCCAGATCTCGTAAAACCCAAAATTATAACTTTCTACGTTCTTCCGCTCATGTAAATTCCAAGACGAATGAGACAAAAAGAAACTCAAAAACTCATCACGTCTAAAACAACTCATATCAAATCAAAAAACCCATCTCTCTTTCTTTTCTTTTTCACCAAGATTCATAGGCGTCAAACAAAGATTCTTTCCGATTACACATACTACAAAAAATATTTTAAAACCACAGCCATGAATCATGTTAAAAAAAAAGAAGAGAAAAAAATCACCCGGAGGTATGCAAAGATCATAGTTATCTGCTACCGTCAAAACAACATCGTACTGTCATTGCTTGTAATCATTATCAAGATGGAATCAATATCAAAAAAGGGTTAAGGATGTCCCGAATATACAATGATCAAAAATTCCAAGATGTCTCGGTTTATAACAAAAACCGATTTGAAGTCATGGAAATTATATAATGATTCCATCACCGCGAAACCAACCTCTAACCATAAAAAAAAACACCAACTGGGGCGAAGAAAAGAAGGAAGACAACAATTGATCCAGATCCTGGCCGAGAAGAAGAATTTCAAAAAAATAAAGAGAAAGAGACGAAGAGCGATCAAAACAACTTGATCACCCCTGCCATCATCTCCAACCGTGAGAGGATGCATAATCTCCAATCATGAGAGGATGCATAATCTCCAACTGTGAGAGGATGCCTCATGAAGACACTACAGCAAAGAACGGGATTTACGTTCTCATATTTATGAAGGTTCAAGATCGCTTTCGCCTATTATTTCGATCGCTCTCGCCATAAATTGTGGTTCAACAACCACTCCTATAACGACCATGGATGCTATATCCGGGTCGAAAAGGATCAAATTTATGTTAGAAGAACCAAGGAGCCATGTGATAGAAGCTCCGGTTCATAAGAGGACTCGAAAAAAGACGAATAACCAAAAAATCACACAAAGCGAACTCAAAAGACTCTTGAAGATCGAAGACCTGAAGGACAAAGCTAACAACCGAGCTGCTCCAGGGAATGACTAAGATAGAGTTAGGGGCTGCAAGTTCCCGACCTTGGCAAAGAAGAAGAAAGATTCAGAAGGCTCAAAAAATATAGTTTCGAGTATGTCATTATAGCCTAACGATTCAGCCGTCATCTATAGCCAATGTATAGGTAAAATTTGACCTCAAAGAAGTTGGGAAAAATGTCAATAAGGACCAGGGGTCGAGTAAAGGAAGCTTCGGTTCATGAAAATTCGAGGAAGAAAGGCGAAAAACCAAAAAACGAGCACCATAATCACAACGTGGGCACGCAACCACCGTTGCAACACCATCAACCACCATCACCCATAACAACTTTGGATGCTGAATCTGAGCATGTTAAGGCTGCTAATGACATGGATAAAACTCAGGAGCCATCGGTAGAACGAATGAGTCCGTGGGAAGTACCCGAGAAACGGCGAAAACCCTCTTTCTGCAGCCGCCGCCACAGATTCACCATTGGCCACCACAAGACGATAACGAACCACCACAACACACCATTGGAAACATTCGGAGCAGCATACAAAGTCCCCTGAAACAACATCAAAGAATAGTGACACCATTGCATCGCTATTTGGAGCCACCTTGATCATATATGCTCGAGCCAAGTCATATTGATTCGAAACACCAATTTCATATTGGTGACTACTTCTTCTAAAAACATAAGGATAAGTAGGCGGTAACATCTCGAGCCAAGAATATGACAAATCGAGCTCTCAGGAAGCTGTTCAAAAAGCTATATCCCCTACGCATGACATGACGAGTTTTGATACCCGTGAACGACCTCCAGAAGCTATGCACATGTTGTTGAATCAATCGGGTTCAAATATGAGAGACGATCTATACATCGCACACAATGTCCGTGTCCATCAATAATATTACGTGAGCATGATTTGCATGCAAAATCATCATTGATGGTAATTAGCATGCAAAGACGTACATATAAAACTATGAAGTATATGTGCATAGTAAGGATGGACTACAAATACGTGGACAATTGGATATGAAAAATAATGTTTTGTCTCTTCACAAGTTGGAAAATAGTCATGCATGCCATTCAGCCCATTTTAGCTACGGGGTTATATAAAAACAAAAGAGATACGAACACGCAAGGATCTATCTTCGACTCATCTCTAGCAGCATGACGTCATTACACAAGACATAAGATCAGAGTCAAAAACTTCCATTTGAGGCGCAGCACGAGACAATGGAACACATATTTAAAAAAATAAATGGCGAGCTACAAGATCATTAAGATCTACTACGAGATGAACAATTCATACTTCGCCAACAGCAACAAGCCGAGCCAATATCCCTAAAAGGCGACCATAACGCAAAGCCCACGCAACAACGATGCTCGCAAGGATATTTTCAACATTAAATTAACGCAAACACGCGTATGGAATTATTAAAACTCGCATTGGGATCCCTAAGCCCTAGAGTCCATCGGTAGAGAATTTGCTCCCGACGGCATCTCTAGATAATATATCGCGATGATTAAAATAAACCATCGGTAGAGAATTTGCTCTCAACGGCATCGCTAGATAATATATCGCGATGATTAAAATAAACCATCGGTAGAGAATCTGCTCCCGACGGCATCGCTAGATAATATATCGCGATGATTAAAATAAAAGATCGTTGGATAAATTGATATATTCAACTCATTCAAGCATGCCAGACATAACAGAAAAAGGAGAGAAAGTGATTTTCTACTACAACATCAGAAGAACACAGTATTTATCTTGATCCCCTACGTCCAGCCGAAACATATTATATCTGCAACAAAGGCGTCATCTTCAAAGGCACAGACCGCAGCCAATACTTCTAAAAAGACGGTCGTAACACCAAAGGCGGACAACCACATTACTATCCGATATTCTGGCATAGCTCTGCGTATAACGATGGCTATATTATCTCCAAAGCTTCCAAAAGACTATCTGAAGCAATTGGCGCAAAATTTGCAGAGCACGCCAAAGGAGGAGCATTCAATCAGTGGATAGCCACAACAACCGCAACCAATGATCACATCAAAAGATGACGGAGCCGAAAACCTTCCACAAAGCTGCTTGAAAGGTACACATCTCTGTCACTACTATAAGACCCTACGTAGGCGCTTAGCAGATAACTCAGTGCCAGATGCTTACTGAGCTCTGCTAACACACGCGAAGTTGGGTCGCTACCCTTCGCAAATATTATACATATGTACGTACATATAAATCTTAAATGTTCAAGGGGACGCCCAGAGAACAAATAAAAACAACGTCATGAGGCGACTGCCATAAGACACCATCCTAAGAGACACCGTCATAAGGCGACTGTCACGAGACATTATCACAGGGTCGAGCCTCGGCCAGGGCAAATCTTGTGCAAATCTGAGCATTGTGGAATAGTCTCGCAAAGGCATAAGCCAATAGATCGCCTGATCAGCATCTTTAAAAGGCAAGCGCCCAGAGATAAGCCCAGTGCAAAAAATTCAAGAAGACGGTTACTCATCGGAGCTACCAAGGAAGACGCAATTCAAGACACGGACCTCTAGAGATACAGATAAAAGAGAATCCGATTTGAAGTAACCGATTATTACGAATGAGCGTCTCTTACATCTTAGCCGATTCAAATCGATAGCTCTTAGAAACTTTGTAAAAAAAGTTTCTTACGAAAATTCGTAATGGCTATATGCGAAGCTGTCGAGGTGTAATAGAGAGCCATTTGAACAAAAATACAAGACCATGCTGAATCACTCTAGCACGACACTTCTTGCAGCAAGAATAGAGCATGATTATCGAAGGAATGTTTTTAAACCTTCCGGAAGGCTGAATGACAAGCATCAAAGACTTCAATAGAAAAAGATGATTTCAGCCCTTACACATCAACATATTGAAGAATATGAAGGGCCCAAGTTTGTCTTTACATCTAACACCAACAAAACAAGGCCCTCCAAGCACTAAAAGACTCCCGGAACAACCTACGATGGTCAGATTACACAGTCTACACATGGCGAAAATACCGAGAAATATGCACAAAACAGTTTTCTTGTGCATTAAAAGATAAGGGTGGAGTAAAATTCAAATAAATTT
>CM067172.1:55170673-55240673 GCA_034093135.1 Erigeron breviscapus | reverse complement strand
TACTTGTCCTTGTCCCTTCTTCCCCTTTCACTCAACTTGGGTGGGGTGGGAAATGTTTTCCCTACTGTTTCTGTCAGCAGTATTTCTCTTGGGCTTTTTGTCAACTCTGGGAGTGGGACTGGGTTGTAATCCTTTTTCCTTTCTTCTTTGTTGTATGGGCTATATCTTGCCTGTTGGTCTCTCCGTGGCTGCCATTTTCCTTTGTTATACCTCGAATCTTCGACATTACTTGCTCCGATTTCTTTTGTGTCTAGAAATTTGTGAGCTTTTATTGGCTTCGTCGAATGTGTCGGCTAGGTCTGTATTCAAGCATTCGACTAATTCTCGGTTTCGACAGCCGTGTATGAGCCCTGAAACCCTTTGTGATTCTGGTAATCCTGTGATTTCCTGTGACTCTACAGTATACCTTTCTATGAAATCCCTTGAGGTTTCATTTTCTCTTTGTTTTATGTTATGGGCTGACACGTGCGTCTTTTTATGCTTCTTTTGTTGGCAAAAGTGTGATTGAAATTTTGCTTTGAGCTCATCGAAGCTATTTATTGATCCTTCTGTAAGGCTGCCTAACCATTCTCTTGCATCATTCATTAATCCCATTTTGAATGCCTTGCATGCCACTGGTTCGACCCAGTTTTGCATCTCTGTTGTTCCTTCGAATCTTTGCAGGAAGTCGTCTGGATCATCCTTGCCATTATAAGTTCCTAGGTGGGCTGGGTATTTCATATTTGCTGGTAGTGGATGGTTCCTTATCCATTCTGCGAATGGTGACTTTTGTGGTGTTCTGCTTAGGCTGAATGGTCTAGGTATATTTGGCTGATACCCCGATGGGATTTGGTACATATTTGTTCGTACCCTTGGTTATAAATGCCTTGGCTATTCAAATAGTGTTGATTATAACTCTGGTATTGTCCCTGGGCGAAGCCTGTTTGTGTCTGCTGCCCTGTCTGGTTGGTTTGGTATCCATAGGTTTGATTGTTGTTTTGCATGTATGGACCGTGGGTATGGTTTTGGGCTCCTAGCATGGTTGACCCCTGGGTGTCGACTGGGAAGCCCTGGCTCATTTGCCCTTGGGAGTTTTGCTAGTACCCTGCCGCAATGGGTCTTTGACCGTCATTCTGGAAGCCTTGGGTGAATGCTCCCTGGCTGTCGTATCCTGGGGTCGTCGTCCCCTGGGTATTTCCTTGTGATCCCGGGGCAGTCGTCCCCTGGGGAATATTGGTATGCTGCGTGTAATGGGCATACCCAGGTGTATTGGATTGCTGTCCTGGGGTGCTGTGTCTGGGTGGTGGCCGGCCATTGTTTGCCATCCCTGGGTTTTGCGTCCCCTGGGGTGTATTATGGGCATTCTGGGCGCCTTGTCCTTGTGAGTTTGACCCTAGGTTGCTTTGTCCCTGGGTGGCAGCCTACGACCCTGCACATTGTTTGGTTGATTGTTGTTATTTTGTACCCTTGAGCGTGGATCATTTGGCTGCCTACGTCTTCCGTATGGTGGGGTATCACCATCATATTCGTCGTATGCTTCGTCGAAGTTGACTGCTCTTCCTGTCAGTACCCCAGCCTCTTGAAGGCGTCGCAGGGTATTTAGGATGCTTTCATGGTTCTGTTGTATGTATGCTTCATCGAACAGAGGCGGAGCCGATGTAGAGGCGTGGGTTGCCCCTGCTGAAGAAGGTGTTATTGGTGTACCTCCCTGGTTTCGGTTCAGATCTATGCTTTGTTCTCCACCAAAACCGGGCGGCCTATTTCCATCATCCATATTCTAGGTTTAGGGTTTGGGAAAACAAAAAAAAATTTGGGTTTTTTGTGTGGGTTTTGCTATTTAGAGAGTGTCCCACGGATGGCGCCAATTGTTTGTACAGCCAATCCGGTTGCCTAGAACGTGAAAATGGGGGTTGAATGTGGTTTATATCTGGCGATTCCCTTGCGGTGAGGCAGTGCCTTTTGTACGCCAAATATGTATGTATATTCGTGTGTTCGATTAGCCATTCTTTCCCCTATTTATAGGGGATTCGTATATCGTTTCCGAGAATAAATGATACGGTGTTATCTTTTCCCTTAAATGTGGGGATTAACGATAAGCACGTATATTTTCCTTATTTATCGAAGATTGAGTTTATCCTGGGCGTACCCTGCATGTCAGTGTCTGGGTGGGTACATCATCAAGTTTAATATCCAATTATGAATGTTACAACTTTATCATATGATTTTCTTCATTGTAATTGAAAGTCATTGCTTATATATAAATTAGTACTATTTGTTCATTCGACCATGCAAGAGTGAAGGCGACCTGAAACCATAACAAAATTCTCATATTGGGGGCTCCGCATTATTAAAATCATTCATTGACTACTACTATGATATATGGATGTCAAGACAAATGAAGATAAGTATATTAAATGATAAATACGTAGTTGTTTATGATACTAAAATACTAATAACGAGTTATTTTTAAGAAGAAAATGACGAAGATGGTCACTTTGATCAAATGACTAGACTATTTTAAGCACATTGTTTAATTTTTAATTTAAATGATGAATAAACATCAATGTAGCTTTGTGAAATCATGTTCAATATGCCGTTTTCTGTCGTGACATGCATTTTAAGAAGTCATTGGAGTAGATATATATATATATGCGCTTTAGTCTAGGAGCAATACTTGATGAAATATTTGTTCTTGGATCATTATTTTATGATAAGTTTAGTTTAACGGTGCTAATGTTCATAGTAAGGCCTTATTTGTTTTGGAGGTGAACTTGATAAAAAATCACTTAATTCATTAAGTTAATCATTACGAAAACATTGGTTGACTATATACCCTAGCCAACTATAATTTCCTATGCAGTTAGTTCTATAATTGAAATACTGTAATGGAAATTATGGTCCATAAGATGTTTATTTATTCTAATTTCTCACATCGATCTACTCATCATTATATAATTTCTCACACCATGACGACCTTGTATGGATAGGCGACCGGGCGCTACTCTGAATCGATTGTAAAGTATAATTTATCTCCAAAATGCATTAATATATTTAAAAAACAAGTCCGATAGTAGTTATTGCAGCTGCACATTTTTATAAAATAAATATAATTGGTATACTATTTTGAGCAGTGTTTGAGGTGACAATATGCTCGATTATCATCGTTGTATCACACCATTACATCACATTACTAAATGTGGATATAAACCCTTCTACCATGCATCATTATTGAACTGCTGTTATGAACAATATGTTAATATATATTTAGCAATTAAAACTAGTACGAGTAGACAATAATTTAAATAGATTTTGCATGTTTAACAAAAAAATGTTTATGGTAGATTCTATAATTTACTTAATTTATATAACAAACGTACTTAACATATTACAAAATATTGTTCAAAAGAACTTATATTTTGGATTTTAGTTTTTTCATAAGTTCCTAAGTAATTCATAATAAGTCAAATAAAATATACATGCTTTCGAAATGGAAAGTGATATTCGTACCACAGAATTTGATAAATTTACCACTGTTGTGCATTGCATATTTGTACAGTGTGCTATGAAACATGTACAGTGTGGTAAACATATCAAATATTGTGGTACAATTATCACTTCCCTTTCGAAATACATCATATTTAATTCTTAACCATAAGCTCATATGTTTACTACTCAGTATATTATACAATTAGTAGTGAACAAGTATATGCATGAGGTGACATGCATGCCAACTAATTTTTGACATTTTATAAGGATTTTGATATATTTCAACAAACTTCGACAATCAAGATACTCCGTTGTCACATATAATAAAAAAAAGTTGGTATTTATTTATGAAACACTACCCCAAGTTGGTTACAAATTAATTTTACTACATTATAAAAAAGTTATTATTGAAACCTAAATTATCTAAAAATATTGAAATGTCTAGGTTTATTAATTTCCACATTGGTTTGATATGAAAATTTAGGCATCATAGCTAGTAAAACTAAAGGGGGTTTGTGACTTCGTTCTGAGTTGATTATAACACAATTAATAAAAAAATAAGTATTTTGATCAAATAATTGATTATATGTGTTTTAGTACAAATACAATGTAGTTTTAAAAAAAGTATGTCGCGATATGCTTTTTCAACACATTTTTTAAACACATCATTTATTCTACAAAAACGTAATCACTAACACTCCCTAAATCTTGAATTTAACAGTGTTTTTTAATACTTGCTCGAAATTACCGGTAATGGAAAACATTCGTGGTAATTGTTTACGGAATCTAAAAGTTTATAATTTTGTTGATTATGTTTTTCCCTTTTTAACTAAAATTGTTGAAGTATGTATATTTTTAAATGGTCAGTTTGTTAACTGTTAGATGATTCAAAAATCCAAGATGACATTTAAACAAACAGTATGCAAATATCAAATTCATGTTCCCCCGCTACACTCAATACCATCTTCAAGAGGTATTATCGGAGTTACTATGAGAAGAAAAATCCCTATTTTGAGACTCGAAGCTAAAATTTCATCCAAGGTAAATAACCACTAGCCACCCCATATATCTATATCCTTATGCAGTTCTAACTTAGATAAAAAAATATTAATAATAAAAATAATTAATATTTTATTTTAACCCTATATCATTGTGTATCATGAAAATATTTGTGCACCATTGTAAATACTTGTGTTATATAAATTTACGTAGATCGATTTTATCATGATACAATGATTTTACTTCGTTACCTATTTTATAACAACCACCCCATAATTACATTCGGATGACATACATATCCATATGCATAATAATATAAATAAATAATAGTCTACTGATTTTTTGACGATCAGCCATAGTATCAAAGAAATGTTAAGTTACGTAGAAAAAAATTTGTATTTTTGTTAATCAAAATTTAGGAGAGAAGAGTAAAAATGGTAATACTTATTACGGAGTATTAAATTATGGTTAAACTATCTTTATATATATACTAAAAGACAACTGACCTAATAACTTATTAACCATCACAACTCTCTATTCGATCAAATTGATTTTTGCTGATGTCATCATTTAATTTTTAACATAAATTTAATTAATATAAATAAAATTGATTTGAAAAATAAAAAACCTAATATAAGTCGACCATGATATGGATAAATACAATAATCTTTTAACATAAATTAGTCTTTAATTAATATAATATACTAGAAATCCAATCAATTTAAAAAACTACAACTTTTTCTTTTCGTTTTTTCGTTTCATACTTCTTTCAGTTGATTATTATTTATCTATGATTTTGAATATCATATAAAATTTATCACAAGATTTTAATATAATTAAATAATGTAAGTTTTTAATGAAGGTGCGTTATCTCTTCATAAAACGTAATGTTAATAATTCGTATAGTCTATATTTTCAATTCTACCAATTTCTAAATTTTTGATATATAAAGTAATTTATATATATTAAAAGACAACTAACATAACCATTTATTAACCAATTACAATTCTCGAATTCTCAAAATTAAAAATTGATGATGGAATTATTAATCTAACTATAATACATTATTAAAAATTAAAATTTCCAATAATCATTATCCAAATACTATAAATATTAGTATTTGTAAAAAAGTTCTAATTAATTTATATTTTTCTGTTTTTCATTAATAACTTACACTTTTTACCTTCACTAACTACTCATTTATAATCATCTCAATCTTATCTTATCTTTTAATATACTAAAAGACAGTTGCTATAATAAATTATCGACCAATCATAACTCTCAATTTTCTCAGTTGACTTTTATTTTTCAATTTTGACTTTAATTTATTTTTTTGCTTTCATCACAAATTTATACTTTTTAACCAATAATTCCAATATAATAAATCAAGAATAATAGCTAATATATATCCCACAATCTACAACTTTGATTTTTTTAATATTCAAAAATTGCTAAATATGTCACAATGTACAGCTTCGATAGACATATTAAAACTTTGTAATATTCAAATATCATTAATTATGTCATAGTAAATAACTTCGATAAACATATTTAAAAAAAATATTTCAGTATAAAATTCAAAGTTTATATATGGATCAATTTTTATTAATAAAAATAATAAACTAAATTTGAAACTATGATAAACTAACATCTAATATTAATAAGTTATAAACTCCCGTATATTGGACACGGGTCTAAAATCTAGTTGATGTAGATAAATGCGACAGTTCTAGGGAGTATATATTGAATATTTTCAAAAGCATCAAAAAGTTATAAAATATTTAATAAATTGTCTCAAACTTTTCGACCTGCTACAATACAAGCATAGTGTTCTAATAAAATATTAACCAAACAAAATCTTATCATACTTTTATCACCACAACCGTTTATAACAATATATAATAGATTCACAAAATCTTTAAGTATTTGAACATATTAAATTGGATGTTCCATATTTGACTCATAATCATATTTTTTGTTATTCAACATTGTATTTATTTAAAGTCAAAAAAGTGTTATATTCATTCAAGTTCATTCAAGCTAAATATACTACACCTATCATTATTGTAAGTTGCCTCAATATACAATCGTGATAACATTATAAATTAATACCAGTAATTTGACTAATGACCCAATGAAAACTAGATGAATACCCGGTCGGTGACCGGGTTACCAAGTAAATTTAGAAACTTTTACCTAAAAACAAAATTTTTTATGAAAGTGAACATAATGTTTATATAAAATCATAAATTTTGTACACTTTTTGATACAACACATATAGAGTCGGTTTGATATATATTAAGATCGTCAATACTCGACTTTTCTCGAAATTCTACTTAAAACTGACATGGAAAACTGTGTTAGGATTGTGAAATCTCGACCCGGTAACCTGTGAACTTGATTTTTTTGGGTCGGGATCGAGTTGCTTTTGGGTTAAAAAGTCAACGCGCCAACCAAAGTATATTTAAACTAATATAATATTTTTTAATAGGTCAACCCACCAACTCATTTGCTCCAACAACCCACAACCCATTTGACTTGAAATCAACCCATCAACCCATATGACCTTAGATTAATTCACCAACCCATTTAACGCGTTAACTTACCAACCTACGTACCAACTCATGTGACCTGACGTTAAATCATCATTATTAATGTAAAAATATAATAATCATATATAAATTAATGTCTTATTTCATAATCCACTCAAAACAAAACAAAAAAATTGAAACAAACAGAAGTAATATGTGACATGTTGGCTTTCGTAAATGCAAAATTTATTTATATTACGCAAGTTGTAGAAACATTGCAATTGTTTTCAAATGTATATACAATATTTATATTAGGTAATAAAGGATCCTTGATTATTTGCGGGGAAACCTCTTACTCGACAATTAGTAACGGGGACCCGCCGGGCCCGTCCGGGTTTGGGACAGGGATCTTTAATCGTGACCGGGATTAGCTAAATTCATCTCATACCCGACCCGTTGTCATCCTTATTGTCAATACCCGATCCAACCTAAAATCTGTAACATCCTAATCATTTTTCGATCTTTGACTATTAGTTGACCGTTAACTCCGTTAGTTGACCTATTAGTTGACTCTTAACTCAGTTAGTGTTTAGACGACCCATTAGTTGATTTAGTTGAATTTTATTATAAATTAGATGTTTCATAAACATTAATTGCCCAAAAAATTGAAATAGTTAAATCGTTGCTCACTTCGTGGTTGTCGGGTCATTTATTGATTTATTTCGATAAATCGATATATATGCTAAGTTGAAAGTTGCTAATTTATCGTTGACGGAAAATTGTGCTATAAAATGATTTATGTGCCTTATTTGTAGTAGAAAAGTATTTATATGTAATTAAAGGTGGATAATTAATACGTGTTTCGTGTGCATTGGACCATTAATTGGTGTGCTTAAATATTGATTGTTTATCCTTATATTATAGATGATAGAGTGACTATATGGTTAAAAATAAAATGGACTTATTAATACGGCTTAGTGGGCTGATATTGTGTGGCCGACTTTGTATTCACGTTGTACATGTATTCACATACATATATAATAATATTAACCCTAGAGTAATATAGCCGCATAAAGGGATCAAGGTTTTCGTTGGAGTTTACGGTTCACAATATTCACGTTGTTCGCTGGCAAATTCACTACTTTAAGGTAAAATTCATCTTAGATTTGATTTCCGTTAAAATACAATTTATATGTGTCCATTACTTTAATTAAGTGTGTAAAGACAATAACATGTTTGATCAGAGAGTCATATTCATCATGTCTCCGTATGCAGTTGAGTTTCGAGTTGTTTTCATTGCGAGATATCTAGTGATAACTTAGGTCGAGCAGATATGATTCTAACAAACTTTTGTATGGGTACTAGAGGTTGCGGAACACTGATAGTAATCGAGTCCTTATAATCGAGTGTCATAAACATGTTGAGTGCAAGCAAGCTGTCGTTCAATAATTTACAGTCGAGTTTCACCTATACGATTTACTATTAATCGAGATATTAATACACGAACATATTACATCATGAGGGGATTGTTTAGAACCAATATTGATAAATATATAACCATTAATTAAAAGCACTCTAAGCTTTGGTTATGGTGGATTGAGGTTATAACATCAATTGAGTTTTCTTTTAAAGGCTTTAAATACTTAATGGCCATGACAAAAATCGCTTCTTATTTAATTAGGCAACCAATAGGATTTTTATATATAAAGTAGTAGTATATTTTTACAAAGATCATGCCTTGAAATTATACAAGTTGTCCACGTGATTTTAGTTAAGGAGCTAAGACTAGATCATTTCATACATGGTTAATTTTGTTAGTGGTTTTAATTGAGCAGCTAATATTTAAGTGTCATACAAACGAATTGATGGAATACGAAAGAGACATCTGTTTGTTCTAAAGTTTAATTGCGTAGGAGATGAACATTGAATTTAAAGTACCTATCAGTAAACATATGGAGGTCTATGTGAGAAATTCTATATTCAATAATGTTTATTATTCCAAACTTATGTAGTCAAGTATATATGGTATGCATGTATGTAGCCGAGTTACTACAGTATGGTGGTATTAAGAATGTGTTCGTAACTTCAGTGTTGTATTTATTTATTTTGATATAGGTTGCTGTTCGTTGAGTTGCATTATCATTGATTTGAGGTAAGATATATCATTTTTGACACGCTGGGGTGCACAACGAAAATAGTGATTTCGTAAAAGTGGTTTGAAACCTTTCTTTCTCATACGCTAGTTTGGGTAATGGGACTTTTGGAGGGTTTCGCGAAATGGGTAGAATTGCATGATTAGGCTTATTTATATTGTCGTTATTACGCCTGTGCATGCTGAATTATAGTTGATATTAATGTTGTTTTTAGTTGTAAAGTTGTTTTCGTTGAAATGCTAAGTTGTTGCGTTGAGTTGGCTTTTACACTAGTTCACTAGACTTGTGTAGGTTGTCATGTTTACACTGTGCACGATTAGGGGCCCTAAACTTAAAGTTGAAATAAAAGTTGCTAAAGTTGATATCGTTGTTAAAAACTCGAGTATAAATCTAAGTTGAAAGTGGTAAGCTTATCCCATACTGGAACCGCGTAGGAGCCAGTGTGATTTAGTTGGTCAGCGGAGAGTAGACTAGTTGCTTCCAATGGCACGGCCTCGAAGTTTGAGATTAGCTGGGTGACTAGGTCCAGTCACTACAAGTTGTGTAACAGCTTTCTCCTGGATTTGGTTATGCCTATCCTTAACGACACTGATGGACCCCGAAAGGACTACCCATCAAGTCGGGTGCAAGGTCCCTTAAAGGCTTTAAAGCCGCCTTTGCACACATTTGTAGTTGTATTCATCGTGGTGACGCGAGTCATCCACCTTTAGTTGTAATAAAAAGGGGCATAACCTATTGTTGAATAAAGTTGTTGAAGTTGATTAAGTTGCTAAGTTGAATACGTAGATAAAGTTGAATATTGTTGATTAAGTTGCTAAGTTGAATACGTAGATAAAGTTGAATATTGTTGATTAAGTTGATAAGCACACGTAGGATTGTTAACCATTCTTATGTGTATTCGATTGCTATATATTGTTGTTGTTGTTATATGCCCGGCTGCGTATGATTCTTTATTAAGTTGTTTTAAATTGGCAATCATTTATATTAACCTGTGGTATATCTTACTCGGCTTTATAGCTGATACTTGTTCTTTTGTTGAAAATGTTGTGCCACCTCAGGTTGATGCTTAGTTGAGGTGCAGAGTAGAGTGAGGATGGGTAGAAGATACAGCTGAAGACTTTTACCTAGATTGCCTCATTTATTCAGACTCATTTATTATATTTAGTTGACTGTTATCGTTATTTGACGTTTATGGGTTTCATTTGATATTGGTTAGATCCGACGAGTAACACCGTCATTTAAGTTGAACATTTTTATTCTGAAAATGTAATAATTGATGGAAACTTCCGCAATACTCTGTGTTTTTAAGAAAAATTTTGAAATCCATATTTTTATAAAGTTCGGTGTTACAAAATCGACCCGAAAAATCAGGTTAAGGCTGTAAAATCTTGACCCGCCAATTCACTAACTTGATTTTTTGGGGGTTGGGTTCGGGTTGACCCTTCAACACGCCAACCCAAAATATTTATGTTTACATAATTTTTTTAATGGGGATGGGGAGTGATAAATCTACAACACATTTTAGCCATTCACAACAAAAGTACATATTATATTGCACAGTTTATAACTATATAAAGTGTACATTATTGTAAATGGCTAAATATTGTTGTAGGTTTATCACTTCCCCTTTTTTAATAGATCGAGTCACTAGCATTATTGACCCTTCAACCCGATAACCCATAACCTACTAACATGAAATAAGAGTAAGATATTACTTCAGATCATAAAATATTACATATGCTCCATATTACGTAAAGGATATTTATTTATTAATAAGAATATACTACAAAACGTAGTTGTAAATTTGCTAAAAAAATATCAATATAAATCAATTTAAATTTAGAATTACAAATGTATTGCAATGCCGCTTATATAATACAATAACAATGGTAGTTTTTATGTTGCCATAAATTGTACAACAATAACACTGGTTCTGTCTAATACAATTTATACTTCTCATTAAATTAATATTGCAATATCCATGTATAGAACTTTTATTAATTAATAAAGTTTGACTTTGACTTTAGTTTCAAAGGTTAAGATTATTTTGTGTATGAATTTCAATGGCTAAGATCAAAAGACAAGTTTCTTTTTTTCTCTTAGCTCTACCAACAATATATATATAATATGTAATATATAAGCAAATATCAAATATCATTATTAGAATATGATCGAATGTATCTAATTAAAACAATCATAAAACCAAATGACATATTTTTATTTGGAAAAAAAACACAATAAGTATATTCTGGTTACAAGTATTACTATAACATTAAAGCGATGGTAATGAACAGTGCCACCGCCACGTGACACTGTTTAATATATAAGCAAATATCAAATATCATTATTAGAATATGATCGAATGTATCTAATTAAAACAATCATAAAACCAAATGACATATTTTTATTTGGAAAAAAAACACAATAAGTATATTCTGTTTACAAGTATTACTATAACATTAGAGTCGATGGTAATGAACAGTGCCACCGCCACGTGGCACTGTTTCATTGGTTTATGTTATATTACTATAACATCAAAGCGGATGGTAATGAACAATGCTACCGCCACGTGGCACTGTTTCATTGGTTTATGTTATATCGCACATCATTATTCGGATTTTGTCATATCGGATCCCGCTTGAGTTTTTTTTTCCGGTTTTTCTTGGTTTTTTGCACAACTTTTTTGCTTTTTTTTCTCAACTAATATTGGCCGGTAACACTGTTCTATTGGTCCATCTTACGCCTCGCATCACTATTCGGATTTTGTTATATCGGATTTCGTTAAAGTTTTTTTCTTTCAGTTCTTCTTGGTTTATATATTAAAGGGCATGGCTATGAATAGTGTCATGCCCTTTAATCTTCCGCCACGTGTCACCAATCAATGCCCACCACGTGTCACCGGATCAATGGTTGATTTTACACCCCGTATCACTATTCGGATTTTGTCATATCGGATCCCGTTTAAGTTTTTTCTCTTTTTGTGAATAGTAACTCGCCTACGTGGCGAGTTGTTATTCGTTGATGTCACATCCCGTACCACTATTCGTACTTTGCAAAATGCATCCGTCTAGGATTTTCTACTACGCGTTACTTTTTGGGTTCTTTTCGACACTATTTTCCTTTTGAGTCATCCGAACCTTTTGTGGCACACCCCGTACCACTATTTGCATTTTGCTACATTAGACCCGTTTAAATTCTTAACTAATACTCCCTCCGTCCCATTAGAAGTGTCTACTTTTGAATTTTCAAGTCTTTTTTATGCAACTTTGACCTTAAATATATTTGTTTGTGTTATATGATTTTTTTTTTTGTGTTATATGATACTTGATAAAAGTTATATGAATTGATTGAGTTTTAGATGTTTTTTTTATTGATGTAACTTTCATCGAATATTATATAACACAACTAAAATTATTTATGGTCAAAATTATAAAACAAAGACTTTGAAAATTTAAAGTAGGACACATATGATGGGACAGAGGAAGTATATTAATGTTTTTGTTATATCCTATCCCATTCTGGTTTCCACTATGAATTACTTTTGATTTATTGCACACTTTTAAACAAATATATTCATAACAGAATGATTTTTAATTAATAAGTGATTGAAGGTTCAATGCAAATACACTAAAATAACGTAAACGATTCAACAAGACAATTGAGGCCTCGCAACGCGGGTCCAAAATTTACTAGTAATGACTAACGGTCAAAATATCTTGCATTTGTTTGGATATAATATTGTAATGTGTCATTTTTAGAGAAACTTTTATTATACTACCCGATATTATTTATTATCTGATACGTAATATCTCTATAATTCGTAACATATTAATATCCATACATTTTCTAAACAACATTCCAAGTTATGCATATACTCCATCCGCCCATTAAACTTGTCTATTTTTAAATTTTCATAGTCAAACTTTACAAACTTTGACCATAAATATTTTTGTTTGTATTATATTATATTTAATGAAAGTTATATGAATTGATTGTGTTTTAGATGTGTGTTTCATTGGTATAATATAAATAAAAATATTTATGGTCAAAGTTGGTAAAATTTGACTTTGAAATTTTAAAAAGAGACAAGTTTAATAGGACGGAGGGGTATAATACAATTAGTATTAGTTAGTAATTACTAGTATTCGACACATAACATCCATATAAGCTGTACTTAGTTAAGTGTTTTTAAAATTTCTTGTAAAGTAAAACAAGAGAAAAGAACAGAAAAAAGGAAAAGAAATATAATATTTCAATCTATGGTAGACCCTTAAAATTCCAATCATTTCGGGTCCACCCTCAACAAACCATACATTTATTTATTTATAAAATTTTTCTCATTTTCTGCAATAAAAAATTTGTCTTCAATACAAGAAAGAAAGAAAGAAAGAAAGAAAGAGGGCTCTGGCTGAGGTGGGAAAAACCAAAAGCCAAACAAATTAATTATATATCTATATATCTATATCTATATATATCTTCTGTCAAGAAATTATTTGTTTAATCCAATGGAAAGCTGTTAATCACAGACACAACACAGAATCAACTAATCAGAAGCTTACCCCCTTTTTGACTGTTTGTGTGTCTTGTTCTCAGGTTTGTAATCATAACCCTTAATATATTTATATATGTATATATATATATTATATTTCAATTCAATTGGGTCTTCTTTGTTTTGTTGATATTTCATTTGGGTTTTACTTTTAATTCATAAAGTTTGAATCTTTTTAAGTTTTACTTTCTTGGATTTTGGCCTTGAATTCAGATCTTTAATATTGATGAAAATCAATATAGTTTAGTTAGATCCTTCTCAGATTGCAAAATTGGGGATGACCCATGATTTTTTCCCGAAAATGGTATGTTAATTGGGATTAAACTTTAGGTTTTAATTTAGGAATTTTTGTAAGTTTTCTATATTTGTAATTGTTCTAGAATAAGAACTATAAGTGTGGTCTATCCACTTGATTTAAGGTGGATGATATAAATGATTTTTGGTTGATTGTTTTTACCAAAAGTGGTAGTTGAATATTGAGGTTTGATTTTGTTGTTATTGTGTAATTGATTGTTTTGTGGCTAAATATGTAATTATTTTCACTGTTTATAGTGATGGGATTCTTTTTGTTTGTGTAAAAATATTGTTAAAAAAGTTGTGATTTGTAAGCTGAATTTTTACCATTTTTGTTTATGTATATATAGCTGAAGTGATTGTTAGCTGATTTTCAAGAAAGGAGTTTTTGGATTTTGATGGGTGGATTTGATGATCATGGTGGGATAATTGGAGATTGGATGCCACCTAGTCCTAGTCCAAGATCTTTGTTTGCCGCTGTGTTGGGTGATGATGCGGGCTCACGGTCAGTAACCGAGC
Organism: Erigeron breviscapus; assembly: GCA_034093135.1. NCBI lineage: Eukaryota > Viridiplantae > Streptophyta > Magnoliopsida > Asterales > Asteraceae > Erigeron > Erigeron breviscapus. Next base: position 55,226,163 of record CM067172.1, on the reverse strand, counting down.
CTCTAAAGTATGATAACAATAATGATGGCAGTTTTACTTTTCCTGGACCTGATAGGCAAGTTTGTTCAGAAAATGGTGATGGGAATCAAAGAGGACAGTCAGTTGATCGAGTTTTGAAAAGTGATGAATATGGTGAGCAGAAAACGGGATCGAGGGGTGGTCTTGTTGAAAGGATGGCAGCCCGAGCTGGTCATAATGCTCCTAGGTTGAATACTGATATCATGAAACCTGTGGATAGTTTGCAAAACCAACAAATTCAGTTAGGAAACTTGCTTTCCCCTGGTTTCAGCCCGGGTTCATTTCTGGATTCTCCTGTTTTTCTCTCGAATTCTTTGGTAAGCTCACTAAAATCTTTGTTTTAAGATGAGATATGCATACGTGATTTAGGGGTGTCTTGAAAGTGATTACATGACATTAAATTATAAGTCAAAGGATTATTTCGCCAGATGTGCTTTTGAAAGTGGTTATGTAACGTTGAAATATCTGTCAAATGAGTGTTTCACTAGATGTGGTTTTTGAAAGTGATGTTAAATATCATAGTCAAATGAGTAGGTCGTTAAATTGTGGTTGAATGTATTAATGATCGCTTTTGATGATGGCTGTGTGGAAAATTTTGATTACGCAAGGAAGTACGAGTAATAAATCAAGGTCATGTGAGACATTTCACTAGACCTTTCAACTCTTATAAAAAGTGAAGTAGCAGATAGTGTTTGGATGTACCTGCACGCTCAAAAGAGCCATCAAAGTTGTCTGAGAGTTTATCAAATTGATCAAGTAATAATAAGGACATTTTCTGTTAACAATAGAAACTGATAATTGGTGTTTTTGATAATCTCACTCTCAAAACGCACATCCAAACATCTTGTTGTCGTAGCATGTTTATATTTCAGAATAAAAGGGTTTATGGTTGTATATTCTTTGTTCCTGTTTCGTTAATTGCCTAGATTTATTCATATTTATTATGAATATCTGTCTGAAATGGTATGGGAAGGTTTTCTGAAATCTGTGAAATGATGTTAAATGATTTCTAACTTTCTTGTAGGTTCAACCATCTCCCACGACTGGGAAATTCCAATTTGCTTCAAATGGGAACGGTAATGGTAGTGGTAGAAGCTCCATGATGTTCTCGGATTCTTCCAATAGGAGTAAAGAAAATATTTCCGAGGAACCTAGTAGTGCATCATTTGCTTTTAAACCTTTTCCAGATTCATCTCCCTTAAATCGTGATCCTGTAAGAAAAAGTAACATACACGTTATTTTGTGCTTTATGTAGATGTGACAAAATGGCCGGGATCATGGGTTGGGTAATGGGTTTGGCTCAAAACAGGTAAGTATTGTGTAGTTGTCAAAAGGGTCAGCTGGTCAGGTTGCAGTCCCGGAATGCTTTTCTTTTTTTTTCCCTTTCCAAATACATAATTAGCATGTTAAATTTGCTAACAAAATTTGTATCATCTCATTAATGATAATTTTGTTTACATGCTTCCGTTTTAGCTAAATAATGATATAACATACATGTTTGACCCCGTTAAAGATAAATATAATCGAAGTCGACACATTTAAAATTTAAGGGTCGAAAATTTTCACAGCTAATATTATGTTAGTTTGTTTGATGCTTTATTTATCTTCGGTTCTTAAAGTTTTGATAATTTTTCATCATGATCATTTAGGTAAATCCACCCTTTATGTCTGCACAATCATTTCAAAATAATGAAGCTTTAGGTGAACCTGCGCAACAATTCCCTCCTCAAAAGATTGAACCTGCTCAAAGTTACCCGGATTTCTCCATAGCAACTAATGAAAATAGAAACTTGCCGTTGTTTAATGGCAATGCGGAGCGCTCTCAACAGCATGCTGAAGAGCGTCATGATGATGATACAGATCAGAGATTAAGTGGAGATATTGCTAATGGTGCCTCATCTGATGATGGATATAATTGGAGGAAATATGGACAGAAACAAGTGAAGGGCAGTGAATATCCTAGAAGCTATTACAAATGTACTCACCCAAACTGTCCTGTGAAGAAGAAAGTTGAGCGTTCTCACGAGGGTCATATTACTGAGATAATCTACAAGGGGGCACACAATCACCCGAAACTTGCTTCTAATAGGAGATCGGGAATTGGGTCCTCAAGTGCTTTGAGTGATATGCAAAACGACACAAATGAACAAGGTGGGAATGGTGCTGATGGAGGTTCTATGTGGGGGACCAATATGCAACACAAGGGTGGTAACCCTTGGGGACAGGAAAGTAATTATGAGGTGACATCGTCAGGGATTACTATGCAGGGTCAGAACGGTGGTCATTTTGAATCCAGTGACGCTGTGGATGGGTCAACTACTTTCTCAAATGATGAAGAAGAAGATGACCGTGCAACACATGGTAGTGTGTCACTTGGGTATGATGGTGAAGGAGACGAATCCGAGTCAAAAAAGAGGTTTGACTATCTTGTCCATACTTTTTTTTTAAACTTAAAATGTGATAATTAGAAACTTACATAGTATATGAGTAACTTACTTTTGGTAATGATTGGGCTTGGTTGACCTGAACCATGTCCCAAAAACTCAGTTTTTATACTCGTAATTAATTGGTGTGTCAGATATGATTTTAAAAAGTTGAATTATTTAATAATAATCTGTTTTTATGAATTTAAAGATTTGACACTTTATATGCTCTAAATTTTCGCTGGGGCAACTGTCCATCTGTATGCCCCATTCGAGATAAAGTTTTACACTCATGTACCCATTCAGAAGTAAATGTGCGTGAAATTACTTGCCAACACTTTTGTTTCAATATGTTACAACTTATAATCGGATTTATCAAACACTCCAATGCCATCCGTCAAATTTGATCATTACAATTCCAAGTAGCAGAAGCACGTTGAAACACTCTTTCCTGCATTATGTTTTGTTACACTTATGAGATGGTTCTGACTATTTAATTGACCCTTTCCAAATGCTTTTTTGACATTCCAGGAAAGTTGAAGCTTATGCATCAGATGTAAGTGGGGCTACTCGAGCTATCAGGGAACCTAGAGTTGTCGTGCAAACAACCAGTGAGGTGGACATTCTTGACGATGGGTATCGCTGGCGCAAGTACGGACAGAAGGTCGTGAAAGGAAATCCAAACCCCAGGTTATCATTCTGTGCTGTTTTTAGCAGCTGCTTTTTAATATGTCAATGGTTGGACGTGGCAGAATGTTTGGGCCGGGTAACTGATCAAATGACTTTATGTCTAAACAGGCATTAAAATACAGGTCTAATTAGGCCATGTCAGCTCAACTAGATTTTTTTTACCCTCTAAATAACTCTAATTAAAGTAGTTTATGAAATATCCTTTCAAAAGCTAGACTTACAGTTCATACTTTGATAAAATGATATTAGTATGATATAAGAATTTGAAAATATCTGGTTATGTTTCTAAAAGGGTTCAATCGATGAGATAAGCCCTTTAATATTTAGCTGATTCTCCAGATATTACTTGTCTGAGTAAATGGAGATACAGAACTTTGTTTTAGTAAATAGTGCAACATTGTTACCTTTCAAATTGGTTAGACATGAAATGGCTGTGCTGGGTAATGGGTCTACATCATAATGGGCAAGGTTTGATAAGGGTCAACCCGTCAACGCTTATATGCCCTTTTTAAAGATAAATAATGTATGGGATATGATTAAACTACACAACTAAAATAATAGTTATCTTTTAGTAAGTTAATCAGGAGGTTGTAAAACTTGAAGAAAAACAAATTTGTTTAGGTAAATAGGTTGATATTGCCGTTATTCTTAAATGAAGATTTTTCTTGACACAGGAGTTACTACAAGTGCACGAGTACAGGCTGCACAGTGAGGAAACATGTCGAAAGGGCTTCACATGACTTAAAATCAGTGATCACGACATACGAAGGGAAGCACAACCATGATGTCCCAGCAGCTCGAAACAGCAGTCATGCCAACAATAACACCTTGGCTGCGCAACAAGCTCTATCATTGCAGTCACAGGTTCACATGGGTGCCTCTCGTATGCAAAACAACATGGGTAGGTACGAAAGGTCTCCTTATGGTTTGCACGGTGGTCAGCAGATGGGTCCCACTCCAACCCATGGCTATGGTTATCCAATGAGTCAACAAGGACCAGGAGGGCTAGCTCATATGGCTATGACGAACCAAGGGAAAATGCCGGCTTTTCCTGCTCATCATTATTTAAACCAAGCACGGCAAATGAACGAAATGGGGCTGATGGTGCCAAAAGGTGAACCGAAGGTGGAACCTATGTCGGATCCAGGTCTGAACCTTGCCAATGGTGCACCTATTTACCATCAGATGATGAACAGATTACCTCTCGGGCCTCAGATGTAAAAACTGATCAAGATATGCATTCTCTCTTTTAAGGCTTTTTTGGGAAAGAGTAGAAATATTTAAACTTTATATTACATTATCTTTTTTTCTTTTTGTTGTTACAATAGGGGGTTTCTTGTTTTAAGCACTTATTTCAAGACTCTGAAACTACATTGGGAGAAGGTTTTTATCATTTATACATCAATTTTATTATATATATTAAAATGGCAGTTTCAGCATCAGTGTTTTTTTTGGGGAGGCAACGCTCTGCAATGTCGTGGTTGATGTTTTTACTTTCGTTTTGTTTATTGTTGGTCCCTTCTAATGTTTGTGGTTATTTTAATCACTGTTTTGATAATCTGTTTTATACTTCATCTGTTTTAAAGTATTTTCTTTATTTATTAGGCAAAACACATAGTTTAAGAAAGGAATAGTTTAAGAAAGGATGATGACTATTAATTGTATATTTTCTATATTTATAGAAAATCTAAGTTTAACGCTTTTAAACATGTGCCTTGTGAACACATATTAAAAAAAGACGAAGATTTTAAAAGTTGTACTAAAGTTAGGGTTAAGATTCAAATATGACTTTTTAATCTTAACCATTGATTTTAATCCAATGGTTAAAATTTCATAACTTTACCTATAAAGTTCATTTGAACTTTAGAGGATCTCAATACTTAGGAAAACCCTACTAATACTATAGAGTAATTTAATTTTATTATATAATTTTAGAGGAAATACTATAGAGTAATTTAGTTTTATTATATAATTTTAGAGGATTTCAATTTTTAGAAAAATCTTTTACTAATACGAGTACTATAGAGTAATATGAAATTACTGGTAACAAGAAGGTGTATTATGTACAAATCAACTCCTGAAAAAATAAAACTTATGCACTTTTATTTAGTGTAATAAATGGTTTATATCAAATCTAAGTAGGGTCATTGTAGGCGGAAAGGGGAAAGTGATATTTGTTCAAACTGAAGTCCGTTATTTATAAGTATTTAGAAACTCACAAAGTTGTCACTCAACCAATTAGGGATGCATCTACGAATTGAGCTTATTTTATATTATATTTTACTATTTTAACTAGATTATAAACAATCTAGTATCATTTTATAAGGGAAAAGTGAGTATGAAGCTAATTACATATCCAATTTGGGTAAAAAAACTCCTCACATGCTAACTTTTTTAATATTTTAAATAAATAATTGAGTTATATATTTTTTTACGTATTAAAATTAAAATATATAAAAGATTTTTCAGCTAAGTTAAATGTATAACAATCTCATATTCATTTCCTTTTTTAATGAATCATAAATAAAAAAATAAAATCCAAAAATACAGTAGCCGGTTGAACCGATCGAATCCCCCGAGAAGTTTTCCAGTTCAGCTTGAAAACCGGATTTTAAAACATTGTACATATAAAGCCCGTTTCCCTCTCCCTCTACATCAACAAGTAGTCTCCAATTCCTCAAATAGTTGCACTCTCTGTATACATATAGATATATAATATATATATATCGTGTTTAATCACGTTATGGCCGGAAAAACCGGTTTTATCAGACGATGAAGGTACGATTAGCTCATTTTTCCCTTTTTCAATTAACAACCTTTTCATTCGACTCATGTGTTATTTTTTGTAAATATTATATAATTTGTATATATGTATATATATATAGGAGATGGAAGTTTAAACATAAAGATAATAATTGCAGAACTAATGGAGGCTGATATAGGGTTTATTTTGGTATTGTGATATTGGATTTTGTTGCCAGAAATTTAATTAGGGTTTATTTGCTGTCTTTGTGTTTTTGCCGGCATCCAAAGTTATAATTATATAATTGCAGAACTAATGAAAGTGATAGAGGTCATTTGTGTTAAAATTTTCTAATATTAGATTTAAACCAGATATAAGTAGCTAGGATTTCATGTTTCAGTGCGTTTATTCAGTTTTTGGATATGGGATTGCTTGCAGTTTTATGAACAACTTTTGGATATTTGGTTCAATAATAATGAATATATGTGATTCGATGATATTTCGTCTTTGACTCGTTTTCTCCATTTTTCGAAGTCATTGTGTGTACTTTATTTAAGTCTGTATGCGGGGTTCAGAGTTTAAAGGTATATTAGGTTTAATTATGTAACATTGCATTTATGTTATGTGTTAATGTTGTTTGCTGTTAATCATATAAATAAGAAAAATAGTGATTTTTGCTGTTTTATCTTATTGCGTTTTTATTTATGATGTGCTTTTATTTATGCTGTTATATAAAAGGAGATGGTGAGTATGAGAAAGATGGATTCATAGTGGATGATGTTGATGAAGATGATCAAGATGGAGAGGAGGACTGGGCGGATAATGGTGAGGAGAGCAAAAAGAAGAAGAAACGGAAGAAAAGGAGGCTAGAAGCTGAATTTGAACCGATTATTCTTTCTGAGAAGTACATCAACATGACTGAAGATGATGATCGTATCCGGGATATAGATATTCCTGAAAGAATGCAGGTCATGATGTGAACATGCTGTGTTTCCATTGTTTCCTCTATGCACACACCTTTTGTATTAATTACCATGCAACTTGTCTTTGTAGATCTCTGAACAAAGCACTGGTTCACCACCAACGGATGCCATGAGTATAGATGATGAAGGTAACTGGATTCTCAATCAACTTGGGCATGAGCCAGGAGTACTTAAAAGAGACATTATTAGTTTTTTGGAACTCAGACATCTGCAGAAATTAGATGTAAGTTTTGTCTTCAACCTCTATGCTAGACCACGAATCTTTGCATTTCTTTTTCAGGATTTGTTGTGCTTCAACCTCTTTGTTATCAGGTGCCGTTTATTGCTATGTATAGGAAGGATGAGTGCAGGAGTCTTTTTAGGGACGTAGAATTACAAGCTAAAGAGGCGAAAGAAAATAGCTCTGAAAAGAAACCCACGGTTAGGTGGCACAAGGTAATTGAATTTGTGTATATTCCTCCTGTTGTTTAACTTCATTTTATCTGTAACTTTAGAGGAGATTGGTCATGCTTTGCAGTTACTTTGGGATATTTTGGAGTTAGACAGAAAGTGGTTACTGCTTCAGAAACGGAAAAGCACTCTAGAGCTGTACTATAACAAGCGATTTGAAGAACGAAGCCTATACAATGAAAGCCACCTTCATTTGAATCAGAAACTATTTGATTCAATAATAAAGTCCCTCAAAGTTGCCAAGTCAGAAAGGGAAATTGATGATGTTGATTCAAAATTTAATCTGCATTTCCCCCCTGGTGATACTGGTGTGGATCAAGGACAGTTCAAGAGACCCAAGAGGGAATCCCAGTATAGCATTTGTAGCAGAGCTGGACTATGGGAGGCTGCTAGCAAGTTTGGCTATAGCTCCGAAGAGTTTGGATTGCGAATTTCTCTTGAACAAATGGTTAGTATATTCCTTAGTTGACCCCCCCTCTTGCACAAAATAATGGACCATTGATGCTGATACCTAATGCAGAGGACGGCTGAATTGGAAGATGCAAAGGAACCACCAGAAGAGGTGGCATCAAGATTTACATGTGCAATGTTTGAAGATCCTCAGGCTGTCCTCAGAGGTGCTCGGCATATGGTATTTGCTTGATATGTTCTCTTTTCTGCTATATTGTTTTTTTCCTCCAGCCCTTAATTTTTTCTTTCCAATTTAAAGTACTTGCTATTTCATCTTGCTTACTCGTTACAGGCATCAGTTGAATTTACCTGTGAGCCATGCGTTCGGAGACATGTTCGTAGCATTTTCATGGATAATGCGGTGGTGTCGACTAGTCCTACTGCTGATGGCAATCTATTCATAGATACGTATCATCAATTTGCAGGGATCAAGTGGTTGAAGGACAAGCCTTTGACAAGATTTGATGATGCACAATGGCTTCTTATTCAAAAGGCCGAAGAGGAGAAACTTATCCAGGTGTCTGTAAAGCTTCCAGCATCTATCTATAAGAAATTATTTGATGATGCTCATGAGTACTATCTTAGTGATGGTGTTAGTAAATCAGCTCAATTGTGGAACGAACAAAGAAAACAGATAATAAAAGACGCCCTTGATGGTTTTCTTTTTCCATCTATGGCAAAAGAGGCAAGGGCCTTATTGTCCAGTAGAGCCAAAAGCTGGTTACTCAAGGAATATGGAAGACTGTTATGGGACAGAGTATCTGTAGCACCTTATCAGAAGAAGGAACATGATCTAAATTCCTTCGAAGATTTTGAAGCTGCACCAAGAGTTATGGCATGCTGTTGGGGTCCAGGGAGTCCCGCAACAACATTTGTGATGTTAGATTCATATGGGGAGGTCCTTGATGTGCTTTATGCTGGTTCGATTAACTTACGTGGTCAAAGTGCTAATGATAAGCAACGGAAAAAGAACGATCGAGAACTCCTCATGAGGTTTCTTACAGATCATCAACCTCACGTTTTCGTTCTTGGAGCTGTAAATTTGTCCTGTCGTAAGATCATGGACGAGATTTACGATGTAAATGCGTTTCTCTATCATTGTATGGTCTTAATTTCACCGTTCACAAATTAAGTTGCCGGTATGTTAATGCTATTAGTTTTTTTTTATCAGATCTATTGTGATATATTGATACATAACCCAAGAGAGGTCAGAGAAATGGATAATATGTGCGTTGTGTATGCTGACGAGACACTCCCACGCTTGTATGAAAATTCTCGTATATCATCAGATCAACTTCAACCACAGCCTGGTAATTAACTTTGTACTTTCTGTTTGATATACATATTAGAAGTGGCATGAGGGGCCCAAGTTGAGACAGTTACGGTTTTTTGGGGTGCGGTTACCCAACAAACACTTATTTGTTGATTGTTGAAAGTAGTTGGTACGTTAATCTTGATAAAAAGATCTTATTTCAAAAACAATCCAAAATTTAAGGCATTAATAATAATACGCATTGAGCATTTCTCAAGTCACTCGACTGATCATTCGCTGTTTAGGCAATTTCGTTTGTGTGATCTGCTCATAATAAAACACAACCAGATGTGACTCACTAATAAATTAATGAGTAAATCTTTTGTCATTGTTGCCTTTAGCATAATGTTATCTAAGTTTTAATCTTATCATCTTATCAGGCATTGTTAAGCGTGCCGTGGCCCTTGGGCGGTACCTTCAAAATCCATTAGCAATGGTTGCTACCTTATGTGGACCAGCAAAGGAGATATTATCGTGGAAACTTAGCCCTTTAGAAAGCTTTCTGACTCCGGATGAAAAGTATGGCGTGGTTGAACAAGTTATGGTAGATGCCACTAACCAAGTCGGTCTTGATGTAAATTTAGCCATAAGCCATGAATGGTTATTTGCTCCTCTACAGTTCATTTCCGGGCTTGGGCCTCAAAAAGCCGCCTCTCTTCGAAGGTCCTTGGTGAGGGCTGGTTCGATATATATATACTCGTTAGGACCTCTTGACCCATGGTATAGGTAAAAAGGTATTTGTAAATGCAGTTGGGTTCTTACGTGTTTGTCGAAGTGGAAACGCTGCTAGCAGTAATCAATTTATTGACTTATTGGATGATACCAGAATTCATCCGGAATCATACAGTCTTGCTCAAGAGTTGGCTAAAGATATGTACACTCATGACTTAGGAGACGATGTACACGAGGATGAAGATATGCTTGAAATGGCAATAGAGCATGCGAGAGAAAACCCAACTTTGTTGAAGATTCTTGACGTCGATGCATATGCAAGAGATAAGAAACACGAGAATATAAAAGACGCTCTTGATCATACACGATTGGAGTTGATGAAAGGTTTCCAAGACTGGCGAAGACCGTATACTGTACCAAATAAAGATGAAGCGTTTTATATGCTTTCTGGGGAGACTAACGAAACACTTTCTGTGGGCAAAATCATCCAAGTAACTGTCCGTAGGGTTCAACCTTTAAGAGCTGTGTGTTTTCTTGAGTCAGGTTTGACTGGTTTTCTCCGTAAAGAAGACTACAGTGATGACTGGAGGGACATTGATTTGACTGAGAGGTTAAATGAAGGTGATGTTTTGACTTGTAAAATAAAAGCAATTAATACAAATAGCCTGAAGGTGTTCTTGAGTCGTAGAGACAATGATGTAAGGAGCAGCTGTTCCCACAATTATAAAACCATGGATCCTTATTACCACGAAGACCACGACAATTCAGGAATTGACAAAGAAAAAACTCGTAAAGCTAAAGAGTTGGCAAAGAAGCATTTTAAGTCAAGAATGATTGTTCACCCACACTTCAAGAATATTACAGCTGATGAAGCAATGGAGGTGTGTGTATTCAAATTATCTTATATTATTATTATTATTATATTATATTATATTATATTATATTATATTATATTATATTATATTATCATTTGTTGTGAATTGTTATAACTATTCTTATTTTTGTTTGAACAGATGCTGTCTGATAAGGAACCTGGTGCGAGTATTGTTCGTCCTAGCTCTCGTGGGACCTCATACTTAACTTTGACACTCAAAATCTATGAGGGTGTTTACGCCCACAAAGATATTATTGAAGGTGGAAAGGAAAACAAGGACTTTACAAGTGTTTTGTGCCTTGGGAAAACGTTAAAAATAGGAGAGGATGTATTTGAAGATCTGGATGAGGTCAGTCTTGTATTTTTTAAATATCCTTGTAGACTGGTGTCTGATTTCTGCCAATTTGAAGCCCTTAACTTACAAATATGTCAATTGGGTTGAACATGTCAAATGGGTTGAAAGTTGTCCCGACTATTTCCATACATTTACTGTTCAACAAATCAGATTTATTATTTCAAGTAACATAATTTTGTTATCATGTTAATACAATGTTTATTACGTAAATATTATGCACTCTTGGCTAACCCGGGCTGACCTGTTTCTATCGGCAACAAAATTACCTGTCACCAGCTTCGCCCATTTTGCCACCTTCAGTTTGTAGTTCTTCATCTTTTCTGATTGAATTTTGGGAGAAAACGGAATGTGTGTAAAGTAATTTCTAGCGAACGATTAACATAATTGAAATATCCAAAATCTTAAATGGTCTATTATGTTCAAACTGTTGTTGAGAATTGAGATGGCATCAATCTGTACTATTGTAGGTAATGGATCGTTATGTTGATCCGTTGGTAACTCACTTAAAGACAATGCTGGCTTACCGCAAGTTTAGAGATGGAGGGAAAGCTGAAGTTGATGAGAGTTTAAGGAAAGAAAAAATGGAGAATCCTTCAAGAATTGTTTACTCTTTTGGTATATCTCATGAACACCCAGGCATGTTTATTTTAACATACATAAGAAGTTCAAATCCACATCATGAGTATGTTGGATTGTATCCAAAGGATTTTGAATTCCGCAAGAAGATGTTTGAGGAAATTGACAGGCTTGTGGCATATTTTCGAAGACACATTGATGATCCACATGATGAGGGGCCATCTGTTCGGTCTTTCACTGCCATGGTGCCAATTCGCAGCCCTGCAGCTGGAGGTTCTATTGGCTACGGTGGTGATTACAGGAATGTTGGTAGTCATCATGCACATCCATGTGGTTTTCCAAGACCTTACCGTAGGCGGGGCAGAGGACGAGAGTCTGACATTCATATCTATATGTATAGATCTATATAGACCTTACCGTGGATGTTTTTTTCAATTGTTTGTCAATTAGTAATCTTGTTTCTCTTCACCTATATTGGTTGTTTCCATTTCATCGTTGCAAAGATATGAGAGAGAAAGAAAGGGATTTTGAGCAAGGGCGGAACCACGAATTTTTTTTGAAAATGGACATATATTCAGGGCTGTTTGTCAAAATAGTTATTGAAAAAAAAGTAATTATGAAACTAGGTATTCCGGGTTTCCAAAACCCGGACTCAACTTTTTGGGTCCAATCCGGTTTTCCAAACCTCGGACTCAATTTTCAAACCTTGAGTCTGGTTTTCGAATCCCCTGAGTCGCAGAGCTTGCAGGTGTCTGACATGAGTTGCAGTTGATGTGACAAGAGGTGGTGGCTCAAACAGTGGCGCCATCTCTCCACCAAGGCTTTTATCAATGGATGATCGACTCTGTGAATACATGCCACGTATACACCCTCAAAACCAGCATTCGTGATATGCCCCATGACATTCGCGTGGAAGGTTTTCGTCAATGTGTCATACAACCCTCCATCGCCTTTTCTACATCTTAGAAAATTCACAGGGCAGTCCTTGAATATGTTATGTGAACGATGGGCATCTTGGGCTTGTAACCACAATAAATCTGGGACTCTTGGGACACAGGTAACATTTAGAGATGCCATTTGGGTTTTGGAAATTTGAATGATGATGGATAATAAATATTTGAGAGAAAGATTGAAGTTTGCTGCAATGTTTGCGTATGTAACTTCTAAAAATTTGCATGTATATAAACTTTTGAAGTGTTTGAATGCATGCATGTAGTTTTGTCGCCTAGTGTGAGTCCGGTTTTTGAATCACCGGTCTCGAGTAACGCACCACGGTCCACTGTTTCACTGCACATTCGCCTGCTTGTCTAGTCAAATCAACTGAAAAAGGCTGCAAATTCTGCCAGTCCGGGTTTGTATTACCGGACTCAAATTTCAAAATTTGAGTCCGGTTTTCCCATTACCGGATTGGACCAAAAATCACGAGTCCGGTTTTTCTAATACCGGATTTACTAGTTTCATAAAAAAAATTTACCAAAAACTATTTTGACAAACACCCCCCAAAATATGTCCATTTTCAAAAAAAATTCGCGGAACCACATAGAGCTAAGGGGTAGCCGGGCTACGGGTCCGCTAAATTCACGTAGTTCAATGTTTTTTAAAAATGATGTATTTTTTATTGATGTTACGGGTCAAATAAACATGGGATACCGGTCAATGTAACCAACTTTAAACTTTTAAAGCATTTTTCTATCAATAAAACTTATAAAAATGTATCCATACAAGTAAATGATAAATAAAAACTACTATAAGTGCCAAAAAACTCTTAAAATTCATTATAAATAGCCAAAAATCATTTAAAAAAATGCTAAAAATCGTAACAATTTAGTCTTTATCATTGTTATTGTTACTTTATGCCGATACAAGACCAGTGGAAAAAAAATTGTGCTACCAGTCACTTTTGTTTCTGGTTCCGCCACTGATTTTGAGTATAGGGTTTGAAGAGAGTGAGTAACCAAAGAAAGTATATTTTTAGATTTAAACTAGACGTATGTCCGCGCGATGCGGCGACGACGGTGGTAGCGATGGCGGTGTGACGACATCGCCAGTGGCGACGGCGATGTGCCGCGACGGCGGTGGCGGCAGTGGTGGTGGTGTGGTGAATGTAACATTAATTGATGTAAGAGGAGTTAGTATGATTATATAAGGGTTAAAGAATTTATGTTGTAAATTATTTCATTAAGAGTATTAACAATGTCATGTAAGGTTAATTTAAATTTAACTAAATACTACTCGTATTTATCTAAAATTTGACAAATAAACATAAATCCTACATATAAGTTAAATAAAGGTGACACATAAGCTCTTTAATATCCACTCTTAGTTATATATAAAGATTTCGTGCTGAAATATTAATCAAGTAAGTTTATACTATCACCATTATAAAAAAAGTAAGTAAATTTATTTTATGATATAACCGACCATTGGCTATTTTTATGAATGGGAAGTAATATCCATACAACAACATTTAAGCTTCTATAACAAAAATACAAGTTTTATGGTACAGTGTAAAAGTATATCATACAAAACATTGTTATGAATTGTTAAATTTTGGTTGTAGCCAGTTACGGATCCAAAAAGTTATGTCGCTGGGTTACTTTGAAATGATACATCTATTATTGTATTCACTAAAAACAACATTTATACTACATCAAAACAATCAATAACAACCTAAATAACGTAAAACATAATCCAAACATCAATGAAACAACCCCGTAAACACCGAAACTTCTCAACAATACCCAATAACATCAAACTAGATCGAACAAAACATAAACAACATCTGACACAAATTCACAAATTGTAGTCAAACTTCCCTATACAACATCTAAAATTGTACAATTTGGAGAATTAAAAAACATTATATTAACTTTACAATTCACAATGATTTTTTTTATTTTGTTATTAATGAGTCAAATTGTGTTTTTCAATTTTGATGGACTAATGACATTGGGTCTTCTTTATTTTAGGGTTGGGGTCAAACTAGGAAATTCTTCAAGAGCATTTGGGCTGGGGTCCTTAATCCCCACATATACAAGGTTGGATCTAGGGGTGTTTGAAAAAACCAAACCCAAATAACCCGACCTGACCCAAATGGGTTTGGGTTATACGGGTTGGGTTATTCGGGTTTTGGGTTAGTTATTTGGTTAACCATACCCATATAAACTTAATCGGTTTGGGTTGTGGGTGATAAAATTTCATTTTGGGTCAACCCGAATAACCCGAATAAATTCTTCTTATTATTTGGTAGAATTATTATAATGATAAATATGGCATAACTACTAGAATGCTAGCAGGAATCGACGATTATAATTTTGTTTCTCCATTACATCTTTTATTATATATAAATTTTGTCTAGTATTATGTTATTTATTATTGTAGAATTAAAAACAAGAAATGTTTGTACTTCAAATTTAGAGTGACTGATCACTAAAGTAACAAGATATATAAGAATTTGACTTCAAAAACAAGAAACATTCTTTTGGACTAGATTGGTATAATGCATGTACTCTCTTCTTTTGTGTATTCTAATATTCTGATCATGCGTAATCTTTTTTTTTGTATTTTGAATTTCTGATGATGTACTTCAAAACTCATATGTTGGAATTGTTATGTAGCTAAAATACTGTAATGTACATGTAAATGGGCAAACAACCCTATTTTTAATATTGAAAGTTTTTGTAGTTGTTTCAAAACTTTTTCAATTGGTTAATTTGGGTTCAACCCACAACCCAACCCGAACTAACCCGAACCATTTAACCCGAAACCCAAAACCCAAATAACCCGACCTGACCCAAATGGGTTTGGGTTATACGGGTTGGGTTATTCGGGTTTTGGGTTAGTTATTTGGTTAACCATACCCATATAAACTTAATCGGTTTGGGTTGTGGGTGATAAAATTTCATTTTGGGTCAACCCGAATAACCCGAATAAATTCTTCTTATTATTTGGTAGAATTATTATAATGATAAATATGGCATAACTACTAGAATGCTAGCAGGAATCGACGATTATAATTTTGTTTCTCCATTACATCTTTTATTATATATAAATTTTGTCTAGTATTATGTTATTTATTATTGTAGAATTAAAAACAAGAAATGTTTGTACTTCAAATTTAGAGTGACTGATCACTAAAGTAACAAGATATATAAGAATTTGACTTCAAAAACAAGAAACATTCTTTTGGACTAGATTGGTATAATGCATGTACTCTCTTCTTTTGTGTATTCTAATATTCTGATCATGCGTAATCTTTTTTTTTGTATTTTGAATTTCTGATGATGTACTTCAAAACTCATATGTTGGAATTGTTATGTAGCTAAAATACTGTAATGTACATGTAAATGGGCAAACAACCCTATTTTTAATATTGAAAGTTTTTGTAGTTGTTTCAAAACTTTTTCAATTGGTTAATTTGGGTTCAACCCACAACCCAACCCGAACTAACCCGAACCATTTAACCCGAAACCCAAAACCCAAATCTTTATTCGGTTCAGTTTATGGGTCACATTTTTTATGGCTCAAACCCGAATAACCCGACTCATATAACCCGAAACCCGAATAACCCGACCCATCAACACCCTTAGCCGGATCCACTAATGGTTAATATCACTTTCTTCTAATTGGACTACTAATTTAGTGCTAAATTTATATATAAACGTAATTTGTCCAACTCCTTTATTGAATAGACTAATCCCATAAGTTAACTCATTTTGTAAGTCCAAAGTCAAAACAAACAAACATTTATGGCAATTAAGGTATTTTCTATAAGAAAGCATGGATTAAACCCTAGTGGTTTACAATAATACAACTTTTAAAATTAACAGAACATTATCTTATATATTAAGACACTTATAAAGCTGCGACGAAACATGGTAAAACTTTTTTTACTGACGTCCAAATATATTTAAGCTGACATAATTATGCGGATTGTATGTTAGTAGTCGTCTAGTCGCTAATTTATATTTTTTTTAAAAATCCAATTATAATAGAAAAAACACTTGAAAATAAAAACTAAGTTTATCAACAAACAAATTACAAACAAACCTTTACAAACTTCTCTAAAAACTTATATGGTAATATCTAATAAAACAAATCACCCTTTTTTTTCCTTAAACTTTCTGCCTTTGAAAAACAAAAAATACTCTTCTCCTTTATTCACTAATTTAAACATCTTCATCTAATATATCTATAATATATTGTGATGTGAATTGTTTTTAATATTATTGATTCAATGAATGACTTTATATAGCCAAATACAACTTGTTCACCAAGTATAAGAATACTAACAATAAGGAAACTAGAATTATTAATCTACTAAATATAATACAACTAGGAAAATATACTTAAACTAGGTAATATCCTTAATACGTCCCCGCAAGATGGTTGACCCGTCAGGGAAGCCCATCTTGGACTTAAACTTGTAAAGAACTTCCTAAATACGCTCCCACAAGATGATTGACCATATCTTGGACTTGAACTTGAAACATTGATCTTTGGCTACCGGTTTTGTTTTGATGTTGCGAAGAACCCGATTGAGGTATCGAAAGTTTGATGGAAAAATAGGTTGCCCGACGGAGCAAAAAGGAAAAAAAATATGTAGGATTTTGAATCGGAATGCTCGTTGGAGCTCGATTGTTGGCAACTGAAATCTGTTGAAAACTAAAGTTGCTACACATTATTGGAAGGCAACAAGCTAACAAAAGAAAAAAAATATATTGTATGGAAGAATCTGGCCATTACGGTATGGGCTGAAGAAAAAAAAAGAAACCGGCAACTACGGTACGGGCTGAGAGAGGTTGTTCCACATTGTTTGAAGACAACAAGCTAAAGAAAAGAATAGTGGGATTTTTGACCACTACGAATTGAAACCGGCCACTACGGTATGGGCAGAGAAAGGTTGTTGCGCATTGTTTGAAGGCAACAAGCCGAAGAAACCGGCCACTACGGTATGGGCTATTGAAAAAAACTGTAAGGTGAGACTACTCCACATCATTTGAAGGCAGTATGCTGAAGAGGCCGGCCACTACGGTAGGGCTGACATTGTTGTGAAAACTCTTGCTTTTTGTTTTGAAGAGTTAAAAAGTTGTCCGAACAAACGCTGTTGTAGTCGGTCGAATAATTTTGTTATGAACATGGGATCGATGATTTGAATGAATGATAACTATATCCAAACAATAATAAAAGCACTTGTGAATTAATGGTTGAACCTCCAAAAGAAAGTCGGCTGGAAACCATCTTGTGATTGGATCAATTTGCTCGGTGGAGCATGTTTTGACCAGCCAGAATTGGACGATCGCAAAGAAGAAAGAACATTGAGGATTTGAGGTGTTTGAACGAACGATTATCAGTTTTTTTTCTTCTTTTTTTCGATTTTTGAAGAACAATTTGCTCTTTGGAGCCGATTTGGGCTTTGATACCATATTACTGATATTATTAATACAATAAAGGACTTTATATAGTCAAATACAACTTGTTTACTAAGTAAAAGAATACTAACAATAAGGAAACTAAAATTATTAATCTACTAAAATATAATACAACTAGTAAACTATACTTAAACTAGGTAATATCCTTAATATAATACCCTTAATGAAATGAGTAATTTACAGTATATATTCCTAACACTTAAAATAACTACAATACCACTTTTAACATCAATTACTTTTACATTCACCACCATCGTCGCTCCATCACCGTCCCCACTTCCGCCCCCACCACCACCTCCGCCATCACTACCTCACCGCCGCCGTATTGCGCGGGAATTAATTTGTCGACAAGAAATTTCTAAAAAAACACACACTAATTTCCTGTTTCGCTCTCCGCCCTTTCAATGGCAATCAAACCTTCACTGTGGTTACTTTAACTGTCAAAGTTCACTAACGCCGTTACTATCTTCCGTTTAATTTAGCCTACAACAAATTTCTCCTATTTTTCAGGTACTCTACAACATAATACACACACTTATATCTATAGATATTTATATCTTCCAATTGATATTTTCAGATCCATGTATCATTTCCGTTAATTCCGCTCCATTTCAGCTTGTATAGATATAGATAGATATATAGATATAGCTATAGACATGTGTATGTATAGGTGTTTACTTTGAGTTTAGAGCTAATTGTTAAATAATTAATTTAGTTTGACTAGAAATTGTCAATTTTTAGTCTAGCTAATTTCCCCCAATTTTTTAGGGCACAAGTTTTAATTAGACTCCAATATAGAAACAAGGAACTATGCAAAGGCATCGAAATCCTGCGAATGGATATCGGTCGAATCCTATGGGAATTGGTGGTGGGGTAGGTCAGGGTTACCGGAATTATAACCGTGGTGGGGGCGGTGGGTTCGGGAGGGGACAGCCACCACAGCCGCGTAGGATTGATGTATTTATGGAAGCTGGGAAGTTAGCTAGTGAGTATTTGTTTGCGAAAGGTTTGATTCCGCCGAGTTCAGGTAGTGGGAAATGGCAGATGAAGAATCAGATTGGTGGTGGTGAGGGTGAGGGTAGTGGGGTGAAAAGAAAGTTAAGTGATGATTTTGGTAGTGAAATGGGTGGTGGAGATGGAGATAGGGTTGTTAGGAGGAGTGTAGGATCGGTTAAAGACCCTAGGTTGGAAAAGGCGAAAGGTGCACTAGAGAAACAAGGAGATGGTGATTCGGGTTCTGGATCGATGGAGGAACAGAGGTCTGGGAAAGATGGTGCTGGTCTGGAGGAGAAGTCGGTATCTGGGGATTTAGAATTAAAAAGTTATGATGCGGGTAAGATGGAAACGACGACGGTTGACCAGATGGACCAGTCGCCGGAGGAGAATTCGAGAGTGAAGACCCCGGTTTTGGATATATTACCTCAGGAGAGTGTTGAGTTTGAGGAGACAAGGGTTGGAAAGAAAGTGGATATGAGTACGGATGATGTGATAATGGATGATGCCAAACAAGAGTCTGAGGAAACGGTTGTTGTTAAAGAAGACGAGCCCGAGGAGAATGGCAACGATACTGGAAATGAAAACAGTAGTGATTTGCTTACTTTGATCAGGTCTGACAAAGTACCCACTAGGACCCGTTCTTCTGTGACTCTTAAGGGATCAAAAAGTGACCCGGTTTTGATTTGTGGGGATGAAAACAAGAACAAAAGTCCGGATTCTGGAGTGCCGGATAATCCAATCTCCTTGCAGGAAAACCAAGGATTAATCAAAGAACCGAAGATTGAAGAAACTGTATCTGAACAGGATCAAAAGTACAAATTTGGACAGGGGTTACACTTGAGATCCCAATCTTTTCCTCAAAGATACTCCATTTCTGAACAAGATTTAAATGAAATACAACATGGGTATTCTAGAAGCAGCTCTGATGTATTGAGTAGAGTCGAAAAACAGCCACTGCAAATCAATGATATCGCGGAATTAACTAAGAAACCTCAGGAATGGACCTCTGCAAATCCACATTCGAATGATTACTTGCATCTTTCCAACTCACGAGGTGACCAGTCATCTCAAGTGGGCGGGTCTATAAAGACTGAACCATGCAACGATTTTGCAGAAGAAAAACAGCTTTTTCCCAATTCTTTCAAGATATGTGACCTCAATTTGATGGGAGCTTCTGATGCAAATGAACATCGTGATACCAAATCAGTGATGGGATTTTCATCTATTGGACAAACAAAGCAAGAGCCTGTCTCAGTTGACTTTGATTTGACTATGAATAGTAGTTACGGTATAGCCGATAGGCATTTTAGGCGTGGACCTGATGGTAAAGGGGTTGAGATCATTGATTTGGATTGTGACTCCGTGCAAGATGACAACAATAACCCAGAACGAAGGCAAGTTCGTTTATTTGTTTTTATGGCAGTTAATCTATGTTGTTGCATTGTTGAATCTGTGAACACTCATATATATTTGGTAATATGTGGGATTGCATTAGGTTTGTTTCAATCTAATAAAGATAGTTGCTTTCTTAATTTATGTAATCATAAATGTAGATTTTTTATCATATAGGGACGAAGCTATATTTACGGATCTTGGGAGCTTTCCCGATAGTATGCAGAGGGTCAGTGACATGCCCCAGGATGGTTATGGGCTTATGATATCTGAGTTGCTTGAGGCTGATATTCCTAATTCCACCGTATCAAGTGATGTAAATCCTATGCATAATGAAATGAGCCTCCAAAATGAAGATGTATGTTCTTCAAAATCCTTGGCTTTCATGACTTCATATTTTACTCAATGTTCTTGATTTAATTCATTATGCATCTGATACATGTCGACCTATAATGATATATATGCGTAGCTTTGGCATGGAATTGAGGTAGAATGCATGTAGATATACATGCATGAAATGTTTAAACATGTTAATTTATTTATGTTAAATTAGTTTGTAGTGGCCTGTACGTCTACTTGGTCAAATAGGACGATAGATAGCGGTTACCATATTACACCACTACTCCGAGTTTTAGGTTCCAATTAGTAGCACTTTGTTTATTTCATCTCTTTAGTTTGTAAGGCTATTTATAGCCATATGTAAGTTCTCTGTTTGAAATGTGAATGAAATATGAAAGTTCCGTTTCTTCTTCTCTCTTTGTTCGTCTCACCCACTCTACGGGGTACTATCATTGGGAGTTTGTACGTTTTCTCCGCAAACCTATCAATTGGAGCTTTCATTGGCTTACTCGATTATTTGACAAATGGTGGGATACTCTCGAGCAAAACCAACAACGCCTCGTTGAGTTCACCACTAGATTTGGTCTAAGCCCACCACCACCACTTGCTGCTCGTCCACAACTACAACCGCAACCTTTGTCACCAATCCCACCACCACCACCACCACCACCACCACCACCTTTGCCAACAGTCCAACACCGCCATGAAAATACACCTATAAACCACCATCCGCAACAAAAAAAAAAAACGCATCAAGCATGACCACAACAGTCTCCAAACGAACCACTTCAACCACCTCGTCGAAGCCAAAAATCTCAACCAAATCAATCGTCCGCACTAAAACCAGTCTTGAATCGCACCCATCAACACAACCAACCAGCCCCTCAAACCCCACGTTCACATACCAATAATCGCAAACATCATACTGCTCTGTCGCCGTTGCGTGCCATTGTTCGACTTGAATGAAGGCCACCATGGTATTTTTCTGTCCTTGAGGACAAGGACGTTTTTCATGGCAGGAGTATTGATATGTGTTGACCTATAATAATAAATATCCTTAGCTTTGGCTTGTAATCGAGGATGGATACATGTAGAGATACATGCATGAAATGTTTAAGCATGTTATTTAACTTCATATATGTTAGATTTGTTTGTAGTGGTCTGTAAGTCTACTTGGTCAAATATGAGGATAGATAGCGGTTATCATACATGCATGAAATGTTTAAGCATGTTATTTAACTTCATATATGTTAGATTTGTTTGTAGTGGTCTGTAAGTCTACTTGGTCAAATATGAGGATAGATAGCGGTTGCCATATTACACCACTACTCTGAATTTTAGGTTCCAATTAGTAGCAGTTTGTTTATTTCATCTCTTTAGTTTGTACCGCTTATAGCCATATGTAGTTCTCTGTGTGAAGTATGAATGACATATGAAAGTTTAGTCTCTTCTTCTCTCTTTGTTCTTGGAGTCTCACCCACCTTATGGGTTACTATCATTACGAGTTTGTAGGTTTTCTCCGTAAACCTATCAGCAACTGGACGTTGATACCTTTTCTTTATTGAGTTATAGATCAGTCCTTTTTTTATAGATTTTATGCTGTTCAGTTTATTACAAAAAATATTAATCCTGCAAAGTTTATTGGCATGATATATGATTCTACTATTGGTCATAGGATCAAATATATCCCGATGCTTTTCAGTGTGCACTTTATATTATATAGTCTTCCATTATCTTGCCTGATAGATAAATGGTTTAATGGTTATTTCAGGGGATTCTTGCTGATGATGAGTCGATATATATGTCACTGGGAGAGATACCGATAAGTATGCAAAAACTTTAATTCTATTGATACTATTATTAGTTTATCTACTTGAGAAGCTGTTTGTATGAGTTCATATGCCGAACGTCATATTCACATTGTTTTATGTTACATATTAGGAATTGGGAAAAAAAAAAAATCATACTTTACTCTTTTTTGAGTTGTATATGCTCACGGTGGTTACAATTTGGGATTTGGTCGTCTTTTATTTGTTGTTCTGTAGTTTTTAGTTCCCACCAATGCCCTTTGGTTTGATTCGAGCATTTTTTTGTTTTAGTGTGATGGGTTGTTAGCGTAACATATTCGGGTGGCTATGGGAAGGGTTCGGACACGGCCACAGGGATACCACAGTTAGCCAGTTAGACTGCACAAATCTGACCCAAAGACTTGCTCTCTCCGGCTAACCTAAACAGGAAAACCTCATCTGTTTACCCGGTCGTTATTGTAGACTACAGGGGTCGCTGGGGAAGCTATAACCAATTTATATGAATACCAGTCAATTAGGGTTATAGTTTTACTGATCATGTTATTAAGTCTTCCAAGCTGTACATTACAAGTGTCTACAGCATTATAAATTTGTGCTATCGGATGCTTAAAAACCTTTTGCAATCAGATCTAACACATAAATTACTTCTGGCAAATCATTAAAAGAAAAATGGTCAGAGAAAGTGTTGGTGGGCTAACCTGGCCCATTTTGAAGCCCATCTGGCATCCTGCCGATTTAAACATCAGATTTGTTGGTTCGGCATTCCATTTTGAATCATATTTTTCATATTGTGTGTATTTACAGATTTCTTGACATGTTTCAGGTTTCGTGCCAGTCTGGGATCAGCAACCTTCACAGGGATACAATAAACGCTACTAGAATAATGCATATGACATTCATTCTCAAAATATATTTATATGGTATGTTCATTTGTAAAACTAATGCCATTTTAGTTGGTTTCTTTCAATCTCCAGACAATTTTTATGTTTTTTAGTTTGCTTAGTTTCATATATGTATATGGCATAGCTTACAATCTGATTGTTATACAAGACAAATATAATCTTGATGATTTTCGGTTCTTCGCTTTGCTCTTGGATGAAGCATAGTACTTGATCTTATGCTGTCGATTCTTTTAATTGTATCCATGATCTTTTTTGTAACCCTATGAACCTGTGACCAGCCCAGCTAGCCAGGCTGATGAATAGAAAGGTGAATGGGAGGTCTGGTCTTACCCCCGTCAGTCTGTTCAGGAGTCTTGACCAACTATCTTTTAGGTTTTTCAAAAGCTAAATTTGGTTGGTAGTATATTTTTTGTATCTTTGACATTTTGCTTTAGATTGTGTCACAAAAACAATTATTATTAGAACTTGAATGACTGATTTTTAGTTTTTTTTTTCTTTTTTTCTGAAGGGTGTTTGAGTGTTTCGATTATTTTTCTAGGAGATTTGTAAGTTCTGTCGCTCTTCTGACAATGAAAAAATGTTGAACTCAGATTTCAACATATCAACCTAGGTATATCCTCACAAGTCCTTGACACTGCAAGGATTCTTTTTACTACTTCGCCTATTTTCTGTTTTCTCCAAGAACCAAGGAATTGAAGGTTTGGCGACATCTCTCTTTTAAAGTTGTCAAGGAAAAGGAAGGGATGCCCGTGGCCAATGGACGACTCATCTCACCACACGAGTACATGGTCGCTATTATGTACATATGAACTCGTTGAGGTAGCCATCCGACTCTGTTTGTCATAAATCATGATCAACGCATTGTGTTCTCACGGCCTTCATATAGGAGAACTTGGTCAACAACCCACCTGCTTCAATGATAATACTATGTTTTCGAATATTATGGGTTGGAAAACTTTTTGTTGAATTTACGCCCCTTACAAATGAGGCACCATCGTCGGCTATTATCATCGTAAATTCCCTAAATGATCATCGCATGCAAATCATATAATGTAGCTTGATGCTCTCAACTCTAAAACATAAGTTTGCTTGGTGCGGCGGTAGTTGATTCGTACATCATAAAAATCACCACTTACACTAAAGGATACTCATATACCACTTTTAAAACATACTAGAAAGCTAAATCCAGTTTTTTTTCTTTTAACCATTTTCAGAAACGTTCAAAGCACAACTGCTCAAGGACAAAGAGAGCCTTTACACTAACACAATATTATTCAAAGTAAATGTTGATTGTTAATTCATACATTTTGAACAAGTTCTACTTTCTGAATACAAGTGGGATAATTTTTTCCTCACAATCTTCAAAATTGTAATTAAGAGCTTCAACCTAAAATATTTATAGAGTTTTAATACCAACCGAAAAATATTTATAAAGAGTTGGTCAATACCAACCCAAAAATAATTATAAAGAGTTGGTCAGAGGCACTCCGGTTTTACTCAAAGTCTTAAGTTCGATCCTCAGAGATGGCAAATCTTGTGGTTTTTCCCTCGAAATACTTGTAACGACCCATAGTCAGCATCTCATTGTCCAGGGTACATGCAAGGTTCGTCATTATACAGTGAGATTATCCTGATATCGTATCGCGAGAGAATATTCGGAAAAAAATTATATAAAAGGGTAATAATAATAATAATAATAATAATAATAATAATAATAATAATAATAATAATAATAATAATAATAATAATAATAATAATAATAATAATAATAATTAATAATAATAATAAGGTAGCATTTGTCCGAGTTGCAATGTGCATCGGATGGACCAATGGGGAGATCATGTGGTCCATTGTTCTAGTGAAGTGGGTGTAAAGTTTAGACATAATTTGGTTCGTGATATTCTTGTTGATATATGTTCTAAGGCGGGGATTATGGTGCGCAAAGAGGCTCCAATGGGTTTTCTCTCAGAAGATGGGAAGGATCTACGTCCGGCAGATCTTTTACTATTTAATTGGATACAAGGTAAAGACGCATGTTTGGATGTGACATGCATTTCTCCATTTGCTGGTATGGGGGCTACTTCGGTTGCACCCGGGATAGTCTTGCACAACGCGGTGGAGAAGAAGAAGAGGAAGTATGTATCTAAATGTGAGGACAACGGATACAAGTTCATACCATTTGCTTTCTCTACTTTTGGGGAATTCGATGAAGAGGCTTTGGACACACTTTCACGTATTAAGTCTATTTCTAGTATTCACTCAAATAATGCTAGGAGTGGTACTTATATCTTTCATAGGTTATGTTTTTGTATTCAAAAAGGAGTGGGAGCACAACTTGTATCTAGGCTCCCATCCAACTTCATGTAAAAGGTTTCTTTTATATCGAATGAAATCATTATTAAAAATAAAATAATGATAATAATATAATAATAATAAAGTAAAGTAACTCCCAATGCCGTCTTCCATGGGTTTTGGGTCCCAATACCGTCTTTACGGTGTATGGGGAGAGGTTGAGAGTATACAACATTACCCCTACCAAAGGTAAAGAGATTGCTTCCATTTTCCACCAAATGTAGGAAACGACCTATAGTCTTGTTAGACATGAGGATATAACTCTTGACCATATTTGACCAGGTTTTCCTACCTCTTTAACAACCCTAATAATAATAATAATAATAATAATAATAATAATAATAATAATAATAAAAATAATAATAATAACTAGCAAATTCCCGGCCCCGCGTTGCGGGCCACCAATTGTTTTGCTATAGCTAGAGGAGTGGGGGCCCAGATAGTATCTCGGGTTCCCACTAATTTCTTGTAAATCCTATTAATTTCTAATGAAAGTGATGATTTAAAATAATAATAATAATAACTAGCAAATTCCGGCCCCGCGTTGCGGGCCACCAATTGTCATGTTGAAACGAATGTGTTATTTTAATGTGCTTGCGTTGAACCTTCAAACGCTGAATTAACAAACATTCTGTCAGGTATAGGTTTGTTTAAAAGTTTATCATATCAAATATATTTTTATTTAAGGGCAAAACCACAATAGTTTCCGTTTGCGCGTTGCGTGGTTTCAATTTGTGCGGTTACGTTTTGTTATTGATGATTTATGTTTGTTAAAAACTTTGACATATAAAATAGATACTTATTCAAAGGCAGTGCCATAAAAAAAGAATAAAAGTTTTTAATATATTGTTTGGAACCCTGAAAACGATTATGTTTTGCTATTGACGAAGTGTTGTTATATATGTTTGTTAAAATTTTTAACGTATGAAATAGATATTTATTCAAAGGCAATACCACCAAAAGATAAAATAGTTTTGATATATTATTTGGAAACCCGAGAAAAAAAATATGTAAAAAAATCAAGAATGAACTTGTAATTTTAAACCCGAAAGGAATCCAACGTGGTAAAATCTGAATATTGTTACAAAAAAGGATAAACGTTTTCAATATAATTATTTGAAAACCCAAAAGGAAAAAATATGAATTAAACCAAGAAGTAACTTGTATAAAAAAATCTGAACGAAATGCGATTTAGCAAAATCCGAATAATGATGCGGGTTGTAGCATGGACGAATAGTAACTCGTCCACGCAGGCGAGTTACTATTCACATCCCATTCAATTTAGTATAGTATATAATAATAATAATAATAATAATTAATTAGAACTTCATAAAAAAATTCCTTATTTTAATATTCTAAGTTTTTTATACGATGTTATCATATTCAATCCAAATATATATCTAACAATATACTAAAACATGATTGAAGGAATTTTTTGAGTGACACATAACGTAATCCTTCGTCGGCAATATACCAAATTATGGTTCTGATTATTATTATCAATTAAATAATTAACATTATTATTTATATGAATATAAAAGCTTTAATAAAATGTTCAACTACAATACTAAGATAAGTAATTATATGTATAGATACCGCTAAATAATTCTTTTTTTATACTATAAATATTAGAGTTAATGACATAAATCATCCCTGTGGTTTACCTAAATAGTCACCTTTCGTCCTTTAAAATTCAAAACCTCAAGGACAGTCCTTTATAGGTGGATAAGGATCATGTTCGGTCCTTTGACTATTTGACCGTCAAGTGGTCTCCGTTAAACCCCCCACGTGACACCCACGTGAGGGGTACTCCAGTAATTTGCCACCCATAAAGGACTGTCCTTGAAGTTTTGAATTTTAAAGGACGAAAGGTGACTATTTAGGTAAACCACAGGGACGATTTATGTCATTAACTCATACAAAAATACAAAGACTACGAATTTTATGAAGAATGCTTTTTTTTTCTCAAAACATCATCCTTAACTGAGAAAACACAAAAACCACTATCAATTTAATTCTGATGTCACTTTATTTCTTTTGAAGCATCCAATTAGTTGCAATTATTAAATGAAAATATTCACTTAGTACTTTAGTAGGGTGAAACAACAACTAACAGACATCTTACCTCGAGCCAGTTGTGTATACTAAAAACGGAACCCAGATAGCTAATACAGCAGTGATATTAAATTTGACATTAACATATCAATAAATGAATAGAGAAAAGGTAACTAAAGAATCCAAAAAATTTATACCAAAGAATCGATAATTAGATACTTGTTAATCACATTTATTTTCTGCTTCATAAAGTCTGAACTTAACCCATCTAACAATATCTCAAGAATCAAACAATCAATATCCCAGCTTTCCAATTCTCCAACTACGACTTATTTACGAAACTTTACAAATTTTCTCGAGTCCAAAGAGCTTCATTAATTCAACTCTATGCAGACAAGCATTTTGTTTATGTTAAAGATGTAAACTCACTTAGTTACTTATAATTGCTCATAATTTTGTAACAAAGTTCTTAATGAAACATATGTATTCTGACAATACAGAGCATGCTTACAACTCAAAAGAAAATTATTTCTACGCGATAAAAGTTAACATCCCTAAGGAGAGTCATTAAAAGTTAAATTTTCATTGCCATTATGAAATTGTTAATTCTAAGTTAAAATCCATCATCCAATCATTTTCGGTTTTGCTAGTGATAATCATCATATATAATTTCTCAAATAGGGTCGTTACGGCTTGTTATCAAAAACCCATAATTTAATTAGTCTAATCAAGAAACCAAAAATTATACAAAATCAAGAAACTTTATACCTCCTTCGATATCGATATTTGATCACTGGATTCGGGTTCACTCTTGATCACATCAAGCTCCCAACTTGATAAACTATTACTCTCCAAAAACAATCTTTTCCTGTAAATTTCAAAAAAAAAAAAACACACACATACACATTCAATCAATACATAATACATAAATATCAATCAATATAACAAAATATGACGCAATGTAAATAATAAATAAATGTATAAAAATAAATCTTTACTTTGAATTGTGGGTTTTTTTTATTAAAAAATAAATCCATATATAAAATTCAATATATCAAAACCCTAATTTGACATGGGTTTTTTTTATTAAAAAAATATTTCTTTGAAAATAAGAAAACCTTATTGTGTAAGCGATTGATTTATAAGGGAAATTTGATTTAGATATATATATAGGTATGTAATGTAATTATACGAGTGCGATCTTATATGGTAATTATGGTGGGAAGTGTTGCGTGTGATTATATGTGTGGATGATTTATGGCCATTGGATTGGCTTTTCTGAAGGAATGAGACACGTGGACGGTTCCGATGAAGAAACGAATGGGCCGATAATGTTTTGCGTGTGTGCCACGTCGGATAGCAGTTTATATGATTTCTAAGTCAAGAGTCAATGCAATTATTATTTTATTGTGAGTTAATGACATAAATCGTCCCTGTGGTTTACCTAAATAGTCACCTTTCGTCCTTTAAAATTCAAAACCTCAAGAACAGTCCTTTATGGGTGGCAAATTACTGGAGTACCCCTCACGTGGGTGTCACGTGGGGGGTTTAACGGAGACCACTTGACGGTCAAATAGTCAAAGGACCGAACATGATCCTTATCCACCTATAAAGGACTGTCCTTGAGGTTTTGAATTTTAAAGGACGAAAGATGACTATTTAGGTAAACCACAGGGACGATTTATGTCATTAACTCTAAATATTATCAATCTATACATTAGTACTTACTAGAAGGGTACCGCGCGATGCGGCGGTGATGGCGGTGACGGGTGGTGGTGGCGTACGGCGGTAGAGGTGGTGGAGGTGACAGTGGTGGTGGCGATGTAATGGCGGCGACGGTGGCAGTAACGAATGTTGGCGTGCGGCGGTAGCGTCGACGGTGGCGGTGGCGACGGTGTTGGCGGCGACGATTGGTGGTGGTGGTGGCGGCGGCAAGTAGTGTAAGTTATTGATGTAATGTGGTTTTGATGAATTGTGGAATATTGAAACTTAAAATTCAACAAAATGAGATTTGTTGTATAATATAATATAGATGTAGATAGATAATTAGATTAGGGTTTGACCGTAGATTTGTGTGGGTTGAAATTGTTAGGGGTATTTTGGGTACATTCAATGGATGAATGAGAAGAATGTTGAATTTGTGGGGGTAATTCAGGTATTTCAAAATCTTAATTAAGTAAGGAGGGGGGTGGGTTTGTTTTATAATATAATATAGATGTAGATAGATAATTAGATTAGAGTTTGACCGTAGATTTGTGTGGGTTGAAATTGTTAGGGGTATTTTGGGTACATTCAATGGATGAATGAGAAGAATGTTGAATTTGTGGGGGTAATTCAGGTATTTCAAGATCTTAATTAAGTAAGGAGGGGGGCTGGGTTTGTTTTATAAAGTACTAGACGGATGCCCGCGCGATGCAGTGGTAGTGACGAAGGTGTGACGACGGCCGCAGTGATGGCGGCGATGTGCGACGGTGACGGTGGTGGTGGCATGGTGGTGAATGTAAATTAATTGATGTAAGAGGGGTTAATATGGTTCTTTAGGGTTGGAGGATCTGTGTTGTAATTTATTTCATTAAGGGTATTGTAGGTAAATAGGTGAAGATGTTTAAATTAGTGAATTTCCCTCAAGTTAATTATAACATGACAAGTCATGTTAGTTACATCTTAACCCTTCAATCAATATCAAGGGTCAAGATTCAAATATTACCTTTGAATCTTGACCATTGATTTCAATCTAATGGTAAAAAAATTTCTAACATGACTAGTCAGAAAACTTGAGGGAATCCCCTCCTAAGGATAACATGGTCATTTCAAAATTTTAATTACTTAGGGGGAAAGGAGTCATGTAGTTAAAAATCCCAACCCTCCCAAATCCCACCAATTACATTTCTCCAACTCATTTTTCCTTTTCAACCCTCCCAACCAACCCTCCCAACCATTTTCCATGGCATTCATCACTTTCTCAACCCTCCCAGTTTTTTTTTCTTTTTCATTTAATTTAATCAAACATTTTTTTAACAAAACAATATAAATAAAACATAAACCATTCATTACATCAACTAATAAAATAAAACAATGTTCGACACATGCTTAAGAAAATAAACGACAACTAAGTAGATAGATTGAAAACATAAAAATTACTCATTAAACTCTCATCCATACTTCGCCTAAATCGAACGTTTTTGCTCAAGCATCCACGCTAACATTTTTTGATCGGTGATGTGTGCGTGTGGGGTGTTGAAAAACTTGAAATCACTCCTCATGCTCTTGTTACTTTGATGCTCGAGTTGTGCGTCCAATAGTGCTTGCTTCTTCGCATTGGCTTCCTCCATATTTTGTTTCTTCTTTTCCGCATACTCCACCGTAAAAGCCGTAAAACCATCTCCCTTTGACGACGACCCACGTACAACATTTTTTCGGCCCTTTCTTGGCCGACTACTAGGAGTGCTTGACTCGTTCAAATCCGGCAACACAGTAGCATCGTCGTTGTTACTAGACGACTCATAATTGCCTCCCTCTGACGACTTCCTTCGCTTATCCGAATGGGCCAAAGATGTTTGCCCAACTTGCGGTGTTTCTTTCCATTTCGCTTCGTCTTTCACAACCTTCCAAGCTCCAATATGGGTGAAATCTTTACCGGTTCTTGTTTTATAGTCCTTCAACGCTTCAGTCATCACATTCAAATCATCACATCCACTATTCCTTACACCATCCTACCATTAATAACATAAACGTAAATAAAGTATATAAATAACATAAAAAAAAGTATATAATATATATATATATATAGGGAAAAGATAAAATGAGTCCAGCTTATTTTGAGTCCAATTTGAGTCCATTGATTTTCTTCCATTCGCTTCGTCTTTCACAACCTTCCAAGCTCCAATATGGGTGAAATCTTTACCGGTTCTTGTTTTATAGTCCTTCAACGCTTCAGTCATCACATTCAAATCATCACATCCACTATTCCTTACACCATCCTACCATTAATAACATAAACGTAAATAAAGTATATAAATAACATAAAAAAAATATACATATATAGTATATAAATAACATAAATAAAGTATATAAATAAGGTACCGCTTGGATGTAACATCCGTTGAACGTTTTTATTGCACCATTCATTGTGACCCATTTGGTGTTGATGTTATCCTTAGATCGAATTGTACCACCCAACTCCTTTGAGAAATGCTCCAAGATTCGTTGCCAAAACTTATCCCGTCCTTGTTCGTTACCGACTTGTCTACATGTTGATATATGAACCCACGCTTTTGCCAACGCCACCTCTTCATTGTGCATCCATTTTGTTTTATCGCCCGCTTTGGAAATTTCTTTTTTGGTACAACTTCTTCGACTACATGTAAATAATAAGTAAGTTGTAAGTAACTTATGAATATGTTAATAACAAATAACCAATATATAAACTTGTATATATATAAAGTATATAAATAACAAATAATATATAAATATGTAAATAACAAATAACATGTAAATAATAAATAACATGTAAATAATACATAAATATGTATATAACAAATAGATGTAAATAATATATACTATATATATATATATATATATATATATATATATAATATATATATATATATAATATATATATATATATATAGGGAAAAGATAAAATGAGTCCAGCTTATTTTGAGTCCAATTTGAGTCCATTGATTTTCTTCCATCTCCTCAAATTCCAACCACCTCCTACCACCACCACCACCATCTCCGACCACCACCATGATTTTCCGGCGACGGCGACCACCGCCACCACGACTTACACATGTGTAAGTTAACTTACACATTGTGTAAGTTACATGGACCCTTTTTGGACTCAAATTAAGTTGGACTCAATTTATCCCACCCCTATATATATATATACATATATATATATATAAATATATATATAAAAGTATAGAAACATAGTTTTATACCGAATTGATCTTCTTGTGTATCGGGAATGGCCTCATCCTCATCGTCGGTGGGGAGGGGAGTCGGTGCTCGGAAGGTATCAAACGGATTGAACGACTCCAAATCAATCTCGGCCGTTTGGTGCCACTCATAATCTTGAGGATTCATTGCGCGAGGGGGAGGAGGATTCATTGCGCGAGGGGGAGGAGGATTCATTGCGCGAGGGGGAGGAGGAAAATACGCCGTATGAGATTGTGAGGCGTAATGATATTGAGGTTGAGTAGTCGGTGGTGGCTCGGGAATATAGTATTGCGAGGGGTCGACTTGTTGATGTTGATATTGAGGCGGTGCTACTTTTCGCGGTAGACGAAAGGTGCCTCATCCCGGTGCTCGTGAGCCGCTAACATTTTTCCCTCTCCTTGGATCCATGGATGATTGTGAAACTAGAAAATGTGTTTGATGTATGAAAAGGTATAGTTTTTTTGTTGTGGGTTGTTTGAGAATTAGTAGTGTATTTATAGATAAAAATAGGTGGAAAATTTTTTTTTATACAAACCAACGGCTAGTCACAAAGTGGTCCTCCCCTCATTCACACGCTCGCTCCAACGGCTTTTTTTCTCCTCAATCCTCCGCTGCTTGAAAGCCAGCCGAAGTGCAGCCAGCCATAAGCCCGTTGGGATGGCGGCGGTATTCCCCAACGGGCAGTGGCGGTACTAAAGGGGGGGCAAGGGGTCCAATGCCCCCCTCAAAATTTAAATTTTGTCATGTATTTTTAAATTTTTCATGGATTTTTTAAAATTCTATAGGTTTTTAACATTTTGCCCCCTTTTAGATTTATTTTTCATGGATTTTTTAATTTTGTAAATTTTTTCATGGATTTTTTAAAATTCTATAGGTTTTTAACATTTTGCCCCCTTTTAGATTTATTTTTCATGGATTTTTTAATTTTGCCCCCTTTTAGATTTTTTTTCTGGATTCTTTAATTTTTTTAAGAATAAGTTTTGTGAAGATTGGAGAGATAGGCCACTGGTGGACTGTTTTTTGGACTATAGACTGTCAGACCAGGAAGCTACTGATGTGGAGGCTCTGTTCTCTAATGAAGAAATCAGGCAGGCGGTGTTCGAGTGTGGTGATGATAGAGCACCCGGGCCTGACGGGTTCTCTTTTAAATTTTTAAAGAGGTTCTGGAGTAGGTTTGAAGGGGATTTCGTGGCAATCTTCAATTCCTTTTTTGAAAGTGGAACGATTAATCGGGGATGCGGCTCTTCCTTTATTACTTTGATTCCCAAAGTAAAGGACCCGGGCCATTTAAATGATTACAGGCCCATCACGTTGGTTGGAATCACAAGCAAGGTCATTTCAAAAGTTTTGGCTAATAAGCTCAGAAAAGTTTTAAACCCTTTAATTTCCATCAATCAGACGGATTTTCTTAGTAACCGCCTGATATTAGATGGCCCTTTGATCTTGAACGAATTGATTTCATGGGTGAAGAAGAGTAAACGACGGGCTTTCATCTTTAGAGTTGACTTCGAAAAAGCCTATGATAATGTTAATTGGGGATTCTTAATGTCGATGATCTTGGATTTGCAAACCGAAACTAGTGAAGAAACAGGTCTTTAATTTTTTTAAGAATAAGTTTTGTGAAGATTGGAGAGATAGGCCACTGGTGGACTGTTTTTTGGACTATAGACTGTCAGACCAGGAAGCTACTGATGTGGAGGCTCTGTTCTCTAATGAAGAAATCAGGCAGGCGGTGTTCGAGTGTGGTGATGATAGAGCACCCGGGCCTGACGGGTTCTCTTTTAAATTTTTAAAGAGGTTCTGGAGTAGGTTTGAAGGGGATTTCGTGGCAATCTTCAATTCCTTTTTTGAAAGTGGAACGATTAATCGGGGATGCGGCTCTTCCTTTATTACTTTGATTCCCAAAGTAAAGGACCCGGGCCATTTAAATGATTACAGGCCCATCACGTTGGTTGGAATTACAAGCAAGGTCATTTCAAAAGTTTTGGCTAATAAGCTCAGAAAAGTTTTAAACCCTTTAATTTCCATCAATCAGACGGATTTTCTTAGTAACCGCCTGATATTAGATGGCCCTTTGATCTTGAACGAATTGATTTCATGGGTGAAGAAGAGTAAACGACGGGCTTTCATCTTTAGAGTTGACTTCGAAAAAGCCTATGATAATGTTAATTGGGGATTCTTAATGTCGATACTATCTTAGATGGGCTTTAAAGAGCGATGGTGCAAATGGGTGTTTGGCATTTTATCATCAGCAAGATCGGCGGTTCTGGTCAACGAGTCCCCCACGTTCGAGTTCCCATGTTCTAAGGGGATGAGACAGGGTGACCCGATTTCACCTTTTTTGTTCCTTATTGTCATGGAAGCTTTGTCCGGGATGCTGAAAAAGGCGATCAATAATGGATCATTCAAAGGGATACAACTGCCAAACCAAGGACCCGTCATTTCCCACTTGCTCTATGCAGATGACTGTACTTTCATTGGCGAATGCTCGGAAATCAACTTGAAACAGTTGACTCGTATACTCAGGTGCTTCTATCTCTGTTCGGGACTAAAAATTAATATAGGGAAATCTCAGCTTTTTGGAATTGGTGTGGAAGAATCGGAGGTTAGAGGTATGGCGAGCAGCTGCTGCTGTTCATCTGGGAACGTCCCATTTATTCACTTGGGGATAAAAATTGGGGGCAATATGAATCGAATCTCGAAATGGGATTTTATATTCGATATATTTAAAACAAGGTTATCTAGATGGAAGGCCTCGTGTTTGTCTCTTGCCGGGCGTGTGACACTTATAAAGGCAGTTATGGAAAGCCTACCAACATATTATTTTTCTTTGTTCAAAGCACCGGTAAAGGTAGTTGAAGGATTAGAAGGAATTATAAGAAGATTTTTGTGGTGTGGGTCGTGAGTCCAGAAAGGTTCATTGGGTCGCATGGGAAAAAGTTACCTTGCCGGTCTCTGATGGTGGTCTCGGGCTGTCTAGACTGGCAGACTCCAATGCTGCCCTTTTAGCTAAGTGGTTATGGAGGTTTAAAACAGATCCAACTGGGCTTTGGAGAAAGGTGATTATGGCATTGCACGATTCAAAACACTGTTGGTCGACTCTGCCAGTCAATAAGTCACTCCAGTGGCGGATCCATGATTTCAGCTTAGGTAGATCCTTGATTTTGACTTACGATTTGGTTGAGGCAAAAAAAAAAAAATTTAATGGCCCGGAGCAATTTATCGGATTACAAATGCATACACATATATTAATAGAAATTCAATGCAAGGATGATTTTACTATTATTAATAATGCATATATTATCAAAACCACTATATCAGCTAACATAATGTTATCCAAGATAAAATACCAAATCTCGTTTGATCTTTTTCCTTCACTTAATGTGTACCTTTTGCTAAGAAAGATGTACATCAAAAGTTAATAAGGATATAGACAAAAAGGCGTAAGAAAAAGAAGTGCTATAAACTGATTGAGCATTAACTACTACTTCATCCTCCTTCCTTATTTTCTTCTCCCTGGTTTCTTTCTTTTACAGTCACGGTCACCGGAATTGTTCTTTTTCTTTTCTCATCACCAAGCTTGAATAATATCCCCATATACACAAATAACATGTCAAGGTAGGTCCTTACCAAATTTATACATAGGTCCTTAAAAAAATTACCACATAGTCTCTAAAAGATTTTCGAAACTTAGGTAGGTCCTTCTAGTATGTTGAATCCGCCCCTGAGTCACTCAGCAGTGTTTGGTGCTCTATTGTCAAAGTGATCAGCAAGGTGAAGACTTTAGGTATTGGGTTGGAACAGATCTTGAAAGGAGAGGTAGGGGACGATAAAGACATACGCTTTTGGCTTGACACTTGGATTGGCAGAAAACCTCTTAAAGAGGTATGTCCGATTCTGTTTCGTAAAGAAAGTGATAAAATATGTAAGGTTGCTGAAAGATATAACCAGGATAGAAGGTGTTTTGAGGGTTTTGGGGATGGGGGTACGAGTATAGCCGGTAACAGTGAGGAAGAAGAAATACAGAAAATTAGAAAACTTCTTGAAGAAGTTAAGCTAAAAGAACAAAGAGATAGATGGGCTTGGAATGGGGCAAAAGATAAGAAGTTTATAAACTGATTGAGCATTAACTACTACTTCATCCTCCTTCCTTATTTTCTTCTCCCTGGTTTCTTTCTTTTACAGTCACGGTCACCGGAATTGTTCTTTTTCTTTTCTCATCACCAAGCTTGAATAATATCCCCATATACACAAATAACATGTCAAGGTAGGTCCTTACCAAATTTATACATAGGTCCTTAAAAAAATTACCACATAGTCTCTAAAAGATTTTCGAAACTTAGGTAGGTCCTTCTAGTATGTTGAATCCGCCCCTGAGTCACTCAGCAGTGTTTGGTGCTCTATTGTCAAAGTGATCAGCAAGGTGAAGACTTTAGGTATTGGGTTGGAACAGATCTTGAAAGGAGAGGTAGGGGACGATAAAGACATACGCTTTTGGCTTGACACTTGGATTGGCAGAAAACCTCTTAAAGAGGTATGTCCGATTCTGTTTCGTAAAGAAAGTGATAAAATATGTAAGGTTGCTGAAAGATATAACCAGGATACAAGGTGTTTTGAGGGTTTTGGGGATGGGGGTACGAGTATAGCCGGTAACAGTGAGGAAGAAGAAATACAGAAAATTAGAAAACTTCTTGAAGAGGTTAAGCTAAAAGAACAAAGAGATAGATGGGCTTGGAATGGGGCAAAAGATAAGAAGTTTACTGTTATGGAGGATAAGGATTTCATTAGAAAGGATCGGGGCTGCAGCAACAATTTCGTATTTAAATGGTCCAAGTGGGTAGCAAAAAAGTGCAATATTTTTATGTGGAGGCTGAGTTTAGACCGTCTTCCAACTCGTATGGCTCTGAAGGCACGCAATTGTAATTTCAACTCGACATTGTGTGGATCGTGTGAGAAAGAGGAAAAAACGGTAGAACACTTATTCTGTTCTTGTGTCTTCGCCATGGCTATTGGTATCGTGTGGGTTCCTGGTGCAAGACCCCGCCACTTTACTTATTTGATGTCAGAGATCCGTTCGTTTTGCATAAGGTAGCGGGCTTTTGTAAAGAGACAAGGACGGTTTTTAAAGGGATCGTGTTTGTTACTTGTTGGGTATTATGGAAGACTCGGAATGACATGGTTTTCGACAAAGGAAAAGCGAATATTGAGAAGACAATACAAGATATCAAGGCGTTAAGCTTTTTATGGTATAGAGTTAGAAAGAAAAACAATTTGATCCCTTGGGATAAATGGTGTAACTTTGTTCAGAAGTAAATATGTACTCATATAGATATAGGTGACCAGCCCACTATTTGGTGGGTGGTATTTGTGAATAAAACTCAACTTTCAAAAAAAAAAAGATAGTATAGTATAGTATAGTATATGCAACACCAAAGATAGTATAGTATAGTATAGTATAGTATAGTATAGTATAGTATAGTATAGTATAGTATAGTATAGTATAGTATATGCAACACCAAAGAACACGGTGGAGGCAAACATATAACGTCAGCAGACCAATCTTTTTGGTCGGCCCTACCAAACCATCATCATTTATACATACTAGTGGGTTTAAAGCCCCACGTTGCGGGCCTTCAACCATCGTGTTTGCGTTTATTGTTGATGCGATTCGGTTATGATATGTATAAAGCCGAAAATCCCATACAAATATCTTTCAAAAGTTTACAGTATTGAGCACATATAAACGAAAAGAAAATTGGTTGCTACAACCATGTTCAAAGGTTTGCAATATAAAATAAAAACCAAACAACAGGGTGTCAGATAGCTAGAAACATAAAAAAATATCTATATAAATATTTATGTATTTAAAAGCATATATCAACCACGGAAACAATATTTGTAATAAGAAGTATGTAAATATATGTCTATCATAACTATGTTCAAAAGTTTGTCATTTTAAATATAAATAAAAATCTTATAAAAAATGATTTAGAAAAAAACATTAAAATAAAGAAAACACAATTACATCTTATTGAAATTAAGGTAGCTCATTTTTAGCATGGGACCCAAGAAAATGTTGACAAAAATCTGTTTATGGTTTAATGACGACATGAGGCTGCAAGGGGTTAAAACGTAAAATTTGAATAAGAGGAAAATAAGAACTCAATCGGGTGGGGGCTAGAATTCGAACGACGGACCTCACCTAGAAAGTCCAAGCAAACATACAACTTGGTCTAAAAATCTTTATGTTACTTAGTTCATATATCAAATATATATAATAAAACTGATAAGTTATTATTCATCCCTCCAATCACGGTAATATTATATTATATACTAGGTAATTCGGAAGCCCCGCGTTCCGGGTCTGTAATTATCGTATTTTCAAGTTTATTTAAATGCATTACCGCAAACACAACATCGTAAATGTGTTTACTTCCAAATTAATAATTGCGTAAAACATAATGTTTAAAAAAAAACCCAAAATTAAAATTTAGGAACAAAAACTTTTAAAAAAATTATCAAGGAAAATGTAATGTTTAAAAAAACCTTCTAAAGAAGAAATAAAACGCAAATATGTTTATTTAAGGGCAATAACACAACACATTCAAAAGTTGTCCACTCCATCTAAGACCATGTTTGTTTAATATTTGGTATGTTA
Organism: Erigeron breviscapus; assembly: GCA_034093135.1. Classification (NCBI taxonomy): domain Eukaryota; kingdom Viridiplantae; phylum Streptophyta; class Magnoliopsida; order Asterales; family Asteraceae; genus Erigeron; species Erigeron breviscapus. Next base: position 55,186,743 of record CM067172.1, on the reverse strand, counting down.
AGCGTATCCGGTTTTGCGGCCTTTTTACATGGTATGGCGCGTGACAACATACGGGTATACCATCACGTTTATGTTAATCAAAAAAATCATGAAGGAAAAAACATTAATAAAGAAACTCAAAAGTGAATAGGAAACAAAAAATGAAACAAAAAGAATCAAAAGAATATATGTAAAACAAAATTCTACAAAAAAATATATAAAAATATAACAAAATTTTTTATAAATAACAAAATGTTAAAAAATCAAAATATTGCAAAATAAAAATAAAACAAAACAGAGATTTAAAAAAAAAACCCAAAATTAAAATTTAGGAACAAAAACTTTTAAAAAAATTATCAAGGAAAAGGTTATGTTTAAACAAAAATATGTTACTTAAATTGATTTTTTATAAAATCAAAGAAAACAAAAAAGACAAAAGTATATATATATCAATCTATTCAAATATAAAATTTCAGGGTTATATATGAAAGTTTTATAAAAGTATGTATATCAATCTATTCAAATATAAAATTTAGGGTTATATATGAAAGTTTTATAAAAGTATGTATATCAATCTATTCAAATATAAAATTTTAGGGTTATATATGAAAGTTTTATGGGTTAAAAATGTAAATTTTGAAAAGAAAAAATGAATTTAAAAAATTTGGGGGGAAAGAATCAAACCAGAGACATCCCCTTTATGGGGCAAGGTCTTTACCACTAAACCAAACTTAATCTTTTGTTTATATTTTACATATGTTTTATTTATGCCAAAAATGCAGATAAAGACAAAAATTACTGTTCACATCCATTTGCTTTATTATAGTAAGTAATAATACTAGATTTTAGACCCGTGTTCAATGCACGGGCTTACAACTTTATTAATATTATATGTTAATTTATTATAATTTAAAATTTAGTTTACAATTTTAGTAATAAAAAATTGATCTATAATATAAAACTTTGAGTTTTATAGTGAAATATTTTTTAAAATATGTTTATCGAATTTGTTTATTGTGACATACATAACGATATTTGAATATTACAAAATCATAATATGTCCATCAAAGTTGTAGATTGTGACATACTTAGCGATATTTGAATATTAAAAAATCATAATAGGTCACTATCATTTTATTTGATTTATTGTTACACAAGGTGATATTACATTCTTATTTTACACTTTAAAAATAATATCTTATTTTTAGATGAAATATATTCTAAATATTTCAATTAGAATATGACAATGTTATATGTGTTTTCTATAAAAAATTATATTTTTACATGCTTTATTTTTCGTATATGTGTCATGACAATTACTAAAAAAACTTCAAAAAAGAATAATAGTACAATTACTTTTAAAATCTTAATATATTTACATTAAATTTTATTTTATTTAGTAATTAATTTTATATTTATATGATAGAACGTATAATAAGATATATAATAGCTATTATTTTATTGAATATATATTAGTGTTCTTTATCTATTATATTGGAATTAATGGTTAAAAAGTGTAAATTTGTGATTGAAAACAAAAAAGTATAAATTAAAGTCAAAATTGAAAACAAAAAAGTGTAAATTTGTGATTGAAAACAAAAAAGTGTAAATTAAAGTCAAAATTGAAAACAAAAGTCAACTTTAAGAATCGAGAGTTGTGATTGGTCAATAAGTTTTTAAGAGCAACTGCCTTTTAGTATATTAAAAGAAAATATTTTATGGAAGAAAAAAATTAAAAATACAAAGTTGAAATTTTTTTTAATTCATTAAATGATCCTTATGTAATATAAAAGTTAGGTGATGAACCAATGTTGCAACAAAATCTTATTATGTATGTGTTAATGTTAATATGTGTTAATATGATCTATTGTGATGATTATGATGACGCTTCGGCTTCACTCCTGGAAGAGATGGTAATTGATGATCTTTATAAGTGTAATTAATTGAGAAGAAACGGTTTGGAAATGCCAAGAGATGGTAATTGATGATCTATATAAGTGTAATTTATTGAGAAGAAACGGTCTGGGAATGTCATCAGACTCACCATGGTATGGTTTATCTTATGCTTTATTTTTCTCTGATTTATATTGGTTTTTTGGTTACATCATGAGGTTTGTGTGTATTATATATACGTATATATCCTTATATATAATATAAAAGTTGAGTCATGAATCAACTTTAAAACTAAAATAATCTCTCTTCATAATTATTATTATAGCTCTAATTGCATGGTTTACAAATGTATGTAGCATGGGTAGTAAATTCTTGATTTGTTATGTTATTAGTGGGTATGTGCATTATTGGAAGAGTTAGTAATTGATTATCCATTATCCATGTAAGTGTAATTTAATGAGAAGTTTTAGAACTCCATTGGCCTTGCTATTAAGGATGATTAGGAAGTTGAAAGAATGAAATGTGAAAGAGACTAACTTCTCAATTGTTATGGTTACCTTATTTTCCTATGATTATGTATATGTATATGTGTAAGTCCCAACTTGATAGATGGTACTACTGAAGACACCTCAATGTCGATGGTGGAGTTACTTTGCAATATATGCACTAAACAGGAGACGACCAGTTGCAGTGTATATATACCAAGTTCTAGATAGATTACTTATTTAAATGACAATAAGTAAAGAACAATGCAATAATACAAATAACTTGTAAGATAACTTGATGAGACAATATGTATTTTTCAATGTGTAATTTATTTATTGATGTTAAATAAATTACAAGGTTGATGCGGAACCAAGATAATACAAGAATGTAAATATCCTAACAACCTATGAAATACAATTGATCTACACTCGGAATTTCTCAAGACAATCGAAACACTTAAAGTTGTGAAATGTTCCTTTTAGCGATTGAGAGAATATTGCACAAGTTCACCAAGAATATTGCAGGTTTGCAAAGTGAATTCTATCGAAGTGTATTCGAAGAAGTTGTTCGAGAGAACTTGTTCGATAGAAGTTATATTCTTGGTTGTGCAATGACTTGTATTTATAGGCAAAGTTAACATTGGGATGTTAACTTTAGCCGTACAAATGTGGTTGGGAGCATTTAAGGAATATCATTTAATTCCTTAAAAAGCAGTGTAAAGTCGCATGTTAAAGCAACTTTAATCAACCACCTTTATGTACCTTTATTACTTAAATAATAAGATAAGGCTTATTATCCGGGTAAAGGTACATAAAGCATACAAGTCAATTCCTCATAATCAGTGTAAAGCTTTGTAAGGGCTTTCCACTGATGGTCTCCAGTTTGTAACTGACTAGAATGCCAACTGGGCTTCGCTGCCATTGCCATTCTCTATCTTCCATTTGTTGTCTTCGACTTCAACTGGAATGATTCCTCAACTGGTCAGTTCTCAACTGGAGGAAGTCTTCAGTTGCGTTGACTGTACGGTGCAACTGGACTTCAATATATTTCTGGACAAATCTTCTTGGTCACCAGTTTCACTGGGTCTCCAGGTGCAACTGGAGACTGGCAAGTGTAAACTGGTGACTGGCTAGTTCCAGGTGAACTGGTCCTAACAAATTCCCCCTATTTGTCTAGAAATATAGTCTAAGTCTTTTTCTAGTTCTTGTATCTATACAAGTGTGAACTATAGAGACTTGTTCGATTAAAATCTATCTAAGTTCCCAAGGCATTTTTATAGATCAATAAATGCCTTAGGTTTTTCTTTTAGGTTTGTTAGATTTTAATCTTTTATCTACCTTGTGGTTACAAACTGGTAACTTCATTTATACAAGGAAATGGAATTTATACAAGTTACAGAATGTAAATACAAATTACAAGTAGATAACTGAAGAAAGAACTTAATGAGATGGCCCTTCGCCTGTTCTTCTTTTCTTGGCAACTGAAGATATAGGCTGAGAGTCTTCAAGGTCAATATTCAACTTTTGCTCAAGATTTTCTTTATGTTGAATTTTGCCCCTTAGAAAGTTTGCCCATGCTTTCTCAAACCTATTCTTTTGTGCCTTCGCATCCAGTACATTCACCATCTCCACCCATTCGCTGAACCCATATTGCATAGCACCAGGATTGTCAGTTTTAACCAGTGGCCCCCTGGTATAACTAACTTCGACTTGAAAAACTTTTGTGCCTGGTTTGATTGTTACATTTACACCATTAATAGTACCACTATGTCTTCTGGTTGACATGATCTGGGAGTAGTAGCTTCTAGCTTCAGATTCATTTGTAATTCTTATACTCCCAGCACCAGCAGCCAGTACAGCGGACTTGATGTCTTCATTTGAAACCTCGCCAGTTGGTTCAACGAAGGTGCTAAGGTCAGCATCTCTAGACAGTGGTCTTCTTGGTTGTGGAATCCTTCTTGGTGGATTCAAAACCTTCTTCACAACCTTCTTAACATTTTCAATTCGTTTAAGAATCCCACTCGCCCTATTCTCCTTGGCCTTCTCCACTGAAATGTTCAAGCTTCTGGCATCGAATTCAGCTTCATCCTCAGGATAGTGTCTGTCCAGTTCTACATCCAGTATTTCTTTCAACTGGTCAACTATCCTGGGATCATTCTTTATCCTAACATACTCCTCCTTAGTGATACCCAAAAGATTGGCATCACTCATATCAAGTAACTTGATTTGTGCAAGATGTGCCCTGGCTTCAGCTTGGTTTCTTTCTTTCATTTTCTTTCTTTCTTTGATATCATTTCCAAGTCTGGCCAGTCTTCTGCTATCACTATCTGAAACTGGAGGAAGTACATCAGCATTACCAGTTTCAAGCATTACATCAGTGGCCGGCTGGGCAGATGCATCACCAGCTAAACCTTTTCCCTTATCCAAAACAACATTCCCCCTATCACCATCATCACCAGATCCACCAACTCTTTGCTCACCAGCTTCAGTACTGGTAGCCACAATCAATTCTCTTCCAGATGGAGTCCTTCTAGGTGCAACTGGTGGAAGGACTGCACTTCTTTCCCCCTTGGCAGCATCTAGATCTGCCCTAATAGCTACCCATTCAGAGGGGTGAGATGGCAACCGGTCAAGAGGCTGCCATGACTGCATGTCCTTACACTCTTTGAAGATTCCACACATCATCCTGAAGGACCTCCATAAATGGTTCGTCTCCTTTGACTGAATCAAGACATTTGCACTAACTTGTTCTTGACCAGTTTTTAGTTCATTTAAAATTTTGGAGTCTTCATCCAAACCGGAGACAACCTTATCCTTTACTTCATCATCCTTCTTCTTCAGATTTTCTACTTCAGTTGTCAGTCTATCTAAAGATTGAGCATGTAGAGATACCTGGGTGTTCAAACTTTCAATGCTGCCTCTCAACTGGTTAGATCTCACTGGTGAGTGGGGCCAGATCAACCTGAGGAGTGGCCAGCTTAGTGATCTCAGATATCACCCTTTCAACCAATTGTGCTTCTCTAGCACCCAGCGTATCCTCTATTTTCTGACCAACCGAAGTCATCAACTGCTCTCCAAGTCCAGTTACATCTAGGCCAGGTTTTTCAATTAATTCCTTAACCTGCCTTTCAATCTCTTTCAAATCAACTTCTGAAGTTCTGACAGTATTTCCCAGCAAGTTGGAGATTGAACTGGTGACCTTGGAGTGAGTTAGGTCAAAGGCTTCCTTTAAAGTACCAGCCAGATTGTTGCGGCCAGTGACCAACTCATTTAGCTTTTTAAACACCAAGTCTTCATGAGATGAAAACTTGTTTATCCCCAGATCAACCACTTTGATGTTTGTCAGGTGATCCTTGTGGTATCTGGAGAATGACTTGGTGTTTTTGTCAAGTGTCTTCTGAATCTCCTCCACCCTGGTTAGAAGGTTTTGGAGATCGGCTTGAAGTGAGACAACTTGACTGTCCAGTGACGAAGGAGAAGGTGTCACTGGACCAGCAGCAGTTACTACTGGAGCAACTGGAGGAGGTAAACTTAAGGAAGTCTCCCCAGTTGTCAAACCAGCAGTTGAAGATATAATAGGAGTGGTGGATGAAGAAAGGACTGGAAAATCAAAGTGTTGTTCATGCTGAGAATGCTCAGGTGTGAACAACGGCGTCGGTGGGGGTGGCATTTCTCGAGCAAGTGAGAATTGCCCAGTTGGTAAAGGAGCGGTATATGTTTGGAAAGTTATATCAGTAGGCACATTTTCTTGGGAGGGTGAAAGTGAAATTGATGCGTCTGGAAGGAAGACTGGAGATGAAGGGTCTTGAGCTTGTACAGAAGCATCAAGAATCTCCAAGTCTGATTCAGTACCTTCAGAATCCAAAGATTCTATAAGGATTTCCTCGTCATTAACATTCATGTCCAGATCCATGAATGTAACTGAGGGCTGACCAGTTTCCTGGTCAGTCTCCAGATGACCTTCCCCAGTTTCCTGGATGGGTACATCTGTTGGAGGATCAGATACCGAAGTATCTTCACCAGGGATAGATGTAATTGGGGTTGCTTCAGTTATGGTTGCTCTATCCTCAACCACAACATTAGACGAACTGGAGGGTCCCTCATTATTTTGAGGCCCGCCCAGTTGTCTTTCTGACTCACCTTCAATAGGTGCATCAGTTGAAGCGAATGCCAGTTGCATTCATTCAGGAATTTCGACCTCTCCAGCTTCAGATACTAGAGAGTCTAAATTCCTTAGCATATCTGGAGCAGTGTACAGTGAATCTGTACGATTATAAGCTTCTCTGCCCAGAATATGCTTAAAACAAAGAGAGAGGAACCTTGAAAAGGGGATACACACACCCCTTGTGCCCTTCAGCTTTTGGACCAGGCTTCTAAACAAAATATCTGCAAAGTCCACTCTCAATCCGTTCCACAAGCAGTAAGCCATTTCTGCTTGTGAGAAGTTAATCTGGTCAAGTCCACCAGAACTCCAACCCATGCTCTCCACCAGGTGGATGAAAAAATACCTCCATGAAGGTGTAAGGCCCTTCATGGTCATCGCACCTTTCGTTTTCAACACCCCATTGTCCAAGCACTCCTTGTGTCCCATTTCAAGAAGTACTTGACGAAAGTTTATGTTTGGGGGTAAGACGACTGGAGATTCACCCTCTCTCCAGTAATTGAGGCGTAAGGCATCCCTCAATACATCGGTGGACAAGGTACACTGGATTGTTCCATCCTTTAATGTGAAACTGTTGAGGAACAATCAGAAGAAAGACTGGCAGTGTACCAGAAATCACACAAGTAGTTGTGAAACAACTTGCGTGGGTTAAGAGAGAATGAGGGTCCTATTGGAGAATCCTTCAAAAACTTTTGAATTCTACCAATGAGGGTATCGGACCCTTGAGATCCTCGTAAGCTTGCCATCGGATTATTTGGATTTAGTTTGATGACAGAGGCATTACTAGGAGCACCAGATGCCGGTTTGACATCTGGTGAAGGAGCATATGGAACAGTCAAGAGATTTACATCTCTTGAACGAGATGATCTAGGAGCCATAGAAATGATCTAGGAGCCATAGAAAAATGAAAATGAAAATTTGGGAATTTAAGGTTCTTGATTTGTGAAGCAGGGAGAAAAATGAAGCAATTTTGATGATTGGGAAGTAAATGAAGGAATGTAAGAGAAAGAAGTAAATGAGTTCGGAGTAAATAAGGGTATTTATAAAGGGATTCAAGATCCCAATGAAACACCAAAATTATATTTTAATAACCAAAATCCTTTTTGTAGATATTTTCACAAAGTTGGTTTGAATTTTGAAATAAAATAATAATTTGCCATGTCAACATTAAATGCTACCATGTCAGCATTAAATGCTACGACGGCTTATCTTACCCACGCGCCCACTCACTTTTTGTTTTCCAAATACAAACAGTTGTCAAGTACTAAAATGACTTGAAACACGTCAGATCACAATACCAAGTGGTTTAAAACACTCGAGTATCATCACGTGTCACACATATTGACCAAGTATTTCTAACGTTATAAAAATAAGACAAGACTGAATCTGGTAACTGGAGGATCAGTCCAGTACCAGTTTCCAACTGGATAGTTCTCCAGTTGCATTTTCAAACAAAAACGAATTTTAGTCAGAAAATTATTTTGAGTCTTTCCCCCTAAAATGATGATCCAGTAATCAATTAGTGCCAAGATAGTATCACAAAGGCGTTTGATAGCCTGGCGAGCAAAGATTATCTGGACCTCCTCAACTGGAGAACTTCATCAGTGTCACTGACGCGTTCAATAACAAAGAAAGCTCCAGTTAAGGATTTAACATTCCCAGTTCGCTGATGAGATGTTTAAAAGTTTTCTCATCGAGAGGTTTTGTAAAAACATCAGCTAACTGTTTGTCAGTAGGGATGAAATGAATTTCAATGTCTCCTTTCATAACATGATCTCGAATGAAATGATACCTGATGTCAATATGCTTTGTTTTGGAGTGCATCACTGGGTTGTGAGATATAGCAATTGCACTGGTGTTGTCACAAAAGATTGGGGTCTTTGTATATTTTTGACCATAATCTAGTAACTGGTTCTTGATCCAGAGAATCTGGGCACAGTAACTGGCCGCAGAAATGTACTCTGCCTCAGCAGTGGACATAGAGACTGAAGTCTGCTTTTTGCTGGTCCAACTTACCAGTTTTCCTCCAAGGAAATGACAACCACCAGTTGTTGATTTTCTATCTATCTTACAACCTGCATGATCAGAATCTGAATAACCCATTAGATCTAATCCTGAGCCTTTGGGGTACCAAAGAGCAAGATTAGGACACCCTTTCAGGTATCTAAAGATACGCTTTACAGCGTGCAAATGTGATTCTTTAGGGTTAGCCTGAAACCTGGCACATAAACATGTTGCAAACATTATATCTGGTCGACTGGCAGTTAAGTACATCAGTGAACCAACCATACCTCTATAGTCAGTTATGTTAACTGGTTTGCTAGATGGGTCAGAGTCCAAATTCAATGGTGCTGCAATAGGTGTGTTTTTCGATGGGATTGAATCATATTTGTATTTTCTTAACAAATCTCTGACATATTTTCCTTGGTTTATGAAAATTCCATTTTCAGTTTGCTTAATCTGAAGACCTAAGAAAAATGTTAATTCACCCATTAAACTCATCTCATACTCAGATGACATGATTTTAGAAAACTTTTTGCACATTGCATCATCAGTTGAACCAAAAATAATGTCATCAACATAAATTTGTACCAATAATATATTACCTCTTTCTTTCAAGATAAACAAGGTATTATCTATTGCACCTCTTTGAAAGCCATTTTTAAGAAGATGTTTAGTTAAAGTATCATACCAGGCTCTTGGGGCTTGTCTTAGACCATACAATGCTTTGTTCAGTCTAAAAACCCAATGATGATGCTTCTCATCGATGAAACCTGGAGTCTGCTTAACATAAACTTCTTCTTCCAATGTTCCATTAAGGAACGCACTTTTGACATCCATCTGGAAGACCTTGAACTGCAGATGGGCTGCATAAGCCAAAAATATTCTTATGGCTTCAAGTCTTGCAACTGGAGCAAAAGTTTCATCAAAGTCAACGCCCTCTGCTTGACAATAACCCTGGGCAACTAGTCTGGCCTTGTTTCTTACAACATGGCCATCTTCATCCATTTTGTTTCGGTAGACCCATCTAGTACCAATAGGTTCTTTCTCTAACCCTGGTGGACAAGGAACAAGCTCCCAAACATTGTTCCTTTCAAACTGGAGGAGCTCTTCTTGCATAGCTTCCACCCAGCTTGGGTCTGCCATAGCCTCGTCAATCTTCTTTGGTTCAATTAAAGATAAGAAGGTGACGTTTAAGCATTGCTCACTGGTGGCTCTTCTAGTCTGAACCCCACTAGTTGGATCTCCCACAATCTGTTCAATTGGATGTGCTCGAGTCCATCTAGTGTATTGACTAGGCTGGTGAGCTACAATATCAGTGCAAGTCACCTGGCGATCTTCTTCAGTTGCAATAGCATCTGGAGAAGGATCAGTCCAAACAACTTCTACATCCTCATCAGAGTCAATGAGGTCTCGATTGGCATCATGAAATTCCTCATTAGAAGGCATTTCATGAAGAACTGGAGAAGTAGGTGTTTGAACTGGTGCTGATATTGGAGTGGCACGTACATCAGATCCAATCACCAATTCTTGTGGTAAGTTGAAATTGATGGAGGGATAGAATGATGTGTCACTGGAGGTGTTCTTCTTCTTAACTGGTTCCAATTTGTTGTAACTGGAAACATCTTCTGGTGAAACAACTGACTGATGAACTTGGTCAGTTTCACCAAAGTTGATTGGAACGAATGGAGTAATATCAAGGCTTGGTCTCTTGTTGATTGCTTCAGTTGACTCATCGAATGTGACATGAATTGTCTCATGAACCTTTTGGAGTCTATAATTATAAACTCTAAAGGCCTTACGAATATCTGAATAACCTAAAAATACCCCTTCATCAGCTTTTGCATCAAACTTTCCAAGCTGACTGTAATCGTTTAAGATATAAACTGGACAACCAAATACATGAAAGTATCCAATATTTGGTTTACGATTCCTGAGTACTTCATAGGCAGTCTTCTTATGTCTTTTGATGTAGACTGACCGGTTTTGGGTGTGACAAGCAGTTGCAACTGCCTCAGCCCAAAAACTGGTGGGAAGACCAGATTCAGATAGCATACTTCTGGCTGCTTCTATCAGTGTACGATTCTTTCTTTCCATAACTCCATTTTGCTCTGGAGAGTGAACTGATGAGAAGTTTTGAGAGATGCCAATGTCATTGCAAAATGTTTCAAGTACCTTATTTTGGAATTCAGTACCATTATCACTTCGCAACTGACAAACTTTTCGAGTATACTTGAGCTCAATTCTTTTAATGAGAGAGATGATTTCAGCAGATGCATCACTTTTGGATCTGATGAATACCACCCAGCTGTATCTGGTGAATTCATCAACCACAACTAGAGTGTACTTCTTTCCAGCTCTAGTTTGAACATTCACTGGACCAAAGAGATCCATATATAGCATGTGAAGAGGTTCAGTGATGCTAAAATTTTGCCTAGTTTTGAAACTGGCTCTTTTCTGCTTGCCCATCTCACACCCTGGACATGGTTTTTCTTTATTGAAAGAAATTTGAGGTATCCCATCAACCAGTTGTTTGCGAGATAACTTGTTGATATTCTTAAAATTAAGATGGGATAATCTTTTATGCCATAGCCAGTTGGTGTCCTCATCAGCTTTGGTATAGAAACATTGCTCTTTTGGAGTTGGTTCCATATCCATGATGTACACATTTCCTTTTCTTGGTGCAATCATCACCACTTTCCAATCCTTGTTAAATATGGTGCCTTGAGCAATATCGAACAAAACTCTGAAGCCATCATCACAAAGTTGGCTGACACTGATCAGGTTGTATTTCAAACCATTCACAAATGCAACTCTTTTGAATTCGACTTGTCCATTATTGAGCACACCATATCCTTCAGTCTTTCCAGATTGATCGTTACCAAACGTCACTGTCGGTCCATCTTGGACAGTGAACTTTTCCAGTAGGGGCTTACATCCGGTCATAGTCCGGCCAGCAGCGCTGTCCAGATACCAGATATTCTTCTTTCGATCGCCCTACACACACACAAAAATTATTAGTTCTTTTTGTGAACCCATCTTTTCTTGATGGGTTTGCTGGACTTCTCTACAGAAGTCACAGTAGATTGTTGTGGTGTTGAACTGGAGGCTGCATCTGGAGCCTTTTCACCAGCTCCAGGTGCAGGAGTAAAAACGATTGGTATTTGATACTTACTCCCCTTATTTTTACCAGATTTTGTTCCATATGGAACATTCTTTAGTTTAGGTATTGAAGGGAGTGGTTTAATATTTTGTTTGAAAACTGGAGGTAATAAACCTCCTTCCAGATTGTTAATCCGGGCAGTACAACTCTGAACCTGCCGAGACAAAAGTTTGAGTTGACTTTCCAGATTAACCAAAATATTATTTTCTTCAGGCAGTTGAACCTTGGACCTTGGTTCAACTGGAGTTTAGTCTGTCGGGTCTTGGGCACCTTAGACTTTTGAGGTAAAGGCTTGTTACCAGTGGCCTTTTTGACTGGAGCTTTAGCCTGATTGGCTCCAATTTTAACCTCAATGGGGGTGGTCTCAGAGGTTTCAGTTTCAACAGCTTCAGGTTGATCATAAGGTGTTTCAACCTTGAGAGCTGGAGGCAATGCATGAAGATCTGGTATGAGAGCTGCCATCTCCAGATCTCCAAATTTCCATGCATTCTTCTGGGCATCGATAGTTCTTGAAAATGCATCACAGTTTTTACCAGATGCTTTTACCCATGACTTGATAATCTTTTGTTCTTTTTCAAGATCAGAAAATAGTTTTTGATTATCAAGTTCTAAAGCCTCAATCTTTAAAACTGACTCCTTGAGAGCCAACTGGACACTTTGTAAATCATTCAGTTGTGGTTTAACAATGTTCAGTTCAATTAAGATAGTGTCAAGATATCTTTCACTATCAGCTCTAACAGTTTCCACAAAAGCTAAATCACCACTTAATGATTCAGCCAGGTCCAGTTTTAGCTCAGGGTCAATCTGGTGATCATAATCACATACCTTTTTCAAGATGATGTCTACCCATCTTCCAGTGATGACATCTTCTTTTGCCACATGTTGCTGTTGGTCTTCCAAGGCCATGAAACATATGTCCCTTTCCTCTTCTTCATCAACTGATGAATCATCAGAGTACTCCCATTTTCCCTCAGTTTGTGCCATTAAGCACTGATCCTTTTCCTTTTCCATGGACAGGAGGGCAATCTGGGCCTTAAGCTTCTTGTATTTTGCCTTGTAGCTATCATCAGACCGATTGAAATTCGGGACAGGGGGGCCAGTTTGGTTGTTCAACTGACTAGATCTGCATTCCTTCATAAAGTGACCTTTCTTACCACACTTATAGCAGGTAAGATTGGTTTTATCCAGAGAGCTGGAGCTGGAAGCATTGTTGGGGCCATTAAATCTTTTAGATTTATGCTTAAACCTGTTAAAGGTTTTAGCAATCATGGCGACCAGATCATCATCGTCAGTTTCATTACAACCATCACTGTTTTCAGTGGTCAGGCCAGAGTTCAAGAAACTGTTTAACATCTCCTTCATTGAGTGTGCCTGGACACTCTCTGCAGACATTAAAGCAGCACAAGGTCTCTCAGGTACACTAGCAACCTTGGAACATTGGGCATGGTTCATGGCATCTTGCTCAGCCACCAGTCTTGCAGCATTATTATCTTCAGTGAATCTGAAGGCTCCATAGAGCGATGCAAGAGTATGGGTGTGCAAGGTTTTACCTTGTCTCAAGACAAGAACCATGTTTTCCCATTTGGAAGGAAGAATATCACAAAACTTCTCAAGAAGAATATCCTTATCCTTCTCTACACCCAAGCCTCTCAGCTGATTAATGAGGCTAGAAAATCTGGTGTATGTACCAGTTAGACTTTCATTGGGCAAGGCAAAGAAGGATTCATACTTCTTGTTCAAGGAAACTTTTCTGGTGACAATAGTATCATCACCTCCTTCAAACTGAATAACTAATTCGTCCCACATAGATTTTGCACTAGGGAACAGCACAAGTGTTGGAATTAGATCTTCAGGAACAGCCCCAAGGATCATGTTCTTGAGTCTGGTGTCCAGATCAACAAGTCTACGATCCTCATTAGACCAATGGTCTTCAGGCTTTTCTCTAGAACCTCTTCTTCCAGTAGGATCAAGAAGAGGACTAACCCCAAGATACATGGGTATATATGGTCCATCCTTAAGGATTTTCAACATATACCTCTCAATACCACCAAAATGCAAAAGCATTCTAGCCTTCCATGTACCGAAAGTCTCACTGTTTCCATCGAATTTGGGAACAGGAGTGTTAGAGTAGTGTACATGGACGTGGTTTGGGGTAGAAGGAGGAGGAGGATTAGTATTTACATTTTGAAAAGGTTGGGCATTATTATTCATAGGGATTTCACCTTGACCAGAACCATCTCCACCTTCAGTAGTGTTCATCTTAGCAGATCTAGGCAAGTTTATTAGCCTTCTGCTCTGATACCACTTGTAAGTCCCAACTTGATAGATGGTACTACTGAAGACACCTCAATGTCGATGGTGGAGTTACTTTGCAATATATGCACTAAACAGGAGACGACCAGTTGCAGTGTATATATACCAAGTTCTAGATAGATTACTTATTTAAATGACAATAAGTAAAGAACAATGCAATAATACAAATAACTTGTAAGATAACTTGATGAGACAATATGTATTTTTCAATGTGTAATTTATTTATTGATGTTAAATAAATTACAAGGTTGATGCGGAACCAAGATAATACAAGAATGTAAATATCCTAACAACCTATGAAATACAATTGATCTACACTCGGAATTTCTCAAGACAATCGAAACACTTAAAGTTGTGAAATGTTCCTTTTAGCGATTGAGAGAATATTGCACAAGTTCACCAAGAATATTGCAGGTTTGCAAAGTGAATTCTATCGAAGTGTATTCGAAGAAGTTGTTCGAGAGAACTTGTTCGATAGAAGTTATATTCTTGGTTGTGCAATGACTTGTATTTATAGGCAAAGTTAACATTGGGATGTTAACTTTAGCCGTACAAATGTGGTTGGGAGCATTTAAGGAATAGCATTTAATTCCTTAAAAAGCAGTGTAAAGTCGCATGTTAAAGCAACTTTAATCAACCACCTTTATGTACCTTTATTACTTAAATAATAAGATAAGGCTTATTATCCGGGTAAAGGTACATAAAGCATACAAGTCAATTCCTCGTAATCAGTGTAAAGCTTTGTAAGGGCTTTCCACTGATGGTCTCCAGTTTGTAACTGACTAGAATGCCAACTGGGCTTCGCTGCCATTGCCATTCTCTATCTTCCATTTGTTGTCTTCGACTTCAACTGGAATGATTCTTCAACTGGTCAGTTCTCAACTGGAGGAAGTCTTCAGTTGCGTTGACTGTACGGTGCAACTGGACTTCAATATATTTCTGGACATATCTTCTTGGTCACCAGTTTCACTGGGTCTCCAGGTGCAACTGGAGACTGGCAAGTGTAAACTGGTGACTGGCCAGTTCCAGGTGAACTGGTCCTAACAATATTTAAATGTATGTATATGTAAACGTGAGCTTTGTGATAAATATATAGATGGTTAATGAGAATTTATTGAGATGGGGGTTATAGAATTCGTTTGGTTCACGATGAGGGTCTATATATATGAGGAATTCATCATTCACTTCCATCATTTTGCACTCTTTCCTTCTGAAAACAATTAGTTTTCGTAAGTCTATCTTAAAGCAAAAAAATTACATGTTCAAATGGGGAAGAGTAATGATGTTGTTACAAAACAACCTAAGGAAATGGATGTTATTTTTTTATCAACTTCACAAAGAGTCTTCTGGCCCGATTGTTGTCATGATTTGTACATGTTCAAATGGGGAAGAGTAATGATGTTGTTACAAAACAACCTAAGGAAATGGATGCTATTTTTTTTATCAACTTCACAAAGAGTCTTCTGGCCCGATTGTTGTCATGATTTGTAGGTGTTGGGATGTGATCAACGTAAAGAACAAGTACATGAGTACCAACTTTATCATCTCTAATGAAAAGGTTTGTAGACAGGATTGTTTTCTATATAGATGTTTGTAAAAGGTTTATTTTTCCTATTTTTAATGTAATTATGTAAAAGGTTTATTCTTAAAACTAGATGATGACATGTGGAAAAATAAGTAATTTAACTCATCATATACAACATCAAGTCAATGCTCTGTAACTTTTTTACACACAGCTCAACATCGTTCTACTATAGATCATTTTTAAACCACACGCTAACAATCAAAATAATACTTTTTAAATACAACTATTACGCGAAAACAAATATAATCCATCCCGGACGTGCAACGCACGGGTCTTAAGACCTCGTGAAAATCTAAAACAAAATTCTCAAGTTGATAACTACACATCGTAATAATTATAAATTAAGTATTTAGTGAGGGTAAAAAGTGTAAATTATTGATGGAAACAAAAAAGTGTAAATTAGTGAGATTTTTTCTACAAACATTAATATAAATATAATATACTAACTAGATTATTACCCGCGTAATACGCGAGAAACATATATAATTA
>CM067172.1:55078173-55165673 GCA_034093135.1 Erigeron breviscapus | reverse complement strand
CGAACCGTTCCTGCAGTTTATAGGTATCAGTTAGCTATATATCAAATTTTCAAAAATATCAATTTAAAAATACAAAACTATAAAGGTCATCACACTTGTGATAGAGATTATCATACTTGTTGAAAAGTTAGAAAAAGAAGAGATGTAAAATAACCATCCTACCCTTAGTGGATTAATTTAAACCGTTAATCCTTTATCTTTTAATATATATCTTCATTACCGTTTATATTAATTATCTTTACATCAATTACTACCATCACCATTGGCGGAGCTATGTGATCGGTGGCCATGGTACCCCACAATATCTATAAAACTCTATATTTTTAGTACTATTTTTATTTATTTATATAGTTTAAAGATAATTGGCAACCCCAGACTGGTATAAGTTAATTTTAATGTATAAGTTTTACGCTTATTAGTTCATGAATGTTTCTTATTATCTACTAGGCACCATCTTTTAAGTATACTACGAAGTGTAAACCCTGTGTTGCGGGGTTTCAATTATTGTGTTTGCGTTTGTTATTGGTGCGGTTTCATATTCGGTAAAAAAAAGTTTAGAAAAAAATCAACAATCACAAAAAGTCAAAGGCAACACAAAATAGATATGTTTCTTACAATGTTTGTCATATCAAATTTATATGTATCTAAGAACAATATCACGGTTACGCTAAAAATTATTAGATTTGAAATATATAGGTTTGCTTTAAACAATAAAGTCAAAAATAAAAAACAACAAAACATAAATAAATTTTTTTTTTAGTGGAAAACAAACTCAAAATGAATATAAGAGCGATACCACAACTATGCCCAAAAGTTTGTGACTCAGAAAAATATATGAGATTCCAATATATTAGTTGAGAACACAAAGCAAAAAAACTTGAAAAAAAACCCGCAAGCTCTTGTTTCTTTCGGTTCTCCGTGTTGTTTTAGGATTCTAACAGTGGGTCTTCAATCATGCAGGCGCAGCAGGCTGTCCAGTCCGCAAGCTCCATACCGTTGGGACAAACTAAAGGCGATCAAATGTATCAGGGCCTCCCATTTTTGTAAAATGGGCGGCCTTGAACTTGCTCTTTCTGCACCTATAAAGATATCGAGCATCCGAATTGATCGCATCACTCATATCCTGAGGATGTGACCTGGTTCCAAATCTAGGAACTGCCTGAAGTCGAACCGTTCCTGCAGTTTATAGGTATCAGTTAGCTATATATCAAATTTTCAAAAATATCAATTTAAAAATACAAAACTATAAAGGTCATCACACTTGTGATAGAGATTATCATACTTGTTGAAAAGTTAGAAAAAGAAGAGATGTAAAATAACCATCCTACCCTTAGTGGATTAATTTAAACCGTTAATCCTTTATCTTTTAATATATATCTTCATTACCGTTTATATTAATTTACATCAATTACTACCATCACCATGGCGGAGCTATGTGACGGTGGCCATGGTACCCCACAATATCTATAAAACTCTATATTTTTAGTACTATTTTTATTTATTTATATAGTTTAAAGATAATTGGCAACCCCAGACTGGTATAATTTAATTTTATTGTATAACTTTTACGCTTATTAGTATCATGAGAACTATTCGGCGACCCCATACTAGAAATCCTGGCTCCGCCACTGACCATTACCAATAGTCGTCGCCATCACCACCAGTTTTCGACACCACCAAACTGCGTTGTAGTCACCACCTTCGCATTGTGCGGAAACCATGCTAGTTTATAAATAAAAATTTGGGCCCACATTTTTTGGGAAGTTAGTTTAAATTTTAGAATGCCAAATGACATATATGTCCTTTGAAAGTTAAAAGAATTATTCGTACTTATAATGATCCTTTATAACATACTTATTTTTTATTATCTCAAATAAATAATGACTTATATACATAAATAATATAATGTGTAATTTTATCCAAAGTTTTATGAAATAGAAATTAAATTTATCGATTTAGAAAAGTAAAATTAGAGGTCTAAATAAATCAAAATTTTATTAAATATTGTTTGATCTCGCCGGAAGGTTATAATGTCATTGTATAATTGTAGAGTACATAAATTATACCTGGTGAATTGTATTTGGACAATGGTGTCTCAATTAAGAGGTCGAATGTCTTGTCGTTTAGCCATGAGTGGAGCTTTTTTATAAGTAAAACTATGTAGCCTTTCAAAAAAAAAAAAAAAAGTTAAACCATGTAGAAATCAAGGACAAAAGTGACAATTCATTATATAACTAAATAATACTACTACTGTCAAGCAATATTAAATAAAAAAATTCAAAAATAAATAAATTATGAAAGAGTTGTAGGGTAGGTTTAAGAGGACAGCTTTGTAGAGTACCAAAATCAACTCTCAATCTCTTACACACTCTACTTTTATTCATTTTTATTATCTCTGTATTTTTCTCTATATATCTCTCTCTCACACATATAATATAAAAAAAACACATACACATACACACACACAAACATAAGCATATTCATTGATAGAATCAGTGGTTCAAATTTTACTTTGTGTTGGTAATACAAGAACCTGATGCTTCTTTCTTTCTTTCTTTGTATTTGATGTGTGAGTGAGTGGTGTTGCTCCTGCTCTTCCTTCCTGCCCTAATCTTCTTCTCATATTTGTTTTTTCTTCATATACACATATCTATATATACATATATACATATATAATATTCTCTATCTCATTTTCCAAGTGACCCAGAAAACAAAAAGCTCAAAAAGACAAGGTTTGCTTGATTCTTTCTTGATTTTTTTTATGACTTTTTCAATTTGTGTGTGTGTGTGTGATTAAAATCTTTACTAGATTTTTTTCTTGGTTAATTATTTTTTTTTTTCAATCCCAATTTCTTTGTGATGAAGACTTTCTTTTTCAAGATTTGTTTAGATGAGTAAACTAAATTTTATGTACCAAAAAATGAAAAGAAAAAAAAAGTGAATTTGAATGGTTCTAGGTTTGAAATTTGCAGCCTTTGTATTTATGATTTCATGATCTTTTGAACTTGATATGTGTTTTTTTTTCAATTTCAATTTGGTCATTTATTTATTTTTCTTACTTTCTAGAATTTACTTCAAGATTTTTTTATATGTTCAACTGTTCATTTACTAGACCAAAAAAGATCTGACTTTACATATATGGTCTATATTTCTCCCTATTCTTCTTTTTAACCACCTTCATACAATTAGATCTTGAAGTGAAGATCTTGACTCTTGAGTTAATATAAACTTGTGGGTCAATCTTTTTTTACAAAAGTTCAAATTTTTATGACACCCATCTTGATTTAACGTCTTAAATTTCTGTATTGAAAATGATGTTGATGTTAGTGGATATTGGCTGTAAAAACCTGTTTTTTTTGTTTATCTTTCATTTTTATTTATATCTACCACTTGATTTATGTGAGATATATATGTTACAACTCACATAAAATAACACTTAATGAAGTTTACTTTTCATCTCTATATACATAATAATAAAACTTCAATCTTTTGCTTGTGGGATTGTACTATTGCCAACTAATATGGTTCTTTTCTTGTTCAAATGGATTCTTTTAAAAAGAAAGTTGTAATCTTGATGCTTCAAGTTCACATAAAATATAGTTCTAATATATGGTCTTTTATACTGCAGGTTTATATATCTAAAGTTGTTCTGGAGTTATCTTATGATAATCCATCTATAAACCAAGCATGTTTTTGAACAGATAAGTGGGGCTTTCATTTTGAAAAAAAATCTTGAGAGAGAAAGCTAGAGAGAGAAGAGTACAAGTTAGTGTCTTGTTATATATTATATATATATCTTGTATATATAATATACATATATATATGCTGAAGGCTAAAGGAGCAGTTGTTGTTGAGAAGGAGAGTTCTTGTGACTGTTTAAACAGCACAAGAAGACATAAGATTATAAGCAGCAGATGATATCCAATATTATTATTGATGATCATCATCCACCATCAGATCCTTCATCATCATCTCATCATCATCAAATACAACAAAATATCTCTAATGATATCAAGGTTTCTTATATAGATCTGAAGTCTTTAGATGTTGATCTTGATGATATCATCAACAACAACCAACTTCCTAAATTCTCTATAAGGTAAGTAGAAACCAAGATTAGTATTCCCTCTTTCAAGATTCATTTTTACTGACTGTAATTTATTTCAAGATTTGATTTTTTTTACTGGGTCAGAACCAAGATTGATGAATCTAGTGTTTAACAAGATTTGTTGACCAGTGGTAGTAATTACTTGGGCTCAGATTTCATGAAAATATATCATCTTGTCCTTAGCCTGCCCTTTCCTTTTGATTTTATTTCTTATCAAGATTTGTCTTTTTGTGTTTTATATACTCACATATAATTTTACCTTTAAATATAATTTTACCTTTAAATTTATTGATGCTTTCTTTATGTTGACCATAAATCTTGTTATGTGATTTTATGGCTAGTTTTTATTTGATGATTATTGTTTTAGATTCATGGATTTTGCATCTTGTTGACATATGATATAGTTTGTATTGTGTTTGTATGGTTAAATTTTGAATTTATATTGTCATATAGGGATTATGTTTCCGGTTTAAGGAGCAAGGATATTGGCTGTAATTGGCCTTTTTCTCCAACAAGTTTGCAACTTTGCTTGAAACATGGAGTCAAGAATTTGTTGCCACCTTTCCAATCTCTTGATTCATTGAGAAATAACTCATCTTTGACTAGATGCAGTAGTCCTGAAAATCTTTTGACCGATGAAGAACTCGTAAACAGTTTAGATGGGAAGCTCCCAAATGATCAATTCAAATCACAAGAAAAACTACCCTTGAAGTCAATAACTACAAATTCAAGTGTTTCCAAAGGTCAAAAGTCAAAGGAGAAACCTCCATCTTCTTTTTCTCAAAAGACCGAAGAAAATGCTTCAATTCACATTAAAAAGAGTAGATTGGTAATGAAGTTGAATTCCGGTGTTGAGCGAGTTGAGGATATTACCCCAAACAATTTCATTGTCTCTGAAACCATGGCTTCAAAAGTTTGTCCAGTTTGCAAGATCTTTTCATCATCTTCAAACACGACCCTAAACGCTCACATTGACCAGTGTTTGACTGGTGAGGGGACCATGAAATGGACCGAGAATCCCAAGGTTATAGTCAAATATAAAGTCAAGCCTAGGAAGATGAGGTTGATGGTGGATATATACAAAACAGCTCGACATTGTACAGTAGAGGAACTCGATAGAAGAAATGGTATAAGTTGGGCTACAAATTCGAGTTTTCCTGATCAAGAGTGCCACTTTCAGGGGGAAGACGAAGAGAAAGAAGAAGAAGATGAAGAAGAGAAAGAAAAAGAGGAAGAAGAGAAAGATCAAAGAACTGCTCCACTGAATCCTGAAGAAGAGAAAAAAGAGCCAAAAACGACTAATATTGTTATCTCTAAAGTTGCTAATAATGAAGGTGATGTGTATATTGACACCAATGGCACTAAATTTAGGATCTTATCAGTGCCAAAAGCCAGTTTTTTGGAAAAAAATCGACCTCGGAAGTTAGTAAAGGGGGTAAAAGGGAGTAAAGTTATGATGGGCAAGAAGAAAAACAATATGTATAAGCCGAAACATCAACAAAAGCATTCCCAAGTTATTCGTAATGCCCCAAAGCCACAGGTACATTCTTTTGGCTCTTAATTAGTTATTTTTACTTAACTGCACATTTTGGATATGCAATGAATTGATATTGTTGATTGACAGGCAAGAAGTGGTCAAGGAAAGGCTGTTGTCTTGGCCGAAAATTGCAGAAAAGATAAACGTTGCAGAGAGCCTATGAAATTGGCTGATTTGGCTATTACAAGGCCACCATGGGCGTGCTCTAAGAGAACCGGTCTATTGAAAAAGTTCAGTGGCAAAAATCATAGAGTTGAATCACAATCTCATGAAATGAAAGAATTGCTTGTTGAGAGTGAAAAGTCGTTTTCAGAATGTGATTTGGGAACTCCTCAAAGCTCATTTGATAAGGTGCCTTTTTCTCAAATTAGGAAGAAATTGAGAAGTTCTTCATCGTTAACTAAGCAGCCTCTAAGGACTAATAAGATAGTGGAGTTCAGAAAGGAAGACATCTTTATGCAAAGTGATGATGATGATGACGACAATGAAGACAACTATGATGATTGTGGTTCTCCAGATGCAATTCCAATACAAAATTCTGATGGGGCTGATACTAGATCAATGGATAAGAAGATGCAATATTTGGCCAAGAATCTTTCATTCCCAGCTGCCAAGATCAATCTGAAAAGAAAGTTTACAGCTTTGGGGAAGTCTCGGGTCTGTGGCTTATTGAACGACGTATCTGGTGATGGGCCATCTCAAGATTCTTTAGAAGAGCATTCTAAAATGGAGGAACACCCGGCTTCAAAAAGTTCAAATGAAGAATCTTCTGAGGGGATTCAAAGTGTCAATGGGGATGAATTAGAATCTGTTAGAAATGAGACGTTATTATCCAATGTTGATCAAGTGTGTATTCTTCCAGCCCCGAGTTTTATGGATTTGAGCAGCACTTTCAATTCAGAGTTTTCAAAACAGGAGTGCATTGGGCTGTATGAAGATCAATTATGTTCAACTAACCGTGCTCCAGATGATGTTGAGAAACAAGAAAATTACTTTCAAGAGGTCGATCCTATACCTATTCCTGGACCACCCGGATCATTCTTGCCCGCCAGCCCCGGTGGAGAAATGGTTTCTGAGGAACATATTCAAACAAATAGAGTTCTGTCAAATGAAAACCAGCATCATCATGATACCATGGATCATGATTCCATGTCCAATTCTCCGGTTTCAACCGTCTCTAATTCAAGATCTACTTCTGTGCAAGATGATGCATATAAAAGATCCTTTGTTAATGGTGATATGGGATTCACAGAAAGGGGTTTATCTCATAATAGTTTCAAGAATGATCAGCCTTGTTGTTGCTCAAGAAAGGAGGTTGCTTTCAACAATCAAGATTCGTGTATTTCAAGAAAACAACCGGTTGAACCTAACAGGAGCATTCCAAGTGCTTTTGACTTCAATCCTGAGATGTTTCCGCCGCCAAGCAATTATTCCGCTTCACCAGTACCTGGTTCTGCTGTCAGCCCTTCTAAACCAGTTCTGAGGTTAATGGGAAAGAATTTAACCGTGGCCAAGACAGATGAAGATGAATATAGACCACCTCAATCAAGTCAACAATATCCTCAATTACCCGTGATTTTTAGCCAGAAGTACCAAAATGGGGTTGAATATCAAGATTTCAATATTCATCCATCAAGTACTACAAGGAGTCATGTTGACTTGAAGCCTATTCATGGTGGTTTCATGGAACGTATGGATCGTTATGATCATGGTGGTCCTTACCTTGGACCTGTGGATTCTCAGGCAAGGTCATACCATAGTCATAACATTCTTGATTTTCAAGCAAGAGGTGGAAGTAATGTTTATAATGTCACTTCAAGTTCCAAATCTGTTGATCAGGAGATCATCATCATTGATGATTCCCCTGAAATTGAAGCTGATGATTCTATGCGAAATGAATATTTGAAAAAGGATCAGAAACAAATGAACCCGGTTTATCCAATGTACCCATCACAAAGATCTACTCATCCATATGGTGGTGGTGGTGGTGGTGGTGAATCATCGGTGTTCCATGATGGTCGTTTTCAAAATTGGACTAATGGAGATCTTGGCAAGTGGAATATACGATCCGGTCAATCATCATCATTATCGCCTTCAATGGCTCATTTGAGATCTTCACCAAACACATATTATCCTCCTAGCTATCCTTGATGGATCAACGCTTACAGATGAGTTTTTTTTTCCATATATCTCCTTGAATAGTTTGTAATCCATAGCCTTAGATTTATAAGAACATTTTCGAGGCTTCTGTACACGGGTAACCTCAATTCTATCCGAATAATAAGTTGCCTCTCTTTAACTATAATCACTATTTCATGTGTTTCTTGAAGTTCTAGTTTTTTAACTAGTTTGTGAATCTTGAAACTTTGACTAAAAATGGTCTTAAGTAGTTTTATGTTTCTTGAAATCTACAACTACAAAGTAGTCATTTATAAAGTCCTTTTTCAAACAATACACAAAGCCTAGTTGGAACCAAATCCTTGGTAGTTCGATTCCATGTTAGATGTCTTGAAGATATATGGCAGAATGTTTGGGAAAACATGCAACACATGAATATATACATATATACTTGCATGTATATGTATATGTATATATGGTGTATACATCCATCATTATTGCATGAAATGTAGCCGTTTCAACATCATTAGGTGAGTTGAACAACCACTACAATGTGAAAAAGTGAAAAGAGAGAAAAATACTGTCATCACTTGCTTATGTTTATGAAAAAACATTTGGACCACCATGAAATGTCTTTCTCTATGGTACTTTATAATAGAGTTGAGTATTGTGGGGTATACATGTAGGATCTTGATTTCTGTTGGACAAAACTCAAAAAAATCTACTTAGTTATGAAATCTTTATGGAAGTTTTAGTTTTTATATCCGAACTTGAAAATTTATGAGTATGTTATTTATCGATCTTAAGAAAATGCTATCATATGTGAAGTACCTGTGTGCTTGTCGATCTAAATTTTCTGTTGGATTAATATATATCTATGCTTTCTGTTTTGATATCAGAATTTGACACTATATTTGATGTTAAGAAAACGCCACATGTGTAGTGTTTCTCATTAGATTAATATTTACTCGTATCTTTTTTTTTTTTTATAGTTTTGGTATTAGTATGGATCGATCTTAAAATGTGCAACATCATATGTAAAGAGTGTGCAAGTACGTTGTGCTTCTTGACATAAACTTTATATCGATCTTAAGAAAATGCTATCATCATATGTGAAGTATGTGTGTGTTTGTCGATCTAAACTATCTGTTGGATGGATAATATTTCTCTATGTTTTCTATTTTGATATCAGAACACTAATATCGATCTTAAGAAACGCTATCATATGTGAAGAGTGTATAAGTGTATGTATATGTGTTTGTTGTTGGATTAACATTTATTGACGTTTTGAGTTTCGATATTTGAAATTAGACTTCTAAGTTATATCTATTGATTTTAAAAGATGCAACATTATATGTATTATGTAAAGAGTTTGCAGAGTACGTATGTGTGCTAGCTTCTTGATATATATAAACTTAATATCGGACTACTACTACATACTAATATTTGTCAATGTTTTCTAGCTTTGATACTAGAACTTAGACTACTTCCACGTTACATATAGAGCCAGGATTATTATGCCATATCATACGCAAAGAGTGTCCAAGTATATATAAAGAATGTTTTTTTTCCATATTAACTTTACGTTGCGATTATTGTTTATATCAACATTTTCAGTTTTGATTATCAGAACTCTAAAACTTCTTTTATAAGTAGAATGTAGAATATCAAACTTAAGATCAAAGGCCATATCAAAGGTGAGAATGTATATATACGTGTATTTCACAACCAAGTTGGGTGTAATGGGGAAATTTGTATGTGAAGTGGTTTTATCCAAGTTTTGTTTTCATTCCAAAGGATTAATTAACATTAATTCTTTTATCGGCCCTTCTTAATCAAGCAATAAGCCCCCGATTATCTTAAATTCTGGCTCTGTCACTATATGTGCTTGTGCACATAAAACATATGTTAGATTGAATCAACATTTATCGACGTTTCCGAAACTCTAACTTCTATAAGTA
This sequence comes from Erigeron breviscapus, assembly GCA_034093135.1. Taxonomy (NCBI): domain Eukaryota; kingdom Viridiplantae; phylum Streptophyta; class Magnoliopsida; order Asterales; family Asteraceae; genus Erigeron; species Erigeron breviscapus. The sequence continues at coordinate 55,155,949 of CM067172.1, read as the reverse complement.
TAATATTAATCATAAGAAAAGGCCATCATACGTGACGAGTGTATAAATATGTAATTGTCCAACATAAACTTGAGGATATGATCGATTATTATTGACTATTTGTTGACATATAAATGAAGATGAGAGACTTATAAGTTGTATATCAGATCTTAAGAAATTGCCATCATATATACTCGAACTCTCGAAGAATACTTGTAGATATTAGACTTGTTGAATTATTTATGATTGTTATATATATATAATCATATAGATATATGGATATAAAAAAAAAATTGTGTGCGTTTGTAACGTTAATATCATATCAGGACCCACATAAAATAATAACAAAGCTTTAGCTAGGTAGTAGACAACATTAATGTAGAGTATGGTGTTTGATGTGAACGTCTATGGTGGTGTTTGCATGGTGAAAATTGGGACACTTTATTAAATTTTATTTTATTTTAATGCTTAATGCTTGTGGGCCCCTTCACATACATTATTCCCAACTCCCAAAACATATAAGTCTGACCCCTGCCCCCCTTCTTTTCTTTTATTAAAATCATTTATGCTATAATTTATGAGAAAATCAAATATGCATGTGCAAAGTTAGGGGAAAAATTCCTAAAGTTCTTCCAACTTGACTAGTCAAGTTGGGAAGATCTTGACCTTTGGATGAAACTCAAGGGTCAAGATTTAAAATTTATCTTTAAATCTTGACCCTTGGTTTTCATCCAAGGGTTTAGATTATCTCAACTTGACTAGTCAAGTTAGGAAATCTTTAGAGAATCCCCTTCCGCAAAGTTAATAGATGCAGTCACACACATATTATAAAGATGATTGATATATTACAAAAATACCTCCTTGATTTTTAAGATAACTTCATCCAAAAATGATGCAGTTAACTGCATCTAAACTAAGCCTATATATTTTTGGGATAAAAATCTTGTTTTAACGTAATGAAAAGGATAAAAAAAGATTAGTATCTCATACTGCAAAAAACTTTACACGAATTTTCATATTGTATATCCAACTTTAATCATGTGCATTGTATGTATATGAACTTTCAAATCTTGTTCATTGTATGTATCCGACCAATAAAAAACTTACAAGTGGCAGCCTATATGGTTGCCACATATACGCGAGTACATACAATGCACAAGATTTGAAAGTTCATTACATACAATGCACATGATTGAAGTTCGATACATACTATGACAATTCGTATAAAGTTGTTTACATTCCAATGTACTAATCCCAAAAAAAAAAAACTATATGTAAATGGTTACGGTTACAACTTACAACATTATTATTTTATACCCATAAAATTAGTATTCAAGATCGTCTTCTTCCAATTTTGAACTGAATTCTAGTCAATCCGAATGACTGAGAACATTTTTCGATCAATTGTGGATTCCCCGCTATAATAAAATAAATAAATAATATATTGTTGTTTTCTGTTAAAACTTTGAACATCAATTATTTTATCGGACACGCAAAATTGTTTTTCTTGTTGTCTTTGGTCCAATACAACTTTTATTCTTTTCCATTGTTTAGTTTTCTACAATTTAAGTAAAAATCTCTATAATTTCTCTAACTAAAAGCTATGATAAAAAAATATAGTTAAGAATATAAACTAACCCAATTTATTCAACTTATGTATTATTTCCCAAATTCAAGAATTGAATATAAATTTCTTAAACTAAAAGAAAACATATAATACATGCATTACTAAAAAATACAAGGTTCGTGGAATCCTTCCTATTCGGATTTAATGGCCTGATCTCGGCACCAATGTACTTCACTTGGTCAGTAAAAATGTAAAATGGAGGAAGCTTAGCAAGTGATTATTCTTTCGACGATCTGGATTATTTGGCGTGTTAGGAACGAGAAAATATCTAATCACATCTCTTTTATAATGGCTCATTTGCCATAACAAATTAAAGTAAGGATCATGATCTTTTTAAGTTAAAAATCAGTTTGATAGGTAAAGTTTTGAGTTTGTAAATGCAAAAATTATGTAAGGTCTTTATCGTGAGTTCGGTATATTATATTATACTTGTCATTTTTTTCTATAAATACGTAAATTTATCTACGAGGAGTGTAACACCACCAGGCAAAAAAGTGTAACCCCACCAGAGGCATTATTAGCGGCGACGTCGCCGCTAATACTGCACCAGAGAGAGTATTAGCGGCGACGTCGCCGCTAATACTGCGGGGGCCCCATGTCTGTAATGGTAAATCTGGCAGAGAAATTAGCGGGCCCCCTGTCAGTGTCAGAGTATTAGCGGCGACGTCGCCGCTAATGCCTTGGTCGGGTTGACTTTTGCCTGGTGGTGTTACCCTGTGCCTCTATCAAGTTGATTATTAATTTGAGAGGATCCATAAAGTTATTACATTTTTATGGGTCAAAAATATAACCAAACTCGGCTTAACTTCATGGGACTATGGGAGCGGTGGAAACTTTTTGATATTTCACCGATTGCGCTTTAACTTGGTGTTGTCTTTTCTTGGATTGTATCTTGGTAATATGCTTTTGGGCATTTGTATTGTAGCTTTCTATTAACAATATTATTTCTTGGGTAAATTACAATTAAAATCTCTAAACTTAACACGTTTTACATTTTTAGTCACTAAACTAAAAAAACTACGAATAATATACTGAACTTGCCACTTTTTTTCACTTTTGCTCACCGCGTCAACTTTGTTAGCATTTCTCCGTTAACTTACCCACATTCGTTAGTCCCCCCCCCCCCCTTTTCGTCCTTCCATTGATTAAAAGTAGGGGTGTAAATTATGAACTGGAAAACCGAAAAACCGGTCCGAACCGCGTGATCCGAAACCGAAAAAACCGAAAATCAAATAACCGATGTATAACGGTTCGGTTACGGTTTTTAATATTCATTACCCGCGGTTAACCGAACCGAACCGAATTTTGATATATGCCTACATATAATCATATATATGTATATTTACACATATATGTATTACATGAATACATCATTTACATACTATTTAGCTAACTTTTTATATTTGCTGCCTAAAATTATAACAATTTTACTAACTTTCTTTCGCAATTTATGATTAGCTTTGGGTATTCTAAGTAATTTTCTTATACATACAACATCTTTTTAAGAAAAATTGTTAACTTTGTTTAAATTATTTATCAAAAATATTAGTAATATCATATAGAGAATATTGTAAGCAATGATACTCTTAAATAGAAATTTGCATTGCATAAATATAACATTAGAAAAAATTATTTCATAATTAGATGTAATGTATGTTTTATTTATATAACAAAATACTAATGTAGTTAAATGACTATTATACATCGAAAAATTAATTAATTACAATGTAAATTGACTATTATAATTGAAAATTTGAACTTTGTATTAGAATGACTTTAATAAACGGTTAACCGAAAATCGAACCGAAATTAACCGATTTTTTCGGGTAACCGAAAAAAACGGTTCAAAATTTTTAGTTAACCGAACCGAACACGAAAAAACGGTTCGAAATTTCTAGTTAACCAAACCGAACCGTTTACATCCCTAATTAAAAGTGATAATCAACCCAACTCCAGGTGTTAGATATTGTTTTGGCCGATTAGTGAAAATACATATTCATTTATTATGTTTCGAAACAGTTTTTTTTTTAAAATTTATAGTTTACTATTCTATTGGTTATAAAGTAGTTTGGATTTGTTTGAAAAGTGTTGTTAATATCTTTTTTATTTTAATTGTTTTAATAAAAATATTTTGAAGATGATTTTCAGATTAGGTTTGTTCGTGATACTTTTAAGAAAAGTTTAATATCTCACAGTAAACATTTTTAGATTCACCGCTAGTAAATATAAATTGCCCTTTTTTCTGCTTTATAAAATATGGAGCAACACATTAGATTATCAAGGTGATCATTTAGACACATCCAAAATAAATCTAACGTTGTGATACTAGTGAAAATCTATGAAGTGGTGGATGTGTCGTATTTTTAATACTTTTCTTTATATAATGATAACAGAAAATACATTTCAAATGGAATAAATTCAGTGGGCTACAAGTTTACACAACAGATACGAGTAATATTCATCTTGGGCCCTTGTGATAAAGTTACGCTTATACTGGCTATAATAATTTTTTTGTTGATATCATTCAGATTTCATAATATTTAATAGCTAATAACGATTATTTATATCTTTGATATATTGATGATAGGTTACACTGGTTGCATATTATTTTTAGTTAAAGTTTAAAACTTTTCATTGTTTAAAATACGAGTCAAACTTGTCAAATAAGTGGACTGCTGCCCACAATATAATGGATTAAGGATAATGGGCTTTACATGGGCCTTCAATTGTTGATATACTTATAAAAATAATCATATGCTACCATTACCCAGTTTTGTCTTCCATGTAGTATCGGGATTCGGGGCATCTAAAAGGGTACTCCAATGTTTTAGATACCGTTATACCGGTAATACCGGATACTGACTAACCCGATTTTTTGTCTGATATTTCTACCATTCCTTGTCGTTGGTTTTGTCCGGTTTTCCAAAGGACCTCCAACTATTTTGCAAGAAGTAAAGATCGAGCCGGTAACCTTTGTTTCCGAGTTGCCGTTCGGAAAAAAAAAACAACCTTTGTTTCCGAGTTTTCGAGACAAGCACCATGGGATGTTCTCTTGCATCCCGCTCGATAGCTCATTAAGATATAAAGTAAAAAGGGTATGGTCTAAGGGTTGATCCATGGGGTAATTGAGCTTACTTCAATTCAAGTAGGAAAAAAAATTTGTGTTTGGCACTAGTCTTTGCCCTTTTTATACCCAGATGGCTCTTCTAAGAGGAGTAGCCCGTTCCCACCCTCTTTTTTCGTTCGGAACGCCCGGGAACGCCCCCGGAACGCCCGATCTCGGTCCCGGGGGGCGTTCCGGTCCCTTAATTCTCGTGCCCCTTCCGAATTTGAACGCGTCTGATGGTTTGGATTTTTGTGGCCATATGGTCGTTGCCCACCTAGATATTAACAATAAAATTATATCCATATTATATACATATATACATACACATATCAAATACATTTCTATCTATCTATCTTCTTTCTACTCATTTTCTTCATCTTTTTCTTTCAACAAAATTACATACATATACATTCTCCTCTAAAATCACCATATGGATTCCGATGAATCATCCGGATCTTCTAACGGGTCTGCCGATTACGAAGAGCGTGTCCAGAATGTGATTCTTCGAGCCGCCGAACTAGTTAGACGGCGGATTGCTGAACAACCTGCCCCAATCATTCACCGAAGAGTACCAGTTGATCGTCATCGTATTGAAGCACACGCGCGTTTGATGCGTGACTACTTTGCTGATGAACCGCGATACAACGCCAGACTTTTCAGGAAAAGGTTTCGTATGACAAAAAATTTATTTGAGCGGATAGTCGGTGATTTAGAGGCTAGGTACCCATATTTTCAGACGAGATATGACCGTGCTGGGAGAAGAGGGTTCGCCGGGGTACAAAAGTGTACATCTGCAATTCGTCAATTGGCATACGGCGTGAATAGTGATTTTCTTGACGAGTATTTGCAGATGTCTGAGCGAACATCAAGGGAATCTTGCCTACAATTTTGTGTTGGTAATGATATTATTATATACATAGCACTTATACTAAATATGGTTAATTATTTTGTTTAGATTAATAAGCATCGTTCCTGTAAATTGAATATCTTATCCTTTATAATGTTGAATATGGCTTTGATGGTGGTCTTATTGCTTCAAATCTAGGCATGAGAATTTGGACCGGAAACCCGAGAACCGACAAGAACCGAACCGGGACCGACCCGACCCGGCCCGACCGAACCACAAACGGTCCGGTCTTCGGTCCAGGATATTAATGTTATTTCGGGTTCGGTCCGGTTTGGTCTAAAACCCGACCAATATCGGTTCAGGCCCGACAGACCGATAAACAACACCATTTGGGGGTTTTTTGTACAATGGGCTTCTGAATTTTATGATATTGGGCTTTGGTCCAACACTCCAAGCTAGTCCAAACCTAAAAAAAAAAAGACGTGTAAATTGAAAGTTTGAAACTATAATAGATTAATAGACGATACACGATCAGTTGCTTTTTTTAAGATCAATATTTCACTTTACAAGAATATAAGTTAGGTTTATTGGGATTGTTAAAATAACAAATATGCTTTTTGTATTCCTTCATCTTCTTCTTCAATAAATCGGCCGAAAAAACCTTCAATAATCTTCAAATCAGTTCGTTTTTTTCAAATTCAAGGCTACAAGAATGTCTCAGTCATCATCATCTATGGTAAGATAAGTTTTATGATGTCTCTATTCTCTAAAATCACAAAATTCATGATTATATTTCAAAATTATTTCCGAAAAAACCCTAGATATTTAAATGATTTTTTTCTAGTGGGATGAATTTATTTTATGTTTATTAAGTTATTATGGATGGTTTTTTATCATATTTATTTCAGTAGCCATAAATTCGAAATTTTGAACATATTCATTCGACCACAGACCCACAGTATGACAGTAGCCATAATATGCATGCACATACATATATTTTTTCCGAAAAACAATCTCTTATTCATGCTTTTGTTGTTATTTTATAGGATGGTGATGAACATATTGATGAAGTGAACTTATCATCGATATATATATATATATATATATATATATATATATATATATATATATATATATATATATATATATATATATATATATATATATATATATATATATATATATATATATATATATATATATATATATATATATATATATATATATATATATATATATATATATATATATATATATATATATATATATATATATATATATATATATATATATATATATATATATATATATATATATATATATATATATATATATATATATATATATATATATATATATATATATATATATATATATATATATATATATATATATATATATATATATATATATATATATATATATATATATATATATATATATATATATATATATATATATATATATATATATATATATATATATATATATATATATATATATATATATATATATATATATATATATATATATATATATATATATATATATATATATATATATATATATATATATATATATATATATATATATATATATATATATATATATATATATATATATATATATATATATATATATATATATATATATATATATATATATATATATATATATATATATATATATATATATATATATATATATATATATATATATATATATATATATATATATATATATATATATATATATATATATATATATATATATATATATATATATATATATATATATATATATATATATATATATATATATATATATATATATATATATATATATATATATATATATATATATATATATATATATATATATATATATATATATATATATATATATATATATATATATATATATATATATATATATATATATATATATATATATATATATATATATATATATATATATATATATATATATATATATATATATATATATATATATATATATATATATATATATATATATATATATATATATATATATATATATATATATATATATATATATATATATATATATATATATATATATATATATATATATATATATATATATATATATATATATATATATATATATATATATATATATATATATATATATATATATATATATATATATATATATATATATATATATATATATATATATATATATATATATATATATATATATATATATATATATATATATATATATATATATATATATATATATATATATATATATATATATATATATATATATATATATATATATATATATATATATATATATATATATATATATATATATATATATATATATATATATATATATATATATATATATATATATATATATATATATATATATATATATATATATATATATATATATATATATATATATATATATATATATATATATATATATATATATATATATATATATATATATATATATATATATATATATATATATATATATATATATATATATATATATATATATATATATATATATATATATATATATATATATATATATATATATATATATATATATATATATATATATATATATATATATATATATATATATATATATATATATATATATATATATATATATATATATATATATATATATATATATATATATATATATATATATATATATATATATATATATATATATATATATATATATATATATATATATATATATATATATATATATATATATATATATATATATATATATATATATATATATATATATATATATATATATATATATATATATATATATATATATATATATATATATATATATATATATATATATATATATATATATATATATATATATATATATATATATATATATATATATATATATATATATATATATATATATATATATATATATATATATATATATATATATATATATATATATATATATATATATATATATATATATATATATATATATATATATATATATATATATATATATATATATATATATATATATATATATATATATATATATATATATATGCACACATACATATATTTTTTCCGAAAAACAATCTCTTATTCATGCTTTTGTTGTTATTTTATAGGATGGTGATGAACATATTGATGAAGTGAACTTATCATCGGCTGAGGAAGCAGTAGCGACTGCCAAACCGACTGCTGGCTCGACTAAAGGAAAACAAAAGGCAAAACGGAAACGGGGAAAGAAAGTGAGTCAAGGTGTGAGGGTTTATATTTCAAAAAGTAACCCGAACAAGAAGCGGCTATTGAAGGCAGATTGTTGGGATCACTTCGAACCACATACCGATCCTGAAGACGGGCTGTTTAAAGGTAAATGCATTTATTGTCTCAAGTCTTACCAAGCTGATAGTACTAAAAATGGTACGTCCGCTTTAAGGCGTCATTGGAAGAAATGTGATAAAAACCCGAAAAATAAACAAGAAAAACAAAGTAACATTTGTTTAACCAAAACCAGTGGGGATGGGGAAAATGCTAGTGGTAGTGTCCGTAAGTGGGAGTATAATCAAGATCGAATTTGGAAGGCGGTTTTGAATTTGTTTGTATTAGCCGAGTTACCATTTTCTTTAATTAGACATCCGGCTATGATAGAGTTTGTTGAATCATTGTCCCCCATTTACAAGTTGCCTTCACGATGGACCGCTTCAAAGGGGGTGTCAAAATACTTTGTTGATGAAAAAAAAGAAATTACATAACTTTTTAAGTAACACTACCCAAGGAGTGCACTTGACAACGGACACTTGGACATCGTCCAATCAAAGAAAAAACTACATGGTCTTGACCGCACACTTTATTGATGATGATTGGGTGCTACACAAAAAAATCATTATGTAACACCCGTCGTTTAAAAATATGGGTTTTCAAAACTTTTCACCTAACGGTGTTAAATTGCGGAAGTAAAGACTGTAAAAGTCAAAACCGATAAAAACATTTCGGTTTCTGCATTTATTTGGTGTTACATGCCATATCAAACAATAGTTCAAATGAAAACCCAACGGTTGCCCAACATAAAACAACCGTTCACATGTCACAACATAAATTCGACATTAAGTACGAAATGTAAATAAATGTCTAAGCAAAGAATCGTCTATGGATAACTAAGGCTCCTTCAATGAATCTACCCAAGCTCACACATCCTTCATCTAATTCCATCAAGCTAAACCTGAGGGAACAACCACATTAAAGAAGCAAGTGTTAGCTATAAGAATAGCTAAGTAAGATAACACTTAATTAAAAGCATTTGTCCAATTAAAACAATCTTCATTATTAGACAAGTTTTATTAGGCACAACACACATCACACGTTCACACATTTATACTACATTAACATTTAGGTTTTCAAACCTCACACATAACACACATTAACTACGTATATGCATATATTCACACTAGACTTAACGACACACATGAGGTTGACTTAACAGCGTTAGTCAAATCTTAAAGAAAAGTTTGGGATGTTACACATTAACATTTAGGTTTTCAAACCTCACACATAACACACATTAACTACGTATATGCATATATTCACACTAGACTTAACGACACACATGAGGTTGACTTAACAGCGTTAGTCAAATCTTAAAGAAAAGTTTGGGATGTTACACATTAACTTTAAATGCATCCATAGTCATAAAGGTGATGATATAGGACGGGAATTATTTGATTGCATCAATGAATGGAAACTAAAGAATGTGATGACCATGAGTGTTGATAATGTAAGCTCTAATGATAAGGCCATTAATATTTGATCATCAAAACATCTCTTATCAATCCAAATCGTTAAAACATCGTTTACAATCGTTTTAGGCCAAATACTTGATTAAAACACATAAATTAACCAAGAACACAATGAAACCCTAATTCCTTTACAAACCCCTTTTCAATCAGATTTGATTCAACACACACGACTCATGATCTGAAAATACGATCAATGAATTGATTATTACCTGCAAATGACAAATAGAATGCAAATACTCTTGACAATGACCACCAATTCACACACAAAACGACTTTTCGGCTTGAGATTTGATGAGAGAAGACTATGGAATGACTTAGGATCAGTTAGGGCTTGTTTAGAAGAAGTGAGATCTGCAAATAACCTCCTAATGACAGCCTCTAAGCTACTAATCCCGTTTTTGACTTTCCACACATGTCAAAACTAGTCCCTAGGCTTCCTAATCCTTCATTATTGGTCACAAACTTCTTTATTGCCCATATACAACATTAACCCTTCATTAAATGTCACTACATAGACATAATTTCTTCATATTTCACACATTTATACTACATTAACATTTAGGTTTTCAAACCTCACACATAACACACATTAACTACGTATATGCATATATTCACACTAGACTTAACGACACACATGAGGTTGACTTAACAGCGTTAGTCAAATCTTAAAGAAAAGTTTGGGATGTTACACATTAACTTTAAATGCATCCATAGTCATAAAGGTGATGATATAGGACGGGAATTATTTGATTGCATCAATGAATGGAAACTAAAGAATGTGATGACCATGAGTGTTGATAATGTAAGCTCTAATGATAAGGCCATTAATATTTGATCATCAAAACATCTCTTATCAATCCAAATCGTTAAAACATCGTTTACAATCGTTTTAGGCCAAATACTTGATTAAAACACATAAATTAACCAAGAACACAATGAAACCCTAATTCCTTTACAAACCCCTTTTCAATCAGATTTGATTCAACACACACGACTCATGATCTGAAAATACGATCAATGAATTGATTATTACCTGCAAATGACAAATAGAATGCAAATACTCTTGACAATGACCACCAATTCACACACAAAACGACTTTTCGGCTTGAGATTTGATGAGAGAAGACTATGGAATGACTTAGGATCAGTTAGGGCTTGTTTAGAAGAAGTGAGATCTGCAAATAACCTCCTAATGACAGCCTCTAAGCTACTAATCCCGTTTTTGACTTTCCACACATGTCAAAACTAGTCCCTAGGCTTCCTAATCCTTCATTATTGGTCACAAACTTCTTTATTGCCCATATACAACATTAACCCTTCATTAAATGTCACTACATAGACATAATTTCTTCATATTTCACACATTTATACTACATTAACATTTAGGTTTTCAAACCTCACACATAACACACATTAACTACGTATATGCATATATTCACACTAGACTTAACGACACACATGAGGTTGACTTAACAGCGTTAGTCAAATCTTAAAGAAAAGTTTGGGATGTTACACATTAACTTTAAATGCATCCATAGTCATAAAGGTGATGATATAGGACGGGAATTATTTGATTGCATCAATGAATGGAAACTAAAGAATGTGATGACCATGAGTGTTGATAATGTAAGCTCTAATGATAAGGCCATTAAGTATTTGATAGATAGGTTGCCTTCCTTGTATGATAATGGCAAACACTTTCAAATTAGGTGTATGGCACATATACTAAATTTGATTGTGAAAGATGGATTGGCTATTTATGATGAAACTATTGAAGGTGTCCGTTCCGCCGTTAGGTATATCAAGAACTCCACACAAAGAATAGATAGGTTTAAGGAATGTATACTTGAGGCAAAATGTACGTCTAAAAGGTTCTTGTGTGCGGATTGCCCAACTAGGTGGAACTCCACTTTGGATATGTTGAAAACGGCATGGGAATTGCGTGATACATTTGTCAAATATGACTCGGAATATAAGTTTACTCGTTCGGATTGGGAAAACATTGAAACTTTTGTTAACTTGTTTGAAAAGTTTAAAGATCAAACGGAATTGGCTTCGGGCACATCTTATCCGGTTGCCCACCTTTTTTTCATGGAAGTCCTTGATATGGATAGTCACCTTCGTGTGTGGGAAAAGTACCCGGGCTATAGTGAAATGGTTAAAGCAATGAGAGACAAGTTTAAAAAGTATTGGGGAGATTATATGAATCTCAATGTGTATATGTATTTTGCTCTAATTCTAGATCCTACTATGAAGTTGGATGGTATTACACATGGGTTTGATATGGGTTTTAATGTTGTAGAATGTAATGGAATTGAAGGCTACTGTATTATAAATTTGGATATTGTAATTGTAATATGTTGTTCCACAAAAAAGGAGCTAATGTGATTCTGTGAAGAAATTTGCAATGCATGGACTTTCTGGATTCACTAGCAGGAAAAGGCCCATTTATTGTCTTTAGCCCAGCAGGAAAAGGTTTGTTTGTTTGTTGTCTTTAGCCCAGCAGGAAAAGGCCCTATTATTGATTTTTTGTTGCATTTCGGTCTGGCCCAACAATAACCGAACCGACCCGGTTTAACCAGGTCCGGTCCGGTCCGGACCCGAGCAGTTATCGGGCCGGTCTTCGGTCTGTGATTTCATGCCACTTCGGTCTTCGGTCCGGTCCGGTCCGGTCCGGTCCGGTCCGGTCCGGTCCGGTCCGGTCCGGTCCGGTCCGGTCCGGTCCGGTCCGGTCCGGTCCGGTCCGGTCCGGTCCGGTCCGGTCCGGTCCGGTCCGGTCCGGTCCGGTCCGGTCCGGTCCGGTCCGGTCCGGTCCGGTCCGGTCCGGTCCGGTCCGGTCCGGTCCGGTCCGGTCCGGTCCGGTCCGGTCCGGTCCGGTCCGGTCCGGTCCGGTCCGGTCCGGTCCGGTCCGGTCCGGTCCGGTCCGGTCCGGTCCGGTCCGGTCCGGTCCGGTCCGGTCCGGTCCGGTCCGTCCGGTCCGGTCCGGTCCGGTCCGGTCCGGTCCGGTCCGGTCCGGTCCGGTCCGGTCCGGTCCGGTCCGGTCCGGTCCGGTCCGGTCCGGTCCGGTCCGGTCCGGTCCGGTCCGGTCCGGTCCGGTCCGGTCCGGTCCGGTCCGGTCCGGTCCGGTCCGGTCCGGTCCGGTCCGGTCCGGTCCGGTCCGGTCCGGTCCGGTCCGGTCCGGTCCGGTCCGGTCCGGTCCGGTCCGGTCCGGTCCGGTCCGGTCCGGTCCGGTCCGGTCCGGTCCGGTCCGGTCCGGTCCGGTCCGGTCCGGTCCGGTCCGGTCCGGTCCGGTCCGGTCCGGTCCGGTCCGGTCCGGTCCGGTCCGGTCCGGTCCGGTCCGGTCCGGTCCGGTCCGGTCCGGTCCGGTCCGGTCCGGTCCGGTCCGGTCCGGTCCGGTCCGGTCCGGTCCGGTCCGGTCCGGTCCGGTCCGGTCCGGTCCGGTCCGGTCCGGTCCGGTCCGGTCCGGTCCGGTCCGGTCCGGTCCGGTCCGGTCCGGTCCGGTCCGGTCCGGTCCGGTCCGGTCCGGTCCGGTCCGGTCCGGTCCGGTCCGGTCCGGTCCGGTCCGGTCCGGTCCGGTCCGGTCCGGTCCGGTCCGGTCCGGTCCGGTCCGGTCCGGTCCGGTCCGGTCCGGTCCGGTCCGGTCCGGTCCGGTCCGGTCCGGTCCGGTCCGGTCCGGTCCGGTCCGGTCCGGTCCGGTCCGGTCCGGTCCGGTCCGGTCCGGTCCGGTCCGGTCCGGTCCGGTCCGGTCCGGTCCGGTCCGGTCCGGTCCGGTCCGGTCCGGTCCGGTCCGGTCCGGTCCGGTCCGGTCCGGTCCGGTCCGGTCCGGTCCGGTCCGGTCCGGTCCGGTCCGGTCCGGTCCGGTCCGGTCCGGTCCGGTCCGGTCCGGTCCGGTCCGGTCCGGTCCGGTCCGGTCCGGTCCGGTCCGGTCCGGTCCGGTCCGGTCCGGTCCGGTCCGGTCCGGTCCGGTCCGGTCCGGTCCGGTCCGGTCCGGTCCGGTCCGGTCCGGTCCGGTCCGGTCCGGTCCGGTCCGGTCCGGTCCGGTCCGGTCCGGTCCGGTCCGGTCCGGTCCGGTCCGGTCCGGTCCGGTCCGGTCCGGTCCGGTCCGGTCCGGTCCGGTCCGGTCCGGTCCGGTCCGGTCCGGTCCGGTCCGGTCCGGTCCGGTCCGGTCCGGTCCGGTCCGGTCCGGTCCGGTCCGGTCCGGTCCGGTCCGGTCCGGTCCGGTCCGGTCCGGTCCGGTCCGGTCCGGTCCGGTCCGGTCCGGTCCGGTCCGGTCCGGTCCGGTCCGGTCCGGTCCGGTCCGGTCCGGTCCGGTCCGGTCCGGTCCGGTCCGGTCCGGTCCGGTCCGGTCCGGTCCGGTCCGGTCCGGTCCGGTCCGGTCCGGTCCGGTCCGGTCCGGTCCGGTCCGGTCCGGTCCGGTCCGGTCCGGTCCGGTCCGGTCCGGTCCGGTCCGGTCCGGTCCGGTCCGGTCCGGTCCGGTCCGGTCCGGTCCGGTCCGGTCCGGTCCGGTCCGGTCCGGTCCGGTCCGGTCCGGTCCGGTCCGGTCCGGTCCGGTCCGGTCCGGTCCGGTCCGGTCCGGTCCGGTCCGGTCCGGTCCGGTCCGGTCCGGTCCGGTCCGGTCCGGTCCGGTCCGGTCCGGTCCGGTCCGGTCCGGTCCGGTCCGGTCCGGTCCGGTCCGGTCCGGTCCGGTCCGGTCCGGTCCGGTCCGGTCCGGTCCGGTCCGGTCCGGTCCGGTCCGGTCCGGTCCGGTCCGGTCCGGTCCGGTCCGGTCCGGTCCGGTCCGGTCCGGTCCGGTCCGGTCCGGTCCGGTCCGGTCCGGTCCGGTCCGGTCCGGTCCGGTCCGGTCCGGTCCGGTCCGGTCCGGTCCGGTCCGGTCCGGTCCGGTCCGGTCCGGTCCGGTCCGGTCCGGTCCGGTCCGGTCCGGTCCGGTCCGGTCCGGTCGTCCGGTCCGGTCGTGTCCAGGGCTCGTGACTGTCCGGTCCGGTCCGGTCCGGTCCGGTCCGGTCCGGTCCGGTCCGGTCCGGTCCGGTCCGGTCCGGTCCGGTCCGGTCCGGTCCGGTCCGGTCCGGTCCGGTCCGGTCCGGTCCGGTCCGGTCCGGTCCGGTCCGGTCCGGTCCGGTCCGGTCCGGTCCGGTCCGGTCCGGTCCGGTCCGGTCCGGTCCGGTCCGGTCCGGTCCGGTCCGGTCAGGTTCAACTCAAAGAGATTATAAGATGATCTGTAATATATATGTATAGCCGTGATGTATGTGATATTATCATCACCTACACCTATATAAAAGTTGATCCTAAATCAATGCTAAACCTACAACCCTCTCTCTCCATAATGATCTCTTATCTCTGTTTTAATAAATTTGATCATCTCTTCATTATTAATTGGTTTGATGTGGATTTCTTGGGCTTCCTGGTTACGGGTGTTCATTATGGGTGGAAGTAAATACATTCTTTCATATCAATATATCATTCACTGATTTTTTTGATGTGGGCTTCCATTCACACCTTTGGCTTTCTGGTGTATAACTATTATTATCTATCAAAAATTTGATAAAAGGTTTGCATCATTCATTGATTTTCATTATTATTGCCATCTTTAATAGAGTTTCTTCACATTCTACTTTCTTAACAATGACCAGGTGAATGATCTAATCATTCAATGAAATGCCTTTTTGGTTTCACCAACAATCTTCACTTCATATTCAATTGATAATGTTTATAAGATATCAATCCATTGGTTGATTATAAAACCAACACATCAACACGCCACCCGAGCCACCAGCTCACCACCGCAATCCGTCACTCCACCCAGGCCAGCAACCATAAATCCGACCAGCCACCAAATGGTTCCACCCGGTTTGTTGTTTATTACCTGCCATTGTATTTTTTGCCCTAAATCCTTAAATTCTTAATTTTTTTAATTTTGTGTTATTTTTTTTAATCCAGTTTCTGATTAGACTGTTCCAATCATTCCATTCAGGTCACTACTTTCTATCTCTCTATTTGTCTCTACCTTTGTGTGTTTACATTGTTTATGTGTGTGTATATTATATGATTGTTTTTTAATATCTGGATTTCTCTTCTGATGAATTCATCTCACTTAGTATGATGTTACATACTGATCAAAGTAATGAGGGAATGCACGACGAAGAGCATAATCAGTTTTTAGATCGATTTCGTCACATTATTATATGTATTCTTTTATTTTTTATAATCTCTATGGTTTTTTAATCCAGGTTTAAGATGGATACGAGTTGGATTAGTTTTAATAAAGATAACGAACTTGCCTTCCTCTTATGTAATTCATAAATAAATTTGGGAATTTGTTATTTGGCTTAAGATTTTTGAAAAAATGTCATAGAGAAATATGCCTTTATGGGTTTTACTTTAGATATTTATACATATGTATAAAAAATATAGAGAAAATTTCATTACATACCCCTGTGGTATACCATATTATTAAGTTTCACCCCTCTCGTTTTTTCGTATCATTACATACCCATATGGTGATTTTTTGTATCATTACCTACCCCTCCACGTAACGTCCGTTTGTTGCCATCTGTTAACCCCCTCACGTGCGTTCCACGTGAGGGTATTTCTGTCTTTTACCTCTAAACACCCTCTTCTTCTCCTTGCTTTTTTTTCCAGATCTAACAAACATCGTAAAATCATATTCTAATTTCTTATTAGTTCTTATATATACATTCAAGATCTGCATATGTATCTATATTTTATCAAGGAAATCAAATTAAAACCAAAACTAAAATCTTATATCTAGAAATCAATTACATCAAAAAACATTCTCACTACTTGTTTCATATATATCTATATATATAGATCTGCATATATACAGTCATACAGATCTGATATATACACACACATATATACATTACTTCCATTTAATGTTTGTGTATATATATATATAGATTTTAGGTAAAATAAAACAAGTATTAAAATAAAACAAATATATATATATATATATATATATATATATATATATATATATATATATATATATATATATATATATATATATATATATATATATATATATATATATATATATATATATATATATATATATATATATATATATATATATATATATATATATATATATATATATATATATATATATATATATATATATATATATATATATATATATATATATATATATATATATATATATATATATATATATATATATATATATATATATATATATATATATATATATATATATATATATATATATATATATATATATATATATATATATATATATATATATATATATATATATATATATATATATATATATATATATATATATATATATATATATATATATATATATATATATATATATATATATATATATATATATATATATATATATATATATATATATATATATATATATATATATATATATATATATATATATATATATATATATATATATATATATATATATATATATATATATATATATATATATATATATATATATATATATATATATATATATATATATATATATATATATATATATATATATATATATATATATATATATATATATATATATATATATATATATATATATATATATATATATATATATATATATATATATATATATATATATATATATATATATATATATATATATATATATATATATATATATATATATATATATATATATATATATATATATATATATATATATATATATATATATATATATATATATATATATATATATATATATATATATATATATATATATATATATATATATATATATATATATATATATATATATATATATATATATATATATATATATATATATATATATATATATATATATATATATATATATATATATATATATATATATATATATATATATATATATATATATATATATATATATATATATATATATATATATATATATATATATATATATATATATATATATATATATATATATATATATATATATATATATATATATATATATATATATATATATATATATATATATATATATATATATATATATATATATATATATATATATATATATATATATATATATATATATATATATATATATATATATATATATATATATATATATATATATATATATATATATATATATATATATATATATATATATATATATATATATATATCCACTACAAGAGATTGAATTGGCCACTGACAACTTTGATGGTGATAACATCATTGGAAGAGGAGGATTATGAAAACATATATATCGGTCTTCCATCATCATCATCATAATCTGAGTTATGAACAGTGAAGAGACAGGTTTTCCGGCCACCGCTCCTCCGCCGCCATGTTTTCCGATCACCCCCAAATAACAGTGTTCGGTTTCTTTCGTCGGAAAACAAGGACACCGATTTTCTCTTTGGGTTGCTATTTCCGTTTTATCAAATCCTTTCCTTCGGTTTTGTTCTATATTAAACCCTCTATCTAATTATGGAATCAAAAGGTTTGCTGATTCAAAAAAAGTCAAGAAAAAATCTTCTAAAAAATTGAAAAATATAGACACCAAGATTGAAAAATATCCCCTGATGAACCGATTGAAGATTCAATAACACCCCTACATATCAGCTTCCATCCCATCTAACAAGGTGTTACTGATTTAATTCTTTTTTTTTCTAACTGGTTGTTTATATTTAGGTTGAGATACATGTGATAATATCATCGAAGAATGGTGGGTTTGACTTTTGAGCGTGTTATTGATTTTGAGTGTGTGTGTTTAGTTTTTGTGTTTAGAAATTGGGGAAGAAATTAGAATATGATTTTAGGGTGTTTGTTAGATTTGGAAAAAAAACCAAGGAGAAGAAGAGGGTGTTTAGAGGTAAAAGACATAAATACCCTCACGTGGAACGCACGCGAGGGGGTTAACAGATAGCAACAAACGGACGTTACGTGGAGGGGTAGGTAATGATACAAAAAATCACCATATGGGTATGTAATGATACGAAAAAATGAGAGGGGTGAAACTTAATAATATGGTATACCACAGGAGTATGTAATGAAATTTTCTCAAAAATATAATTCATTTAGAATAAGAGGATGTAATGTCATGGAAACATGACTTTCTAGGGTTAGAGCATCATAGGTAGTATCCTTTTACAAGTTTGTTATGCTTGAATTAATGATCTTCATTTTTTTAATTATTATCTTTTGTACAGAATTGAGATGAGTGAAGCACTATCGGAAGGATATTAAAAACACCTTATTGTGAGTTGTCTACTAATCTATTCAAACAATGTAATTCAGCTACTACAGTTTCTTTATCCAGGTTTTTATTTATTTATATATAACTCTATATCTATATTTATCATTATTAGTTGTATATATCCAACTTTCAGTTGTAGATTCCAGACTTCCATCAAACTAAGAATCGTAACTTTTCAGTTGTAGAGTTTGCCATGTATATTAGAACGCCAAGTTGAGCTTATCATATTTTAAATTTTGTTTTTTTTTATTTGTAATCACATGTGTTGATCCTTTGAGTTAATCGTGTTGAGTATTAAACATGAAGTTGGTACTTATGTAGACGTTTTGACGTGAATCAGCAAAGCTGTTGGACTATGTTCAGTGCTATCCAAAGGATTCAAGGATGGAACTGATCTAAGCCAGGGCGAAAAGTTTTGGTTCCCATATTACTTCATTAGGCTGTAAAAATAGTTTGGTTAGATGGTTTGGGTATTAAAAGAAATAGGGTACTCTCTTAATAAATGGGTTGCCTAAAGACTATTCCACTTAAGGCCCTTAGTTTTAGTGATTACAAGAGTCAATACGATGAAAAATTGATATTCTTGGTGGAGTTAAGATTTTTTTTTAGGTATTGTTTTGGGATTTGGGTTTAGGGTCGTGTCTCTATATCCTAACTTCAGGAAGCTTTCGATTGATGATATTCTATCAGTCAGAAAGGCTAAAAATAGGGAAATATTGTTGGACTATGATTGAATAGTGATGCCACAGAAGACAATTATTAAGACACCAAGTACAGAAGTTATTTGAATCCCCAATAGGCTTTTTGGAGATGAAAGTGACAAAGTAATTATTGTTAGTGGAAGAGGCATAGAAAGCTTAAGCATGGTTTTTTCTCCTTGCGGGAAGCTTGGAATTGCAGCCGAGCATGGCCTACTTCTTGAGGTGTGATTATAGCTGTTTGCATATTACTGTTATAGTTGGGGACAGTTTGTGTTGGCATAATGGGTGGGTTGGGTCATGAGTCTAAACATGTGATTTTAGTATGGGCTGAAACTGGCCAGTTTATGGTTGAGCCGACCCACTTTTAGCCAAAATTATTGGAGTAATATATTTTTTGGTTTTCTTCTAATTTGTATAAAATGTGTTGAGTATGATTATGGAGTTGTATTATTTCAGTAACAATATCCATATGCCATGACTTATTAGTTTTAAACTATTGCAACTTAACTTCTATTATACTTTTAATGTTTAAACTATAAGTTGGCTGAAAGTAATAGACACGTGATTAACAGCTCATGTCATGGGAGTATAATGCCTAAACGATATGCTTCATGTTCAGCATGACTAACAACAGGCGCAAAGTAGTTAAAGGATATGGGGTTTTCTAGAGCTTTGATGAGGAACTGTTGACGTGTGTTTATGAAACGGGGTACCACTGCAAAAGTGTTGTTATCAATCTAATCGACTAATAAGTTTATTAGGGATGAGGTTTGAAGAAACAAAGGAGGAGACCGAGGAGGCACTGGATTGTAGTAACGGGTATTTTGCTTATTAGACTATAGATCAAGTCTTGATATCAGAGGACATATCTTCCCTGGAACAACTTAAATGTGTGATTCTGTCTAACCTTCCCCCAAGTACTGAATAAACAGAGTTCCAAACTTCACTCAAGAATAGGCTGAACATAGCTTGGCAAGCACCGGGCAGGAAAATTCATAGGCCACTGTCGTGTCCTCAGAGATTTTTCAAGACTTGATAAACCAGTCGGGTTCGAGAAGAAAAACGCAGTAAGAAAGAAGATGAAAACATCACATCGCCGGGTTTGAGAATACAGCTCATGTATTGTATAATGTACACAATCTTTCTTTTATTAGCTTTTGCCCTGATGATTTTGGTCTTCATTATGCTTTCCTTTTCATGCTTCAACAGACTCATCCTCATCCCCCGAACACAAAGAGCAAGATACTCCTAAATCATTTGACTCATCTCAGGTGGAAATTAGATGTTGCAGCACAAGTTTATATCACGAAGCACAGGTATATAGATAAAAAAGGAATAATTTTTTTTTTTCGTGGGCAATGTAACCCAACGCGGTCTGGACTGCCAACCAAGAGGTTGTGGGTTCATGTCCCATAAGGTACAAATGTGTATCTTATATTATGTGATGTGTTGCTAATCTTTGCCTTTCTAAAACTGTTCCAAGCAAAAGATATTTTAACATGTGAAACAGCCCGACATCTTGCCACCTCTACCTTCCATGAGTGATTCGTTAGTTCTGGAATTAATATTATCATTCTTTAATCTTTGTTTGGTACATTCATTATTACTTATAGGCCTTAGTTCAAATAACGGTGAGAATGCTTAGAGGCCAGTGGCTCCCCTTTGTGATCTCCTAAACAAGTGAACCAAGACAATATGAAATGAGGTTGATGATGATGACGATGACCCCATACTCTGAATAGAGGTGTGAAGTCTGGATGAAAGTCTATATTTTGATAATATTAGTTGCACTAAAATGATAATTTTTAATGACTTTTAATTATGATCATGCATACAACTTTTGCTTTTGGTATCCTTGATGTAAATCCGGTGTGTAAGCCTATCTGTGAACCACATTTGGTTGTCCAAATTACAACCAAGGTTGATATACTGGATGATGGATATCGTTGGCGTAACAACTTGCAGATCTTTACTCCACACTTGCAGGTGATATGAATTTCCCTTTTAAAACTATATATCGGTTATTTTTTCATCATTCTCTTTTTCTTTATGACTATCATAATTCTAATGAAGTGATCTATAGCTTCACATCGATGTTATGTTTTGCTGGTTTCGGGATTCATAAGCCGGTGATATTGTTGCAGAAAATTTGGGATGAGGCTGGTGAAAGTGATGAGGAAAAAGATATGTTGCATTGAACGCGCCTTTGAGTTTATTAAGATGCATTGGGCTATGGAAGATACTTAACCGGGTTGTTTTTACTTATGTAATATATGCATGTATAGTAATTTATTTTTTTTAATAAAAAGGATAAAACCTCTTATTTTATTGTTCATCAATTTTGTTACAATCATCAAAAACAAATGACAGACTTGGACATACCCCAAGTTCACATTTACATATACATATTTTTACTATATATTCCAGTAACAAACTATGGGCAATTCTTACCCATGCCTCTACTCTTATCTGTATGATAGTAATAGTTTTGTTTTGGGATATACGTAGAATACGAGATATAACCTAAGAGCACATGCCCATCATGGAGATTGTTGAATTGATTGTAAGGCAGGCAGTATAAGTCAGTTCGTTTTCTATAGATACTAATTATTGACATTTAAGGAACTTAGCTTATAAACAAACTCAAACATTTATTGGATGCCTCATATAACTGAAATATTATCTGTTCAGTTGCTTATACATGGATGTCCCTCAAGTGTTATCTCTTTACATTCTTCATTCAAACTCTCTCTCCAAGTAACCCTCATTTGAATAAACCATTTTTTGTTTGTCTTATTTATATTTCCATGAATCAAATAAAACCCATCTATAAAATCAGACAACAGAAATTATAAAAATCAGACAACAGAAATTATAAAGATCAGCCAACAGAAATTATAAAATCAGACAACAGAAATTATAAAATCAGACAACAGAAATTATAAAATCAGACAACAGAAATTATAAAATCAGACAACAGAAATTATAAAATCAGACAACAGAAATTATAAAATCAGACAACAGAAATTATAAAAATCAGACAACAGAAATTATAAAAATCAGCGAAGAAATTATAAACGGATTGGCACCCAGCGGTAAGTGTTTATTTTCAGTTTTTAATTTTAGATGTTTAATTCTAAGTGTTTAATTTAAGTTTTTAATTCTAAATGTTTAATTTAAGTTTTTAATTCTAAATGTTTTAATTTATTTTTTTTAATAAAAAGGATAAAACCTCTTATTTTATTGTTCATCAATTTTGTTACAATCATCAAAAACAAATGACAGACTTGGACATACCCCAAGTTCACATTTACATATACATATTTTTACTATATATTCCAGTAACAAACTATGGGCAATTCTTACCCATGCCTCTACTCTTATCTGTATGATAGTAATAGTTTTGTTTTGGGATATACGTAGAATACGAGATATAACCTAAGAGCACATGCCCATCATGTGTTGTTTGGTTTTAGTATTGGCTTTGGTATATAATGGACATGTGCATCATGGAGATTGTTGAATTGATTGTAAGGCAGGCAGTATAAGTCAGTTCGTTTTCTATAGATACTAATTATTGACATTTAAGGAACTTAGCTTATAAACAAACTCAAACATTTATTGGATGCCTCATATAACTGAAATATTATCTGTTCAGTTGCTTATACATGGATGTCCCTCAAGTGTTATCTCTTTACATTCTTCATTCAAACTCTCTCTCCAAGTAACCCTCATTTGAATAAACCATTTTTTGTTTGTCTTATTTATATTTCCATGAATCAAATAAAACCCATCTATAAAATCAGACAACAGAAATTATAAAAATCAGACAACAGAAATTATAAAGATCAGCCAAAGAGTAAACAAAATCATTTGTGTGCCATAGACAGAATGCATCAACAAGAAACAGGTATCTGGTAACCAATCCTTTTTGGATGCACAACCACATTCACATCAACTTGCTCTACTATTGTTTCCAATTCTGGTCCAAATACACCAGAGCTCATTATTGGCTCAATACCGTTCTGTTGCTACCATGCATAAGTCGCATAACAAACGAACACCAAGTAGTCCACTCTTCCACACGACACCCAATCATAGACGTGAATCACAACCGTTTACCTTGCCGTGCAACGCACGAGCCTTCACTCTATCATCTTTAATTGTTTTTGTATGGTTGATGTATTACATAGTATTAAGCATATGTATTCCAAGTGTCATTTGTTTGTTATGGATGATACATCCATAACAAACCCAGATGTATTCCAGATGCTTAATATGTATTAAGCATATGTATTACATAACTTGAAACATATATTCATACTCACTATGCCCAAAAATTAGTGTAGCCCAAGAATTAGAGCCCACACGAAGTATTACCCATCCATTTCATCATTTTCGTCAACCCTTTTACACGCCTCCTCCTCTATATTAATCATTCTCCCAGCCAGAAACCGTCACATTTAACAGCATATGCTTATCTAAAATGGTTCGTAAGCCTCGATATAAAACGGGCAAGCATCAACATGAGCACAAAACAAACGAAAAGCTCCAGCCGTGCATCGCACGTGCCTTCATTCTAGTTATTACAATATATACTTATATATAGTTAATTATTAATACTACGTATATATACATAAATATAGTTAATTATTAATAGTACATATATATAAATATAGTTAATTATTAATACTACGTATATATACATAAATATAGTTAATTATTAATACTACGTATATATACATAAATATAGTTAATTATTAATTGTGTTGGTAATGATATTATTACAATATATAGTTATATATAGTTAATTATTAATACTACGTATATATACATAAATATAGTTAATTATTAATAGTACATATATATATATATATATATATTATATATATATAATATATATATATATATAGTTAACATTTATTATTAAAAGGTATACGGGAAATTTATGGAGCAACATACCTACGGAGACCAACTCCGACCGATCTGCAGCGTATATACGATGTCCATGAACAAGTTCTTGGTTTTCCCGGTATGATTGGTAGTATAGATTGTATGCATTGGCCATGGGAGATGTGTCCGGCAGCGTGGCGAGGTAGTTACACAAGCGGGCATGTGGGTAGACCGTCATTGATACTCCAGGCTGTAGCATCCAACGATCTATGGATTTGGAATGCGTACTTTGGACAACAAGGTTCTCACAACGATATCAATGTGTTCGAAGCATCGCCGATTCTTGAAGAAATTATAAACGGATTGGCACCCAGCGGTAAGTGTTTATTTTCAGTTTTTAATTTTAGATGTTTAATTCTAAGTGTTTAATTTAAGTTTTTAATTCTAAATGTTTTATTTGCAGCATCGTTTTGGGCAAACGGAAACCATTACGAGAAGGGCTACTATTTGGGCGACGGCATCTATCCCGAATATGCTACATTTGTGAAGACCTTTTCCGACCCGATTGATGAAAAAAGAAGACATTTTAAGAAGAAACAAGAGTCGACACGAAAGGGTATTGAGCGGGCTTTCGGTGTGCTTAAAAAACGATGGAAGGTTCTAAAACATCCGACACTATATTGGGACAAAAAAGCTATCCAGGATGTTTGTTATGCTTGTATCATTTTACATAACATGATCCTGGAGGACGAAAACAAGGCCGTATGCCAAGACTACAACGCCCAAGAACCGAGCCTAAATCCGGATTATTGGAGGCACCAAACTCCAATGGAAGTTCGGATCCAAAATCTGCGTGCCGTAAAAAACCGTGAAACCCACAACATGCTAACGGCAGATTTGGTTGACCATCTTTGGGCGAACACACCACATGACTTCGAGCCTCCAACCGATCCCTTCGCAGATATCCGAGATTATGTTAGCACCGACGACGACGACTCTGATTAGTTTTATTTTATGTTTTATGTAATGTTTTTTAGTGTGATGTGTTTTTTCATTTAATAAAAGGTAGTATGTTTTATTTAGTTTATTTATAAATCATAATTTACAAAAAGAAAAGGAAAGGTCATTCCTCTACCCCAAGGGAATGGGGGAATGCCCCTTATGATTGGTGAGTGCCATGTGTCAACATATCAATGGAGGAGGGGCATTCCAAGGATGCTCCACTCCTCTTAGTCTTATGTATCTTTGCCCTTTTTAATTAACGTTCTACAAATCAGCTCTCGTGAGAATATATAATAGGCATTCTCAGATCTTAGAATTAGTCATGTATGGGTCTCTTGGTTTTGTCCTATACTTCCCCATAAGGCTTCTAATTAGATATGTTTTTAAAATTGTTGTTTGTTTGTATATAAAATATGTAAGGGTGTGTGATGATAGAAAAATGTAAGGATATGAAATAATATTTGTATAGTTGGAGGTAAATTTTAAGGATTTATAAGGATTTTAAGGATTTGTAAGGATATAACGTGGGAGCCTAAGCCTTATCTCATAGTATTATGGCTGACTCAACGTATAATGTCCTATAGTTACTACAACTTTACGTGTTTCCGTTCTCAGACATTTTGGAATTGAAAAAGTTGGTCACATCTCCTCAACAGCTTTTAATTTTTGGTAAAATATTATTGATTTTAAGGGTAAACTAAATTTTTGGTTTTCCTTGTGTATATATATAATGACGAGACAAAGTACCCGCGCGTTGCGGCGGTGAGATGTGGGGGTGATAGGTCATAGAGTATGATAGGTCATAGGAGGTGATAGGTCATAGAGTGTGATAGCCAAATGTCTTAGCCGTCCGGGCTCCGCCCTCGGATTTAAAAATTCGTCGAAAGTATATCGAATGACATCTCTAATGAAAAAGCATGAAATTTTAAGAACACCCATATAATTTTTATAATTTATCGATGTATGGTTTTTGAGATAATATTTTTTTGAATAAATTAGAAGAATAAAATGATTTATGGAGGATAGAGAAAAATAAGTGGTTGAGATTTGAGGAGAAAGAAAAAAATGAGTGGTTGAGATTTTTTCTAAGGGTATTATGAATAAGTGATAGAGGTATTTTGGGGTTTTCACTTAGTTAAAGTTGAAAAAATGGAGGGAACAAATGTTTTATAATGTAGTAGAGATATAGATATGATAATTATCTCTACTACATTATAAAGCATTTGTTCCCTCTATTTTTCCAACTTTAAGCAATTGAAAACCCCAAAATACCCCTGTCACTTATTCATAATACTCTTAGAGGAAATCTCAACCACTCATTTTTTTTTCTCTCCTCAAATCTCAACCACTCATTTTTTTCTCCCTCCTCCATAAATCATTTTATTCCTCTAATTCATTCAAAATCTTTTATCTCAAAAACCGTACATCGATACATTATAAAAATTATATGGGTGTTCTTAAAATTTCATGATTTTTCATTAGAGATGTCATTCGATATACTTTCGACGAATTTTTAAATCCGAGGGCGGAGCCCGTACGGTTAAGGCATTTGGCTATCACACTCTATGACCTATCACCCCCACCATTTCACCGCCGCAACGCGCGGGTACTTTGTCTCGTTTTTTGTATATTATATCTTAAAATTTAATGTTTATGATTTATGCGTATTACTTATTTCGTTGATTTAAAATATTATAAATTAATCGAAGCATCTGATTTTAATCAAGTAAATTTGATTAATCTGTTTATTAAATAGGTTGAGTTTGGGTTCAACTTTTTAACACAATTATCAAATCCGTTGATGTTAAATTGAGGTGGATGAACCCGTCAATATATCAACCCGTAATTCGTCAATTCAAACATGACACAATTGTCACTCGTTAATTTCTCATTATATAAATCAACTAGTGCTTAGACCCGTGCGATGCGCTTGCAGTCGTAAGCAATTTTTTAAACTTTATTCTTTAAACAATTATACACATAAGCAATAAGAAACATAATTATGTAAACCAATAACATCATAAATAGGAAGATAAATTACAATAACGTCGATTAGAGATCCATGTGAACATCTTTATATATACTAAAAGACAACTGACCTAATAGCTTATTAATCAATCATAACTCCTGATTTTATCAAATTGGAAATTGATGATGTCATTATTAATTTATTAATAAATCAAAAATCCTAATAATCATTATCCAAATATATTAGTAAATTATATTTATATTAATATTTGTAGAAAAAATCTCACTAATTTACATTTTTTTTGTTTTTCATCAATAATTTACACTTTTTACCCTCACTAAATACTTAATTTATAAGTATTAAAATTTGCAGTTATCAACTTCAGAATTTTGTTTTAAATTTTCATCATTTAATTAATTAAAAAGAATTCTTTATTTCTATTTCTTTCCTTCCACAAAATCTTTTCTTTTAATATACTAAAAGGCAATTGCTATAAAAACTTATTGACCAATAACAACTCTCGATTTCTTAAAGTTGACTTTTGTTTTCAATTTTAACTTTAATTTACACTTTTTTGTTTTCAATTACAAATTTACACATTTTAACCATTAATTCCAATATAATAGATAAAGAATAATAGCTAATACATATCCAATAGAATAATAGATAATATATATTCAATAGAATAATAGCTATTATATATCAATAGAATAATAGATAATATATATTCAATAGAATAATAGATAATATATATTCAATAGAATAATAGATAATATATATTCAATAGAATAATAGATAATATATATTCAATAGAATAATAGATAATATATATTCAATAGAATAATAGATAATATATATTCAATAATAATAGCTAATGATATAATAGAATAATAGCTAATACATATCCAATAGAATAATAGATAATATATATTCAATAGAATAATAGCTAATACATATCCAATAGAATAATAGATAATATATATTCAATAGAATAATAGCTATAATATATATTCAATAGAATAATAGCTAATACATATCCAATAGAATAATAGATAATATATATTCAATAGAATAATAGCTATATATATATTCAATAGAATAATAGCTATCATATCCATAATAATAGTATGATATAATAGAATAATAGCTAATACATATCCAATAGAATAATAGATAATATATATTCAAATATCGTTATATTCATAATAACAACTTGATGAACATATTTTAAAAAATATTTCACTATAAAACTCAAAGTTTTATAATATAGATCAATTTTTTATTACTAAAAATTTTAAACTAAATTTTAAATAATAATAAACTAACATCTAATATTGATAAAATTGTAAGCCCGTGTATTTGACACGGGCCTAAAATCTAGTAATATTACCATATAACTAAACATAAAAAAGCCACAAACTACATACTTAAACATTAAATTCTTAAGTTAACTTCATGCTTGATTTCTTCCGTTTCATTGACTTGGCTACATCTTCCTGTGAAATTTAATCAACTTCTTGTATACCAGAGACATTATTGTAAGAACATGTTGGATTATTTGATCCATTTTCAACTGCATAAATCTCGTCTTGTGGAATAAAATTTGGCTCAGATATGAAAGACGGATTATATTGATTCAACATGATACCATATATGGTACGGGGAAATATAATAGGATGAAACTCATCATACTCTCACAAATTTTAGTTATTTGATCAAAAATCAATGATCCAATATTATAAAACTTACCATTACTATCACCAATAGCATACAGAACTCTACCCATCAATTTAGAAACCAAGTTGGAATTCAAAGATGACCCAATCATAAATACCAACATGGAAAAAGAGCCATAAACTTTGAAATTAGTATGTTAGAAAAGTTGACTTTCTCAATAATCAAACAGGTGTATGGATGCCCTTTCTAAAAAACCTGATTACTTGGTCAGAGAGACACCAATCAGTCGATCGGATAGCCTGGATCACAGTCAGCTTTGGAGCAGAGATAATTTCGATCTTATTGGTAACAGCTACGGTCTGGTAGTCCTATCAGAACAAATTAACAACCTCACATTCGATAAGCTGGCTATTCTTACTAAACAAATTAACATCCGCTGGAAAACTGAAGATTTGGGTAGAGGAGGACTTGTCTCCTTGGTCGCCGGATTTCCACCAGACACAGCTCCTGAAGGCACAATCAATTCCGATGACAATTCACAAACGGCAAACATTGAGATGGGATTGAAAGGAACACCCGCGAAGCCTCAGTTTCTACTGACCCGTTTAAACCCACCCCTAGACTAACTTCTCATGATCCGAACCATTCAGACCTGTTAACTCCCTGTTTTGATTTAAACTCTTCTCCTTCCCCATGTGTTATGACAACAAACAGGGTAGAAGATTCAAGAGTAAAAGTGGGAGAAATGCTAAATCTTTCAAAGAACACTCTATCTCAATTGAGGTGCCTAATTCAGAGAATGGGGCCCCTAAGGTTAATCACCTTACAAGTTGAGGTTGGAAAAACAACAGGAATCGGTAACTTGGTTGGTGTTAACTTTAAAGGCTTTGAGGCTCGAGCTAGAAATGTTAGTACAGGAGAGGCGTCAAACCAGGTACCTCAATGAATTATTCAAAAGTTTAAACATTTTTGGGGTTTCAAGAAACTCAACTGGCAGATCTTGGTAGAGTTAACTTGAGTCATTTTTGGGTTCGAAGTGGTCAATGCCACTGGTCGTTCTGGAGGAATACCTCCCTTTTCACCAAGCATAACACTTTTAAAAATAAAAATTTTCTGTTAGTCTCTGGTTCGGTGCGGGGTTACGATATTGAGTTTCATGTACTAAATGTTTATGCTCCCCAAAGCAATTCAGCAAAAAGGATTCTATGGAATGAGATAATACAGGTTAAACAGGCGAGACAGGGATACTGGATTATTTTTGGCGATTTCAATGCTACCAGAATTCCAGAAGATCGTTTTAATTCCTCTTTTTTGCTCACGTGATTTTAATAGTTTTATTTTTGACGCCGACTTGTACGAATATGCAATGAAAGGTAGGAGATATACCTACTCAAAAGGAAGAAGAGATGCTATGAAACACAGCAAAATTGATAGATTCCTCTTGAACACGGAGTTTATTGATAAGTGGCCAGAGGCGTGTTTGTTAGCAATTTCTAACCGCTTTTCAGATCACTGTTCGCTGATCCTTGCAACAAACTCAGCTGATTTTGGACCGAAACCTTTTAGAATTTTTGACTCATGGCTTGACAGGGATGGTTTTCGTGAGGAAGTAAGTAGGGCAAGTGATTCCTTCCAGTTTGTTGGCCCCGCAGATGTGTACCTTTCTAAGAAAATCAAACACATTAAGGAAGGTATTAAAGCTTGGTGGAATTTGACTAAACAAAAGGAAGCTGAATGTCACAAAACCTGGGAGACTGAGTTGGAGGAAATGTCTAATGTCGCCGAAACCAGAATTTTTACTGAAGAAGAATGTTGGATTATGGAGGAATGCAAGGCTAACCTCCATGACTTGGATCTTAAAAATTTAAAAGACCAAAGACAATTGTCTCGGGTAAAATGGGCTTCCTTTGGAGATGAAAACTCGGCTTATTTTCATGGTTTTATTAATCACAGGGCCTCCAAAAGTAGGATCCACGGCCTCTTGGTGCACGAAGCCTACAAAAATCAAAAAAGTTGCTATGAAATTTTTTGCAAACCGTTTTAAAGAACCATTTCCATCAAGGCCCGAGATGTTATGTGATAACATAAAGAAACTCTCTGAACTGGATACCAATGTCTTGATTGCACCGTTCTCTGAAGATGAAATCAAGAGAGCAGTTTGGGATTGTAATGGTGATAAAGCACCTGGACCAGACGGGGTGAATTTTAACTTTATAAAAAAGTTTTGGGATATTATTGGACATGATTTCTTTAACGCAGTTCAGCATTTTTATAACACGGAAGACATCTCAAAGGGTGTAACGGCTTCATTTATTTGTCTTGTGCCTAAGATAAACGACCCTCCGTGCTTAAATGATCTCAGACCCATTACTCTCATCGGGGCCTATAGTAAAGTTCTCTCTAAAGTTTTGGCTAACAGGCTCAAAATTGTTATTGGTAATGTGATATCCGAAGCACAGTCGGCTTATATTCAAAACCGAAACATCGTTGACGGGCCATTAGTTATAAATGAAATGCTTTCATCGATCAAGAAAAAGAAGCAAAAGGCATTCCTATTCAAGATAGACTTTGAAAAAGCCTTTGATAGTATCAATTGTAACACCCCGACTATAGCGGAAACACGAGATGCCACAGAACGACATGGTACAAAAGATTTAAGTATAAAACATCAACATAAAGTTTCAAATGCCGTCCAAATTCAAAAGGTTACAAGTTCAAGCGGACGTTTAATAAACATTACATAACCAAATTCATAATCAAAAGATCAAATGTTTGCATTACTAGTCCAAAATGCAACAATTAAGCACATCATCCATGAAGCGGTCCAAAAAGCTAACTTACTGCCCTAGACCTGAAAAGCATGAAGAAAAAGTGTCAACTACGAGAGTTGAGTGAGTTCATAGGATTATGCTAACAACACACATATATTTAATCCAATTCAAGAAAGAATATGTCATAAAATTTCCAGGAATTCCATCATACTGTCCATACCCAAACCGTATGCTCAACCAATAATTGTCATCCATAATATAATATCAATACCTCTGGGTCAATGGTAAGACTACCATGACATAACTTGATGAGATTGTTCTTGAGCCACTACTAAGACCGGTTATGTCCCAATAATCAGATATAATGTCCCAAATGATAAGATAATGATAAGCACATGCTGTCAATCACGTGCATAAAGATAACCAAGGGTCGTGCCATGGAGACGCCCATAAATATATAGTAGTTAGAGCACCGCGAGGCCAGACTGGCGATGAAGGTGACCACAAAGGCAGACCAAACATCCCCACCGTTACCTATAATAGTGGATGAGGGGACAAGTCCTAGTTGCGCAACCCTCTAACTACAGGCCTCAAATGAGTTAATAGTAGTGTACAGGGGACCACCGTTTGACAGTACTCAAGCTCATCATATAACATATAACACGTTGAACATACAATATAATTCCCATATCATTATCATTATTTCAAAGAATCATTTCATAAGAGAAAGTCATTTTAATTAATCATGCTTTTCACCCCGTAAGTAAAACAGATAAAAGAGTTTGAAAAGGGGCTATGACTCACTTGATTAGAGAGTGAAAGGGGCTGATCAAACGCGATTCCTTCGCTTAGATTTGTTGCGCCTCAAGCAAGCCTAAACCATAACGTATATATTCACGACGTAAGTTCGCGCGACATGAACTAGTGAGCTAGATCATGAGATGTATACTAGTAGACTTGCCCATCTTTGGTTGTTATTAGATTATGGAATTTAAGTGCATTATGATGTTCTCATTGTTTGGGTATAAGGGATTTGGTGGTAAGAGTCGTTTTCTCATTATACGCTTTTGTACGTTTATTGGAATTTCGGTAGTTTGGCTTGGATTTATGATTTCGGTAGTTTGGCTTGGATTTATATGATTTCCATTGCACACTTTGCTTAGTAATAATATTTGACATTAGTGGTCTTATAATATTAATATTTTATGTATATTTTCTGATTTGTAATTATATATTTTAATTTAATATTATTTAATTAATTATTTATTCATTTTATTGATTTATTAATTAAATAATTCCTTAAAAATACTTTTAAGTGTCATAATTGCCTTTGTAAATTATGGATAATTTCATTTGAATTATCTTCTGATATATATGCTCCTTAATTTATAATTTCATGATTTATACTTTTATTTGTGTATTTTCCATTTATTTTAATAATAATATTTAATTAATTGTTTTTACTTAATTATTTATCTTTAAATTATGTAACACATGTCTCTTGCCTTTTAGCTATTTTTCTCCAGTAGGTTTTAGTTATTTTTATCAATGGTTAAGATGATTTAACTTCATTCTTGATTTACATAATTTATTTATTGATTTTTATGTCTTTTAATTACCATTTAAATTCAATAATTTATGGAAATTCTTAGAAATCATCACTAAACATTTTGGTCAAAAATCTCAGGCCTTTTAGGCAACTTTTATCCATACAAAATCATATCAATTCAACCTCTCTTGTGTCTTGCTCATTTTGAGGGTTTTATGATTAAAAATCGTTTACCGAAATAGTGATTTTAGCCTCATTTCTTAAGCAATTAAAGTGCTTCAAAATGGATTTTCATTCTTGTTTCATTATTTCCAGAAAGTTCATCATATTTTGGTGTCCAAAATCGTGAGAGTGGTGGTGGTGTGATATGTGCAATTTAGTGCTTTCGGTTAGTGATTATTTGACCCGAAAAGGTGATTTTTGAGCTTATTGTTGTCATGAACCAATAGATCTAAGTTTTATGCTTTTATTTCAACATTTTTCCAGTAGGTTTATCATATTTTCTTGGTCATAAGATTATGGTGCATGTGTGTGCTCAAAATGCATTTTTGCGTGTTTTCGGTTTGTGATTTCTAGCTTATTTTAACATGTTTTGATTCAAGCTTTATATCCTTGATATTTTATCAATTTTTCCAGAATATTAACACTAATATTAACATATTTTTCACTTATAACAAGTCCATATCCATCTCATAATCCAACAAAAGATCCAACTTTCTTAAATCTAGCATATATGCATTCGAATCAACACTTTTTACTATCAACTTTTATAGATCTAACTTTCAACAATATAAAAACATCTTTTATATGAAAAATCTCAGAATATACTCTTCAAAAATATACAAAAACATATAGATCTATCAACAAGAAAGTCACTTTAAAAGCTACTAATCTATAACCACACTTTTGGGTCTTAAACTTGTTGAATCCTTGGATCTTTCTTATTAGATTCGACATGCATGAGCATGGAAAGAAAGATCCTATCAACTTTGCCCTCATTAAGTGTATATTACAAAGAAAACAAGAAGAAAGTATGAGTTTTTGATAAAACCTTTGAATATAAACAAAAACAAGATTAGATCTAGTAAAAAGGATGAAGATTATACCCTCTTGAACTTGGTTTTGGATGAAGAATTTGGGCAGATTTTCGTGGCCCTCAAACCCCTATAATACCTTTAATCTAAGCTTGGAACAACCCTTAAATATGCCTTGGATTAACCCTTAACAATCTAGCCTAAACCCTTATTATTAATGTGTGTTTATTTTGATTTATGCTTGCCTTTTTCTTTCTTCCCTTTGGCCGTAGGTAACAAGAAGAGAGGAGGGAGAAGAGAGAGTTTTTGAGAGAAAAGAGATTATGTGTGTGAAAAGAGTGAAGAGTGTGAGAAGAGTGGTGAGTTCCAAGACTTAGGAAGAGTGTAAGTGAATTTGAAATGGGTGTGTTGTGTGATGGGGGGAGGCCGGCCTCATAAGGGGTATGGGAAGGGTTTTTGTATTTTTTTTTTTTTATAAAAAATGTTGTATATAATGTGTATGTATGTTAGGTGTAAGTGTATATATATTTTGTAAGGTTAAATGTGTTAGTTTGTAGTTATAAGTTAGTGTTTGTTCTAATATGTGTATATATGTATATATGTCATGTATAGGTGTGTGTATGTACATATTTTTTGTATTTTTGATTTGTTACAAAATCCTTAATTTATAAGCTTGTATTTATTTTAAGCATATAAATATTTTTTTTTTTTTTTTTTTTTTTTTTTTTTTTTTTTTTTTTTTTTTTTTTTTTTTTTTTTTTTTTTTTTTTTTTTTTTTTTTTTTTTTTTTTTTTTTTTTTTTTTTTTTTTTTTTTTTTTTTTTTTTTTTTTTTTTTTTTTTTTTTTTTTTTTTTTTTTTTTTTTTTTTTTTTTTTTTTTTTTTTTTTTTTTTTTTTTTTTTTTTTTTTTTTTTTTTTTTTTTTTTTTTTTTTTTTTTTTTTTTTTTTTTTTTTTTTTTTTTTTTTTTTTTTTTTTTTTTTTTTTTTTTTTTTTTTTTTTTTTTTTTTTTTTTTTTTTTTTTTTTTTTTTTTTTTTTTTTTTTGTATTTTTTTTTTTTTATAAAAAATGTTGTATATAATGTGTATGTATGTTAGGTGTAAGTGTATATATATTTTGTAAGGTTAAATGTGTTAGTTTGTAGTTATAAGTTAGTGTTTGTTCTAATATGTGTATATATGTATATATGTCATGTATAGGTGTGTGTATGTACATATTTTTTGTATTTTTGATTTGTTACAAAATCCTTAATTTATAAGCTTGTATTTATTTTAAGCATATAAATATATACTTGTTGTTATTTAACCACTTTTATGCACATATTAGTTTATAATTATACTTTGAGATGGAAATCTCTATTCTCAGGTCATATTTACTTAAATTGGTTTGATGATTGATTTGTTGGACATTTATAAGGATTTTTGATGGTTATCTCAACTTGTGAGACTTACATTATTAGTTAGCTAATTTGATTGATCATCAGTAAAATTTGTTCAATGGTACTTCATAATTCACATTTAGAATTGAACAATAGCTTTAGATTGCTAGTTTAGGGGCATTATCTACTAGCTTCTAGTATAACTATGGCTTGCGAGATCAACGGCAACATAACTAGCACATATATAATATTTAAAAAGTAGGGTTGTTACATCAATTGGGCATTCATCGACTCCATTCAAGAACAAATGAATTTTCCTCTCAAGTGGAGACGTTGGATTCTTAGTATTCTTAAATCGGCTAGATCTTCAGTTCTCATAAATGGATCCCCCACATTTGAGTTCAGTTGCTTTAGAGGGGTTAGACAAGGAGACTCTTTGTCTCCATTTCTGTTTCTAATTGCCATGGAAGGTTTCTCTTGCATGTTTCAGAAGGCGATCGATCTTGATATTTTTCGTGGAGTTACTCTTCCAAACAACGGGCCAACAATATCACATCTTCTCTTTGCTGGCTCTAATTATTGGAGAATTTTCTGAGCTGAATATAACTAACATGAATCGGCTGCTTAATGTGTTCTTTCTTACATCAGGTCTAAAGATTAATTACTTCAAGTCAAACCTTTTTGGCATTGGTGTTAACAATGAGGATATACAACGCTTGTCAGACTTGATCGGATGCTCCAAAGGTTCACTTCCTTGCTCTTATTTGGGGTTAATTATAGGTGGCAATATGAACAGGCTGTGTAATTGGGCGCCGGTTATTGAGTCTTTTGAATCAAGACTCTCCTCATGGAAGTCTAAGACTCTTTCAGTAGGTGGCCGTTTAACCATTTTAAAATCTGTCCTGGAGTCATTACCTACTTATTTCTTTTCTCTATACAAAGCACCAGTTCAGATCATAAATAAACTTGAGGCGATAAGAAGAAACTTTTTTTGGAATAATCTACCAGATCAAAGGAAGATATGTTGGGTGAGTTGGACCAAAATTACAACTCCAAAGGAATATGGGGGCTTGGGGCTTAATCCACTTAGAGACTCAAACATTGCCTTGTTATCGAAGTGGTGGTGGCGTTATAAAACTGAACCAAATGCCTTGTGGAGAAAAGTTATCTCCACTCTGCATTCTTCTAACAGAGGCTGGCCTTTGCTACCTTACTCGAAAACTTTAAGTGGCACTTGGAAGTCGATTGCTTTGTTAGAAAATTACCTTGGGCATACTGATCCTCTTATGGTCAGTTTGATTAAAGGTAATGTGGGAAATGGAAGCTCAATTCGTTTTTGGCTGGATCCTTGGGTAACCAACACTCCTTTTCGATCTCTTTATCCCTACCTCTTTAACAAGGCTCGATACAAAGGAGCATCAGTCAAAGATTCCTATGTTTCGGTAAATCAAACGGTCTCCTGGAAATGGATATGGAAGGATGGTAATTTTACATCATTGGAGACGGCTGAACTCAATGAGATGTCACAAACTCTGCAACAAGTCAATATCTCGGATGCAAATGACAGATGGATTTGGAAGAAAGACAAAGATGAAGTCTTCTCGGTCAAGTCGATGAAACAAATCCTTCATGATGGCAACGCTAATGCTTCCCCACGGTCTATGCATTGGAACAATTGGATTCCGAAGAAAGTCAATGTGTTCGCTTGGAAAGTTTCTTTGAATAGACTCTCCTCATGGAAGTCTAAGACTCTTTCAGTAGGTGGCCGTTTAAAAAAAAAAAAAAAAAAAAAAAAAAAAAAAAAAAAAAAAAAAAAAAAAAAAAAAAAAAAAAAAAAAAAAAAAAAAAAAAAAAAAAAAAAAAAAAAAAAAAAAAAAAAAAAAAAAAAAAAAAAAAAAAAAAAAAAAAAAAAAAAAAAAAAAAAAAAAAAAAAAAAAAAAAAAAAAAAAAAAAAAAAAAAAAAAAAAAAAAAAAAAAAAAAAAAAAAAAAAAAAAAAAAAAAAAAAAAAAAAAAAAAAAAAAAAAAAAAAAAAAAAAAAAAAAAAAAAAAAAAAAAAAAAAAAAAAAAAAAAAAAAAAAAAAAAAAAAAAAAAAAAAAAAAAAAAAAAAAAAAAAAAAAAAAAAAAAAAAAAAAAAAAAAAAAAAAAAAAAAAAAAAAAAAAAAAAAAAAAAAAAAAAAAAAAAAAAAAAAAAAAAAAAAAAAAAAAAAAAAAAAAAAAAAAAAAAAAAAAAAAAAAAAAAAAAAAAA
Organism: Erigeron breviscapus; assembly: GCA_034093135.1. NCBI lineage: Eukaryota > Viridiplantae > Streptophyta > Magnoliopsida > Asterales > Asteraceae > Erigeron > Erigeron breviscapus. The sequence continues at coordinate 55,117,039 of CM067172.1, read as the reverse complement.
AAAAAAAAAAAAAAAAAAAAAAAAAAAAAAAAAAAAAAAAAAAAAAAAAAAAAAAAAAAAAAAAAAAAAAAAAAAAAAAAAAAAAAAAAAAAAAAAAAAAAAAAAAAAAAAAAAAAAAAAAAAAAAAAAAAAAAAAAAAAAAAAAAAAAAAAAAAAAAAAAAAAAAAAAAAAAAAAAAAAAAAAAAAAAAAAAAAAAAAAAAAAAAAAAAAAAAAAAAAAAAAAAAAAAAAAAAAAAAAAAAAAAAAAAAAAAAAAAAAAAAAAAAAAAAAAAAAAAAAAAAAAAAAAAAAAAAAAAAAAAAAAAAAAAAAAAAAAAAAAAAAAAAAAAAAAAAAAAAAAAAAAAAAAAAAAAAAAAAAAAAAAAAAAAAAAAAAAAAAAAAAAAAAAAAAAAAAAAAAAAAAAAAAAAAAAAAAAAAAAAAAAAAAAAAAAAAAAAAAAAAAAAAAAAAAAAAAAAAAAAAAAAAAAAAAAAAAAAAAAAAAAAAAAAAAAAAAAAAAAAAAAAAAAAAAAAAAAAAAAAAAAAAAAAAAAAAAAAAAAAAAAAAAAAAAAAAAAAAAAAAAAAAAAAAAAAAAAAAAAAAAAAAAAAAAAAAAAAAAAAAAAAAAAAAAAAAAAAAAAAAAAAAAAAAAAAAAAAAAAAAAAAAAAAAAAAAAAAAAAAAAAAAAAAAAAAAAAAAAAAAAAAAAAAAAAAAAAAAAAAAAAAAAAAAAAAAAAAAAAAAAAAAAAAAAAAAAAAAAAAAAAAAAAAAAAAAAAAAAAAAAAAAAAAAAAAAAAAAAAAAAAAAAAAAAAAAAAAAAAAAAAAAAAAAAAAAAAAAAAAAAAAAAAAAAAAAAAAAAAAAAAAAAAAAAAAAAAAAAAAAAAAAAAAAAAAAAAAAAAAAAAAAAAAAAAAAAAAAAAAAAAAAAAAAAAAAAAAAAAAAAAAAAAAAAAAAAAAAAAAAAAAAAAAAAAAAAAAAAAAAAAAAAAAAAAAAAAAAAAAAAAAAAAAAAAAAAAAAAAAAAAAAAAAAAAAAAAAAAAAAAAAAAAAAAAAAAAAAAAAAAAAAAAAAAAAAAAAAAAAAAAAAAAAAAAAAAAAAAAAAAAAAAAAAAAAAAAAAAAAAAAAAAAAAAAAAAAAAAAAAAAAAAAAAAAAAAAAAAAAAAAAAAAAAAAAAAAAAAAAAAAAAAAAAAAAAAAAAAAAAAAAAAAAAAAAAAAAAAAAAAAAAAAAAAAAAAAAAAAAAAAAAAAAAAAAAAAAAAAAAAAAAAAAAAAAAAAAAAAAAAAAAAAAAAAAAAAAAAAAAAAAAAAAAAAAAAAAAAAAAAAAAAAAAAAAAAAAAAAAAAAAAAAAAAAAAAAAAAAAAAAAAAAAAAAAAAAAAAAAAAAAAAAAAAAAAAAAAAAAAAAAAAAAAAAAAAAAAAAAAAAAAAAAAAAAAAAAAAAAAAAAAAAAAAAAAAAAAAAAAAAAAAAAAAAAAAAAAAAAAAAAAAAAAAAAAAAAAAAAAAAAAAAAAAAAAAAAAAAAAAAAAAAAAAAAAAAAAAAAAAAAAAAAAAAAAAAAAAAAAAAAAAAAAAAAAAAAAAAAAAAAAAAAAAAAAAAAAAAAAAAAAAAAAAAAAAAAAAAAAAAAAAAAAAAAAAAAAAAAAAAAAAAAAAAAAAAAAAAAAAAAAAAAAAAAAAAAAAAAAAAAAAAAAAAAAAAAAAAAAAAAAAAAAAAAAAAAAAAAAAAAAAAAAAAAAAAAAAAAAAAAAAAAAAAAAAAAAAAAAAAAAAAAAAAAAAAAAAAAAAAAAAAAAAAAAAAAAAAAAAAAAAAAAAAAAAAAAAAAAAAAAAAAAAAAAAAAAAAAAAAAAAAAAAAAAAAAAAAAAAAAAAAAAAAAAAAAAAAAAAAAAAAAAAAAAAAAAAAAAAAAAAAAAAAAAAAAAAAAAAAAAAAAAAAAAAAAAAAAAAAAAAAAAAAAAAAAAAAAAAAAAAAAAAAAAAAAAAAAAAAAAAAAAAAAAAAAAAAAAAAAAAAAAAAAAAAAAAAAAAAAAAAAAAAAAAAAAAAAAAAAAAAAAAAAAAAAAAAAAAAAAAAAAAAAAAAAAAAAAAAAAAAAAAAAAAAAAAAAAAAAAAAAAAAAAAAAAAAAAAAAAAAAAAAAAAAAAAAAAAAAAAAAAAAAAAAAAAAAAAAAAAAAAAAAAAAAAAAAAAAAAAAAAAAAAAAAAAAAAAAAAAAAAAAAAAAAAAAAAAAAAAAAAAAAAAAAAAAAAAAAAAAAAAAAAAAAAAAAAAAAAAAAAAAAAAAAAAAAAAAAAAAAAAAAAAAAAAAAAAAAAAAAAAAAAAAAAAAAAAAAAAAAAAAAAAAAAAAAAAAAAAAAAAAAAAAAAAAAAAAAAAAAAAAAAAAAAAAAAAAAAAAAAAAAAAAAAAAAAAAAAAAAAAAAAAAAAAAAAAAAAAAAAAAAAAAAAAAAAAAAAAAAAAAAAAAAAAAAAAAAAAAAAAAAAAAAAAAAAAAAAAAAAAAAAAAAAAAAAAAAAAAAAAAAAAAAAAAAAAAAAAAAAAAAAAAAAAAAAAAAAAAAAAAAAAAAAAAAAAAAAAAAAAAAAAAAAAAAAAAAAAAAAAAAAAAAAAAAAAAAAAAAAAAAAAAAAAAAAAAAAAAAAAAAAAAAAAAAAAAAAAAAAAAAAAAAAAAAAAAAAAAAAAAAAAAAAAAAAAAAAAAAAAAAAAAAAAAAAAAAAAAAAAAAAAAAAAAAAAAAAAAAAAAAAAAAAAAAAAAAAAAAAAAAAAAAAAAAAAAAAAAAAAAAAAAAAAAAAAAAAAAAAAAAAAAAAAAAAAAAAAAAAAAAAAAAAAAAAAAAAAAAAAAAAAAAAAAAAAAAAAAAAAAAAAAAAAAAAAAAAAAAAAAAAAAAAAAAAAAAAAAAAAAAAAAAAAAAAAAAAAAAAAAAAAAAAAAAAAAAAAAAAAAAAAAAAAAAAAAAAAAAAAAAAAAAAAAAAAAAAAAAAAAAAAAAAAAAAAAAAAAAAAAAAAAAAAAAGTTTGTATGTCTTGGGGTTAGGTTGTAAAAGAGAAATAATCATTGTGAAATACATTTCATGAACCATCTATCTTAAGAACTTGGTGATACGCCAAATGGTAGAGCTGTCAACTCCAGTTGATATGTCGTCCATGAAAAAGACATTCGCATGCCCAACTTACATCTCTCTTGTATCAAATTTTTTCTACCATTTATATAATTTTTGTGGATCGCTGAAACTTTTCAAGATGTAAAAGCAGAAGTGGCTAGATCAGTGAGTACGGATTTAAGCAATGGGTCAAAAATGAGTCGCCAAAATGGGTGGTCATTAAGTGAGAGCCATGATGGGTCAACCAACCCACAACCACTTATTTAGTCTGCATTTTTTTTCTCTCTTTAAGCAAATTAATTCTGAAAATAAGCTTCTAACAACACTTGTTTATATATTTCTAGAAATAATCGATACTTTCTAATAAAACTTCTACGTAGGTTTGTATACATTTGGCATGTTGTCTTTTAAATAAATCTTCTTAGCTTCAGCTGTTAAAAATAAACATTGATCCAAACCCTCTTAAGTAATTCTAATTTGATTATAAATAACACTTCTATGTAAAAGGGTCTCAACAGCCCACCAAGTCTATTAAAAGAAGTATCAAAATGATGAAAAGTTTTATTTGCAAACTTAAACTAATAGATATCAGCAACAATGTAGAACATACCAGTAGTCACACGCATCTTTTCTCTGCCGGATATACCTCTTCTCATTTGAACCATAGTATCGGCACAAGCTTCCAGCCCAATAATAAATCGATATCAGAATCACGCTTGGTTCCTTCCTCTTTATCCATCTTCAAGAGTTCTGTAAGTTGCTTGTATATTGGCCCAACACCTAAACATTGTCCTGAAAAATCTACTGTCGCTCTCACCGCCATCTCCCCGGTGTGAAGGTAATTTGGACTTATATAAGCACATGTTCTTTGAGAAATGAAGTCAGATAGTTTGTGGCCACAATATGTGACATCTTTAGACACCTGCTAGCCATTTAGCAGTGAACAAACGCAATGTAAATAACATTGAACCCCCAATCACTTCCATCATGTCTTTGACCACCTTCACTGTTACCAATATCATGTTGGCCATGCCATTGAAGCATTGACCCCGACCAAAGGAACTAACACTATAATCTCTCCTTTGTCTACTTGGATCTTGACTATTAAATTGGTTCCAATACCATCAGCAATTTGTACCACCTCCCCATGAAAAATCATTATTTCTGGAATTTCTTCCGTCTCCCCATGTAACATCCTTCTGCTATAAATTGCACTACCTCTCCATATGGTTTTTATTTCTTTATCGTCTTAGTAATGCCTCACTCCCAAGGGTCAGAATTATTCTTATTTTTAAGATTATTCGAACATCCCAACCCTGCATCTTTTTCATTATGTTGCCAGGTATTATCATTCAATCCCAAAATGCATCCATGGCCAAAACCTACTAAAATGTAGAATCTTTCTTCCTATTATAGTTCCGCATTTTTCCACACTTCTGTTGAGATAACTAAGATTAGGTTTAACGCAAAATCTGTGAATATATGTAAAGCATGTGGACATAAACATGTAGATATAGTCATATAGGTGCATCAGAAATAGAGGTGACAAAATGGATATTGGTCTGAATGAGAAAAACGTGTTCCAAACGGGTTAACGTATAAACTACTTATATCTATTTTGTTGGAAGGCATATATTTCACACATATCACAATAAAATTAGACAATTGTCCACAATGGGACTTAAAACCAAATTGAATATAAATCAGCATAATTTAGGTTGCAAAATTAGGACACTATCTTCCCAACAATTGCATGAAATAGAAATAACAGTTCATATTATTATACAAATTATGTAGTTCTAGCACTCATTTTTAAAAGAAGTAAAGAAGAAAAATGTACTTTGAAAAGGGTGTTTGTATGAAAGTTACCAGATTTTATGACCTCCCCGGGTAGAGACTCGATCAAACTTTTCATTCCTAATCCTTGACAGCCTGCACATTTCATTGAAGAAACTGACTTCAACCCCTTGCTGCAAAAGTGTACTTCAAGTCAACGAATATGAACATATTGTATTATAAACTGATACAGTAAATATACATAGGAATAAAGGTACCCATGACTCACCTCTTGCAATTAGAGCAGATAACATTACGCACAAGAGATGGTATCTTAGAAGTCCCATTGTAAAGATCCTCTAGAAAAAATTTAAGAGGGCGAACGTCTTTTCCTTTTCTCTGTCTATGTTACCTGCTGCTGCTGCTTCAACTTGGGTATTCAAGTTTTTAATACACCAATAATACCTGATGACATATTGAAAGTAAGTTAAGGCAGAAGAATAAGGTTACCATAAAAAAATGACGGAAAAATGTCAGACGGGTCATGTACCGGAATTACTATGTTAAAAATTATTATATAACCAACCCGTGATGGCGAATCTGGGGGTGACTAAGGGACTTCCAAGAAAAGCAGTTACAGTAGCATAGTCAAGCCCAATTGCTACGACTCCAAGCCCCGGAGACCAGGACCAATTTGTTGATCTGTGACCTATTCCTTCCACATCCAGCAAACAAATGAGATGACTGTTATTGATTGAAATAGATAACTGGGAACAATGTAATATGTGAAGCTTGATATGAGGACTATTAGAAAGAATTGCATACGTGACATGCCTCTTTCTGGTCTCTTTTCATTATCATGTAAGGTCCTGAAAAAGCAATGCTTAATTGTGCTCAAACAGATTTTACCTTCGCACTATGCAATATATCTATACTCCTTATTAAAGCAAATAACCAAATACATATAAACATTTGGTGATAAAGAACCTCAACTTGAACCATAAACATAAAAAAAAAACTTAGTATAATGTGGAAAATAACCACATCAGCAGACTTTACCTCAAATTCTAGCACTTTGAAGCCGGTATGTGTGGTGCGATGCTCCAGCTTAGGAGTAACTTTTTTGAGTTTTTTCATAAATCAAATGTTGTTTCATCCTAGGAAAACTGCATTTCATTCCATTGATTTGACAGAGGCTCCAGCTTTTATTATCCATGTACATGTCAAAAAGAAAAAAGAGTGTCGTTCAGAAAAATAAAAATAAAGAGTCTTGTTGATTAGTTATCATGATGAAGAAATGTTTCTCAAACTAAATTAACTTCAAGGATACCAAGAACTTCAAAAAGAAGTTATACTTGTGCATACTAAATATTAGTGTATAATAAGTGTAGAATTGCAGTATCTAGAATCTTGGAATTGAGAACTACCAAGATAATGGAAACATCAACCTTGGTCAACCGAGACCTCAACATCATCGTAAAATCATATATTAAATCACTGAAAAGCCATTTGAACAAATCCAATAACACAGACATAAATAGTGTTGTAAAAAGGGTCAAACATTTGGGCGTTAAGTATAATGAAAGAGCCAATAATACTCACTTTCATCTAATAATCTGTTGTAGAAAGTCTTCCTTTTCTTTCCCCACTTTCCCATTGATGGTTGATCCATTCTGAACATGCAGATTCTGCCAGTCTGTTGCAAACAATATAAAGAGTTTATCACCCACTTGTTTTGTAAACACTTTGATCTAGAGGTGACAACTTCAAACACATTAGATAGAAATGGCTATCTTCCAAGATATTGGACAAAAACGCCATCTATTCAGTTGCAGGAGTACTAATGTCACTTCCCTCTAAGTCATCCAGTATAGGTAATCAAAAACATTAACACAATATCACCCTAAAAGGCTATAGAAGAACCACACATTAAAGATTTCAGACAAAGATCCAATATACTATGTATAAAAATGAAGCGTAAATATAATGTGACCCCACACATGGACATGATCTGCACAAAACCATTTTGGTGTCCATGGGATTTTGGCATGTGTTGTGTTGGTTTGTTATGATTAGAATTACATATGAAGTTGCATCAATAATATTTAATTTGACAGTAACCATAGTGTATATCCATCAGCATTCACCCAAAATCATTCAACTACTTAACTAAGTCGAGCCTCGTGAAGTTGTATGACTTGATTTTAGCTCTCGAAAAGGGTTTAAAGTTACTATACATTGATAGTTGCTTAAACCCCAACAACAACTTCAGGGAAGGTACTTGTTTTTGCAAGCAAACCAACACTCTCACCATACTTAACTTAATTAGCCTGCATACAACCTCATATAATTTCTATAACTTTAATTCAAGAATGTAATGATGTACATTATTCACCTTATAAAATAATTGTATTTCTATTGTTAGTTCATCTACTAATGATTCAAAAAAAATAAAAAATTATACTGCCCGTTTTTCAATCTCAAGTTCCAGTATTTTCTTCCCAAAATGTTGCTTTAAAGTCATTATATCAAATCCACCAAAAAGTTTATTCTCAGAATACACAAAAAAAAAATATATGTATCACTAACTTTGATAATCTAATGTAACCAACACATTTTGTCCATTAATAGATTTTATCTTGATTAGTAGATGCAATAAACCCATCAGGTGATCAGTTTCATGTTTATAAAAGCACAAATGCAGATATAGACATAATTGCCACACCTCCTTCTTATCACTAAAATTTTGATATTTCTTGTAAAAAACTAATTTGAAACAATAATATTACCATTTACGGATTCACAATCTCTTAAACATTTATAACACAAGTTTCTTTCCTGCTACGGGTATCCTAATCATTGGTGTATCTTCTATATAAATATATAACACAATCTGTTCATAAACAGAACTGAATCACACACTTAGTATTGCACAATCTATCAAACCCTCAATTCTGCTTTCAGCATTTTCTCAAGGTTGGTAGGCACCCAAATTAATAATTTCTTGCCATTATCTCAATCAAACCCTAATTTTCAACAACTAATCAAATAAATCAACACAGATCTTAATTCTAATCAAACTATATATACACATACACATACACACACGATCAATACTTACACAAAACATACGAGATCATTAAGTTAGAAATAGCAAGAGAGAATTTGGAATCCATGGCCTATAACTGCTTTGAAGATGTAAATAACCGATCCTTTAAAATAAACTGCTGTTAGAATTAGAGAGAGAGAAGTGTTGGATGAATAATATAGAGAGAAAGAATGAATTGAGCAAATAAAGGAAAGGGATGGCGGTTTATATTTTTGGATTGGTAATTCGGAAATAACTGCTTGGTGGGGAATTAGAAAGTAACCGATCCATCAAGTTCCTATCTACTTGCCATGTTGAAATTTTGAGCTTTCTTACATTCTAAAGCATGCCACATAGGCAATAACGAAGTGACATTTATATTATATGTAGATTACGTACTTTATCATAAGTTTCGATCACATTAAGACAAGAGCACTCATAACCGTCCTAACCCACTAATTTAAAACAACTGTAAACCGATGTCAATTTAACCAAATCAATCATAAGTTATAATTAATTTTAAAATCAAGCCCCCCAAAAAACAGCCTTTTTTTTCTAACCAACAACTCAAAAGTAATACATAAAGTAAATAATGCATAGCACGTTATACATGCACTTTATATTTATTTCTATTGATCAAAACATACACCCCAACTCATACTCATGACAACAATGCCATCACCACCACCATCAACCACCAGCTACACCACCATCCCCATCTCCGGCACCGACGTCATATTCCGGTCGTTCCAAAACCTATCAACATTCTTGTCCCACCACCGTCCCTGGCCCGAATTCATCTCCACATTTTCCTCCTTCACTTGTCCAAATTCTTTCACAAGAATCCAATCAAACTTGAAACATTTCTCAATTAACTACGGCATTATCACCACATCATGTGCCGCAGTTTCTTTGCTAGGAAACCCGCTTAGGTTGCTAGCATTCGGCATTGTTTTCACATTATGGCTTGTGTTTTATTTTTTACGTGAAGATCCTATGGTTGTGTATGGACATCATGTGCATGATCATGTTGTGACTTTTGGGCTTGTTTTGGTTAGCTTTTTTTGTGTCTTGTGTTTAGGTTTTGGTTGGAATGTTGTCGTTGGGATCGCGGTTGGTGCTTTAATTTCGGTAGTTCATGCTGTTTTTCGTAACGATGAAGGGATTTATCTAGATGAATATGATGCAGTTTCAGAAGGATTGATTTCACCTAGAGTTCAAAATGTATAATATTGATATAGTGATTTGTTTGAGATCAAAAAGTTTAATTGATTGTTGTATGTTATTTCAGGGTTACTTTTTTATTTTTGGCTGTAAAGTGTGACTCATTTTGTTACTTTATATAGTTGTTTCACATTTTTTTATAATAATATTAATATAGGCATTTCTGCTTCGAATGAGCTCTTTAGCACGGACCCGGTTAAAACAATGTATGCTAGACCTCCCGCTGTCGAATAACGACACGAAGTTTCAAGTGAAATTCACTTTATTGTTTCACATAGCCTAGTTGGTTATAGAGATGGAGCCATTTAGAAAATATCCAGGTTGAGGTTGAACCAAAACCAGTATGTGAATCTGGTACCATTCAAGAGATGGATCATGTATATATTAGGGGTGTTTAGCTTATTTTGGTTTTGGTGTTACATATATATAACTATATAAGCTATACTTGCCCAAAAACTACTAGTAGCCTTTTTAAGCTAAATTTATTTTTTGTATATAAATAAGCCAATGTTGATGTTGACGAGTTTATTTTAAAGATTAGCTTCTAGCAATAAGCCAATAAGATAAGCTATACATCCCCTTAATCTTTGATCATATCTATGAATTTTGTGTTTTTACTTGAAAGGAACACATTATGGGGTCCATTTGATAAATCTGGAACTTCCCTCTTGAAAATATTTTCTTTTTAATCGATCTGGACTTCAGAATTCTAAGATTTGACTTTGACTCATGAATACATAAAATGTGGTCCCAATTTGACTGACAATTTGTCATTCAGTAAAGAACAATCAAATTACCAAACACTTTTCAGTTCCATAAAGTGGTTGAACATATGATGCCAAGATAAAATGTTAATATTGAATTAATGTTATATGATGTTAATTTGCAAGAAACTGTGCTACAATTAGATAGAAAATTGAGTAGAATTAACACTTTTAAAACTCAAACAACATGATAAGTTAATGTTGTGGGAAAACTGATTAGTAAATCTACTGACTAAATCTATCAAATTGAAGCTAATTAAACTAAATTCTACATCTTACTTCTCATTCTAACTAATTTTGCTAATGTTTCTTGAGCAGCCAAAGTTTGTGAATGATTATGGCCAAGCATCACTGTCCTGATACTAATACACGTCCGGCACAGCTCTTCACCATTGTCAAAATGCCCACCTCTTAACAACAATTTCGCTCTTGTCTCTAATAAAGTAGCTTTCAAAAGTGTCACGTCTTGCCATACATATTCGTCGATTCTCTGGTGTGAGTTCATCTTTTTCTTCCAACAAAGTGATCCGTGGCACCAATCTTGTATCTGTGACACAAAAGATTTTTCCACTTCTTCAAGAACATTTGTGCAGACTTTTAGTAGCTCCAAGGATGAGTTGCACCTTGAAAATGTAGTAAACGCTCGTATTGCTAAAGGGAGAGCTGTTTTCTTGATGAAGAAAACCATGTCGTTGGCTTTTAGTTGGACTAATGGTGGCTCGGATTTGAACCCAAATACAAGAAAAGCAGAAGCCCAAAGATGGTCTGCATTTGAAACAGGGTTTCCTGTTTTCCTTATGCCATGGATCGTTGCTTTTGCTGGGAGTAGACCCCCTTTAAGTTTTGCGAAACTTTGAGTTATGGGGTGAAACAAAATGTGGCATCCGGGATGTCTATTTGCTCTTCTGGCAAGCCCTAATTTGACTAACACAAGAGCTGAATCTTCTTCACTTTTTGAAGTTTGGTTCTCTAGAAACCCCGAACAACAAAAGAATGCCATGTTTGCACACTTGGCCCATTTCTTTAACCGGTTGTTTGAACCACTTATGCTGGTTGCAGCCGCTGCTAGTAAACTTGCTGACACAGGTAACGGAGCAAACCAGGCTCCAACCATAAGCATCTTTGAGGCAAGAACGTTTCTAGTCTCGTTAGCTTCATGCAAAATAGTAATGCAAAAGATCAAGACTTTAAGTAGAAACTTGTTGCTTCCCCAAAATACTTCATCAAAATGAGACACGGGTTCATCTAAACGGATATGATCAATGGCTTCAAAGAGGGTGGAGGGTGTAATTGCAAGTTCAGAAAGTAACGATCCGATCACCGACAACCCAAAACTCGATCTTCTCAGTTTCTCATTAAACTTTCCAAGAATTTCAACTTCTTGAGCAGGGTATTCTTTCTTTCGTCTTCCTTTCATTATAAAGAATGCATCTTTCAATGTCAGTGGCTGAAGTTGCATTGGATCAAAGCTCATTACTCTTGGGAGCCTAGTTGTTATGATAACATGTGAACCACCTGTGTTTCTTGGTATCAAATCATGTAAATCTTTCCCTTCCCACCAATCTTTTTCTGTTTCAAGATTATCAATGATCAGTAGATATGGCATATCACGAAATAGTTCCCGTTTTACCCTCTTGAAAGCTTCTGTTTCTTGCTCATCAAAGCTTCTGATCCTCCCTCTTTCTTTTTCTTCATCAGCGCTTACATCTATCCCTAGACTCAACGACAAATTCAGTATGCTTTGTCTGAAATACCGAGCTTCCCCACCGACCCATAACACCATCTTGTATCTATGAGAATATCTATGAGCAAATTCTAATGCCAACTCAGTTTTTCCAATTCCTGGATCTCCATTGATGCACACAATGCCACTTACAAAACTTTTGTACTTGCCACTCTTTGTTTTCTTGTATTTAGGCCTTTTCAGCGAGTTTCTCCCAATAACCGGCTTCGGTTCCTTACACTTTCCAACTTCTAAACTTATAAACTTCCCATTTCTACTTCCATCAACCTCACTTTCTTCGTCTGCAAGCCCTTCTGACGTTCCCGGTGTCCCTCCTTTACTAACATTAACATTACTTTCATTTTCAACGTCCACGCATCCAAAAAATGCCATTTCAATCTCGGCCAGCTCCTTTTCTCGTCCCACAAACAACTTGTTCTTCGGATAAGGGATTTCATCGATATTATCTATTTCCCTTTCAGCCACACTCATTCTCCCAAGTCTCCCCTTCAATATCCCAGCTGTCTTTGACACACATAACCGCCAATTACCCTCGTTTGCTTCATGTTTAAAGTCGTGTGCCTTCATCAACCCGTCTATCACCTCTTTACATTCTTTACTGTCTGCATTTTGAGCTAAAAGATTTGCAACTTCATTTGAATCGGTATCAAAGAACAAGGGGATTAGATTCTTCTTTTGAGCAAAGAATCTAATCTCTTCTAGACTTAAATAACTCGACACACTCTCTTTAGTAACCACTACAACCCCAAATGTGGCTGAACAAATAACTCTATCCGCAATTTCATGACTCTGCGAATCCGAGTATTTTGCTCTGTCAGCAACAAAACAAGCAATTCCTTGTAACTCTAACTCTGACTTAAGCCATTTGCAGAACCTAATCAAGTTCGGGTTTTGCCCATGGTATCCAATATAAACATCACAACTTCTTAATTTCGCATTTGCAGGCGAAAAAGACCCTTTTTGGAATGAAACTCTTGGAACAGGAAATGAGAATGAAATCCTAGGTGCAGTTGCATTATTAGCATTAGTACTAGTATCAGAAGAAGTTACCGGGACACAGTTGACGATTTTGAGCTTCGTTTCATCCAAAAAATCGTACCTTTCTGAAGGTGGAGTATAGGAAGTACTTGGAATATCATCATTGCCCGAACCACAATACGAAACAGGGGTGGATGGGTGAGTGAATGTAGTTGGAGTAGTGGCACCAGTAGTAGTACTATTAGTGGCTGTTTCGTGTTCTTGCAGGTGATTCGGGTCATCTCGAGTGGCTCTAGGAGATATATAAGGGGATTGCAGTGCAGATACAAAGGCAGAAGATGGTGGTGAGATTAAAGATGGTGAGTTATATGGTGATGTTGCTTGAACAATGTTTGTCAAGATTTCTTTTCTTGGTTTTTGATTTAAATTTGATATTTTTATTGTAAGGTTTTTGGTGGCTGCAGTTTCTTGATTCATATTTTTTAACAAAAAACAGTCAAGGAATCTAAAAAAGATTGGATTTTTATTCAAAGATTATTACAATCACATCAAAAGGGATTGTTCATGTTGCTCCAAGATATCATTGCTGTTTAGAGGAATCAATCAAGAAAAAGAAGTTAGATTCTAGTTGGCTCAAATTTATGCTGACAGAAGAACAAGTCAAAAAAACAAAGATTTAAAATCTGTGGTGCTGATTTTGATTGTGATTGTGATTGTGACTGATATATATACAAAAAATATGTACATATATAAAAGAAAATGTTGTATGATGAATGCAACAGTAGACTTTATGAACAAGAAGTTACATACATGTGAAATAATACATCATCTTTTGTGGGCCTTTATTAGTCAGAACTCAGAAGTACTACTATCAACTAAAACCCCACAAAATTTAACCTTTTTTCACAGACATGAAATAAATAAAATTTTGACAGTTTCTTGATAAAGATGATGATTGAAGTACAACACTTTACCTGGAAATCTTGGGAGATAATGCTTATGTTTTAGATCTTTTGTTGTTGCTATTTTAATGAAGATTTGAAACAGGTAAGAAAGATCCACAAAGTTTGAACATAAAATAATTGGTTTAAGTGGCACAATAAGAAGCTGCAGAGAGTGTATTATGGAGTAAACAAGCCATTTTTTAAACATATTTCTATACATAAAGTAAGTATTTTTATTGGGGTTTGGCAATTTCTTTTTGTTTTATGTGTTGTCTAGTTTACAATTCAAAATCTTGGGAAATTACTATAATAGACAAAGATAAATTTGAATGAAATAGTGGAATCTAACATGGGAGTTCAGTCCAAGAATATGGTCAGAAAAGTGGTTTTAAGAAGAAAGAAAAAGGCTTTGAAACCACCACCTTTTAGCTTAACGATCCGGTGTTCAAAGTTCTTGATAAGTAAAACATAAAATAACGGAGAAAGTTAAAAAACGATGAATATCTCGATTAGGTTTCATACATTTGAGTCAAAAAAAATTATTGTGCGAATAATCCAACTAAAGAAAAATGAAAAATCAGTTTTTTTTTTTTGAAAAGTCAAAAAAGTTTTTTTTTGAAAAATCAGTTAACTCTATAAACAAATGCTTTGGGAGATGAAAATCCAGAGCTTGTTGGCAATGTGATGTTTAATTAACTAATTAATGTTTAAGAATAAATTATAAGGGAAAGAACTAATTATTAAATAGTTTGATTCCTTGGCCAGCCAAGTTGAGGTCCGGGGTAAATGTTAAAAAAAAATTGTTTCCTTTTGCCTGACATGTGTTTGATGGCAACAGTGTTCCTGAATTTGAAAACATATTTGATCTTTTAAGCATGGCATACTTTCCCTCACCATTAATTATGCTTTTTCAATGTACCAAATAAGCACCATGCCCTTCACTTTCTCTTTTTTTTTTCTGTTTTTTTCTATGCGTAAAATATATATTTTTCTAAATATAAAGAATTTTTCTATAAATATGCTTGGCATTGGGACTTTGAGAGAGTTATTGCAGTAAATAAAAAGGAGAGAAGGGTGGCTTTGAGATCTTTCCATCTCAATATCATCTTTCTGTAGTTCCTACATGATAAATGCAAATCTTTTAAGTCCTCTCCAATAACAAAAATCTTTTCCTCACTTCTTTCTATTACTATATCGGTTTTCTCTCCAAAACGCACCCAAGAACACTCCTTCTCAATATGAACTCTTCCTCACATTTTTATTTCTATTTTATTTTAACCCAAAGTTTAATAAACCATTATTTTTATAAATATAGAATATTGTATTAATAACTTTAAGTTATTATATTAAAAAAGATAAACATAACTTTACAAATATGTTAATACTATAATTTTTAGAAAACTTTAAAACCATTTTATAACTAAAGTACAAAAAATAACTAAACTGAAAATATATACATATATAAGTGTGAAGTATTGAATTTAAAGGGACTAAATCTGAAAATTCTTTCTATATATCATCTTCTTTATTGGAGACCTACAAAAACATATACATACATCAAAATTACCTCACCTCTCTCTTCCTCGCTCGTCGAACAGACCACCCACGACGATGAGGTCGTCGACGACCTCGCTGCCATTAGTGTCCTCGTCGATGAGCTCCATGAAAAGCTGTCGACGAGCATATTGTATTCGGCCTTATGGATGGATAATGATATATTATTGAATATGAAATTTTATTTAAAAGAACTTCCTAGAAAATTCTTTAAGATTTTTAAGGTATTGATATTAAAATTTGTATTTTGTTATGTTCAAATTCAGTATGTAGATTTTGATAAATAAATTACTACTCTACAATTTATACATGTAATAAGTTATTAATGACAACTTTTAAGGTTATCATTATCATTTTTCTATTTTTAATTGTGTTTTCGGAAGGTGTTGACTATATTGTTTTAACCGGATCCACGTTAGAGAGTTCCATCACTCGATATCTAGTAGGGAAAAAACCCCCTCAAATAGTTCGTTTAAAGGTATGTTTAAGAAAAACAAACCTTGGACTTCAAATAAAAAAACTTTTGTCTATGGATACAAAGATCAGATCAATAGTTTTATCCTAACTTTTGGCATGACGAAAAGGTCTCTCTATCCTATTTAGAAATAGGTTATCTACATCTCGTCAAAATCGGTATTGAGTGTTAGGTTATCTATCAATAAACTAAAACAGGATTGAGACATTCTTTAACTGACATGTGGCATATTCCTTGTTTAACACGCGTCCTTTATGATTTATTAAATACTAGATTAAACTCGTGCGATGCACGGTATATTAAGAGAGAATAACACAATTATTTTTAATGTGTTAAAGTAACCACATATGAAAAATTAAATCCAAAAATGATAAACGAAACCATTCAGTGCGTTGAACGGAATTAAGCAAAATGATACAAATATTGTTAAAGTGTGAAAGTAACCACAAAAATAAAATTCAAAGTAAAGTAGATAAACAAAACCATTAAAGTAATATCTATTTGAATGAAAATCAAAGATCTGTTAACATTTCTTTGAAAACCACGTTAGTTGTAATATTGGTAGGCTTTCCATCTTTGTCTAGTACTAAAACCTTCAAACCTTTTTTGCTCTTAACTCTTGAAAGGGCAACATATAATTGACCGTGACTAAAAACTGGATTCTTAAGATACAAACCAACTTCTGAAAGTGTTTGTCCTTGGCTCTTGTTAATAGTCATGGCGAAAGAAACAGATATGGGAAATTGTCGCCTTTGAAACCGAAATGGGATTCGACTATCTGAAAGTACCAATTTCATTATTGGAATGAATGTGATGTTTCCAACATTTGTTCCTGAAATAAAATCTGCTTCTATTACCCGTTCTCCAAGCTTACGAACCTTTAGTCTTGTTCCGTTACACAATCCAGCTGGTTGATCAATATTTCTAAGTAGCATGATGGGAACATTTTCTTTCAACACCAAACGATGGTTTGGAAGGCCAGATAATTTTATACCTAACGATCAACTTTGAGGTGATAAACATGTAAAGGTGTTAATCATGTATAAAAACAAACTTAATAAGTAGAGCTAATAAAAGAATACATACCATTGAGAAAATCTGGAGTGTATAGATCGTTGTTAAAGTCTTCACCTATATCTGTTTCACATATCGTATCAGAACTCAAGTATACTCGTTCTTCTCCGGGAAGTTTATTCAAAATATGATTGTTGATTTCATCAACAGCTTCATGTGTCGGTGCTAGTATGGCCTTGTCTTTAAAGAAGGTGGGACTAACAAAGTTTGAAGACAATTCTGGATAAATTGCATTAACAATTGCATCGACGGGTTTAGCGACATCATTCTTGATGAGTATGTCATCTGGAATTTCAATTAGTGCCTGACATCCCTATGAGGTATGTCAATACGGTATCCATCCTCGGCATAGGCAAACAGCAGGGGATATTGCAAAGCAAGGTATTGAGGATGTAAACTCACTAATACGTTGCAAACCATGAGAGTGACTTTCGATTATAATGTCTCGTTTGTCAAATTGTTGGAGTGTGATCATTTTATTATAAATCGCATGTCCGGGAATAGTTTAAGCCTACGGGGTCACACAAAAAGACACGGTAACTCGATAATATTAATTGATATGTTAAAGTAATATATTAATTAGTTTGATCACGAAATGATTAATTAAATATAATTAAAGGGTTAGTTGTATTTAATTAATTAAAAGGAGGATTAAAAATGTGAAAGTGGTCAAATTCCACCAAGTGGTCAAATTCCACCAAGTGGTCAAATTCCACCAAACCTAATTAAGTCCTATAAATAGAGGCTTAATTCTTGGTTTTTCACACACATAATTTCACATTACTTTTCCTCTCCTTTTGCTCCCTTTTTCTTTGAAGTGCCGATTCTCTTTTTTATTAAGGGGAATTACTTCTTTGAAGATTAAGGTTTTAGAACAATTCTTTGAAGTGCCGATTCTCTTTTTTATTAAGGGGAATTACTTCTTTGAAGATTAAAGTTTTAGAACAAAGGGTTGTTCGGTTAAGTGATCGGGGTACTAGCATACATTATACGGGGTGTCTAGTGTGCGATCGTAGAGGGGTTTTGTTTTAAACCCTACTTGATAATAATATTATTGTTATTATATTTTTATTGGAGCTTTGCAAAAGGTACACAACTCAATTCTATTCTTTGTTGATTAATATGATTGCATATATGTTTGATATTTCTTCCGTTGCGCTTACTCGTGATTATATGTTTATATATATGACATATTCTAACAGTGGTATCAGAGCCACATATGTGATCTATTAATTACAAAGTTCAAAACTTGAAGGGGGGTTTAAGGGTTGGTTGATTTTAATTAATTGTTAAATAATTAAAGGTTGTTTTCTTATTTTTCATTAATTAAAATCGGTTGTTTAATTAAATAATATAAGGGTTTTTCTTTTTTGTTTAATTAAAATTTTAACCTTATTCAATGGAGATTGAAACCCTCAAGCAAGTTTTGAATTGTGAATTGACATGTTTTATGTGATGAATTGCATGATTATGTGTATCTTAATTATTTAAAGTTGTTAAATAATAGTAAAATCACAAGAAATTCATGCAAAATCAATTGTGATTTTACTGAATATATAGAGATATATTGTGCAAAGAATAATGATCCAATAAGTAGGGTTAATTATAAGATAATTGTGTGACAATGTGAATTTTTCGTGTAAATTTTCTGATCTGCGACAGTTTACTAAAAAATTCATAACAATTAATCGGTAATGAGCTGGAAGTCGAAATTTAAACTGTAGATTGTCGACTCATAGGGCTACAACTTTGTAGTTCTGGTCGAAAGCTGAATCGGACCAGAAACAGGCTTAAACTGGTCGTGAATCTACTGGAAATCTCCAGACAGCATGTATTTATGTGTTTATGTGCTAAATGTTAGTTATTTTGTTTAAAGGCTTACGCAATCAAGGAAACTTGATGTATGTGGTCCTTTTCTTCGGAAAGGGGAGCCGGGATTAAACATATGCATGAACCATAGTGACCATGTTTAGGTGGCCTACCTTAACTTGTTACTTGATTAAGTAGTTCGGAATTAGCATGTTTATTAATTTTTGTATTATTTATAAGTTGTATAAAGATGATGCAAAAATTGGTTTTAAAATAAACTTGACTAAGAACTATCGAAATAGAGATTTCATTAAATATTATGTTTCGAAGATTATGCATGAGTCTTCAAACATAAACCTTTGATTCATATCAAATGCATTACCCATTTAAAGTTAAGTCAATGCCACCCACTTTGCTAAGAACACTTGCCAGTGCTTTTTGCTCTACGTGAGACGTAGGTGAATTGTATCTCTTCAAGGTAGATTACCACTCGTTGTGAGACAGCGGTGGACTATCTACATGTTCTTAATTGGGCGACTTAAACGAGTTAAGAGGTGAGACCTTAACCCGTGGCATAAGATGGGACAAAACATGTTTACAAAACACTTAATACCCCTTTACAGTGTTGTTGTAAGTCCCATAAATCTAGGAGTTGCATGAATGCAATTATCGATTTTCGATTACCTTTTGAATATCGTCATTTCTAGCAGATCAACTGATGAAATGATTATATGTCAAGTTGGATCCTAGCCTTAGTGAAAGAATTTGTTAGATGAATTTAACAAGGGTAAAATTACATTTCTTAAGGGTAATTATCGGAATACTGATAATTGAACTTTTGTCTGTTTTGTGGATGGCAACAAACAATACCACTCAAAACATACACCAATCGGTATTTAGGTCGATGTTGGAAAGGGAAAAGCTTTCTGGGCCAAATTTCAATGATTGGTATCGTCAGCTCAGGATCGTTTTGAGAGCTGAAAGGAAATACCAAGTCCTTGAAGAGCCAAGACCCGTTGCTCCTGAAGCTAATGCTTCTAATGAAGCACTAGCGGAATATGCGGCTGCATATGATAGACATAATGAGGTCGCTTGTCTGATGTTGGGAAGCATGAATGCTGACCTACAAAAGCAATTTGAGCATTCATTTCCATGTGATATGCTTACTGAACTCAAGTCTATGTTCGAGAAGCAAGCTGGAGTGGAGTTGTTCGATCTTATCGATGTACTTCATGACTTGCGACATGAACAAGGAACACCGGTGAGTGCTCATATCCTTAAAATGAAAGGATATTTTGAGCAGTTGGATAGGTTGGATTATGCTTATGCAAAGCCAGTACAAATTGGTATGATTCTCAAGTCCTTATCTAAGGATTTTGAAGAGTTTGCACGCAATTATACTATGCATAGCATGAATAAAACCGTTACGGAACTTCTTGCCATGGCTAATGAGTATGAAAAGAAGATTCCGAAGAAAACTGCTACTCCCCAAGTTCTCATGATCAAGGGGGGAAAGGTCCAAAAAGGCAAACAACCGAAGGGAAAGGGCAAGGTTGAAGGTAAAGGAAAGCAAGTTGTTGCTGCTCCTAAACCTAAGAAGACCCCTCCAGCGAAGAAGGAACATCCCGCTAAGAACCTACCTTGTTACCATTGTAATGAAGTGGGTCATTGGAAGCGGAATTGTCCAAAGTATCTCGCTGAGTTGAAGAAGAAGCAGCCCGGTTCGTCCGGGACTTCAGGTATATTCTTCACCATTGAATTATATTCATTTTCTAAGCGGAATTCATGGGTTTACGACACTGGGTGTGGTACTCATATCTGTAATTCATTACAGGGGCTTAGAAGGGGAAAGAAGCTGAAGCCGTGATCTTTACAACTGTTCGTGGGAAATGGCCTACCTGCAGCTGTAGAAGAGATCGGCGATTATCATTTGGTTTTACCTAGTGGTTTAATAATTGTTTTGAACAATTGTCATTATGCACCTTCTATTACTAGAGGTGTTATTTCAGTTTCTTTGTTGAAAAACAACGGATTCGTTAATGTCTTTAATGATATTGGTATTTCAGTTTCTCGAAATAATGTTCATTATTTTGATGCTATTGATTGTGATGGTATCTATGAAATTGATATGCGTGGTTGTGATTCAAAGGATAATTCAATGTATAATGTTAGCAAACGAGTCAAGCCCAATTCGGACTCGACTTATCTTTGGCATTGTCGACTTGCTCATGTTGGCAAGAAACGCATTGAAAGACTTCAAAGGGACGGTGTCTTACAAACAAATGATGAATCATTTGAAAAATGCGTATCTTGTTTTTCCGGCAAAATGACAAGGAAACCTTTTCAAAATAAACCGGAAAGGGCTAAAGAGCTACTTGGACTAATACATTCGGATGTATGTGGCCCATTTAGACATGTGTCAAGGAGAGGTGCTAACTATTTCGTCACTTTTACGGATGATTTCAGTCGTTATGGTTATGTTTACTTGATTAAACATAAACATGAAGTCTTTGAAACATTCAAGGAATTTAAAAGTGAAGTGGAGAATCAACTCAGTAAAACCATCAAGGTCCTTCGTTCGGATCGCGGTGGTGAATACTTAAGTCAAGAGTTTAAAGATTATCTTAAAGCTTGTGGAATAGTTCAACAGCTTACTCCTCCATATACTCCTCAACACAATGGTGTTTCGGAGAGGAGGAATCGAACATTGTTGGAAATGGTTCGATCAATGATGAATCATACAACTCTTCCTTTTTCGTTTTGGGATTATGCCCTAGAGACTGCTGTTCGCATTCTCAATATGGTTCCAACCAAGAAGGTTGACAAGACACCGCATGAATTGTGGCATGGGAGTGTTCCCATATTGTCTTACTTAAAGGTCTGGGGATGTGAGGCACTCGTGAAACGAGATACGCCTGACAAACTTGAATCCAGATCTGTTAAGTGCATCTTTGTAGGATACCCAAAGGAAACGATGGGTTACTATTTCTACTTTCCTACGGAAAACACTGTCAGTGTCAAACGATATGCTGAGTTCTTTGAAGAAAAACTCATATCTCAAGAAGACAGTGGGAGGATTGTTGAACTTGATGAGCATCAAGAAGATGTGTCAACTTCTAAAGACGCTAGCAATCTTCAACTTGGGGGGGAGAATGTTCAAAGAGATGAATCTCAAAATGAACTACAAGTTGAAGATGAAGGATCATCTTAGCCATAGCAGCGTACTATGACTTTGAGATATGGCAAATGGATGTCAAAACCGCTTTCTTGAATGGTCTTATTGACAAGGAAGTTTATATGGTACAACCAGAAGGTTTTGTCGATCCTAAATATCCCAACAAAGTATGCAAACTTCAAAGGTCCATTTATGGACTAAAGCAAGCATCAAGAAGTTGGAATAAAAGGTTTGATGAAGAGATCAAAAGGTTTGATTTTGTTCAGAATCCTGATGAGCCATGTGTATATCGCAAAGCTAGTGGGAGTAATGTTACTTTCCTTGTCTTGTATGTCGATGACATATTGATAATAGGAAATCACATTCCAATGTTGAAAGACGTCAAATCTTATCTTGGAAAGTGTTTCGCTATGAAAGACTTGGGTGAAGCAGCATTCATACTTGGAATCAAAATCTATAGAGATAGAAGTAGACGGTTGATCGGATTAAGTCAAAGTGCGTATATAGATAAGATCTTGAAAAGATTCAAGATGGAAAATTCTAAGCGCGGGAACTTGCCTATGCAAGAAGGACTTAGTTTATCCAACAAGAATGGTGCTTCTACACCTGAAGAGGTGGAGCGTATGAAGAGAATCCCTTATGCTTCTGCGGTGGGATCTATCATGTATGCGGTAAGATGCACTAGACCTGATGTTGCGTTCGCGCAAAATATAGTAAGCCGATATCAGCAAAATCCCGGAGAGGATCATTGGACTGCTGTGAAAAACATTCTTAAGTACATGCGTGCTACTAAAGAATTGTTTTTGGTGTATGGGGGAAATCCGGATCAAGAGCTTAAAGTCACTGGATACTGTGATGCTGGATTTCAGACTGATAAGGATGATACCAAGTCTCAGTCAGGGTATGTCTTCATTTTGAATGGAGGAGCAGTAGATTGGAAAAGCAAGAAGCAATCTACCGTTGCTATGTCTGCTACAGAGTCTGAGTATATAGCTGCTTCGGATGCAGCAATGGAAGCTGTCTGGATCAGAAAGCTTATTTCTGGACTTGATGTGATGCCATCAAATAACACACCTATGGATCTGTACTGTGACAATTCTGGAGCAATTGTCATTGCCAATGAACCTGGGGTTCAAAAAGGTGCCAGACATTACCAAAGGAGATATCACTATGTTCGAGAGCAAATCGAATCACGTGAAATCAATTTACTCAAAGTTCACACAGATAATAACTTGGCGGATCCTTTTACAAAGGCATTGTCGAAGGGAAAGCTCAATAAGCATGCAGAAGGCTTAGGTCTTAAATATTGCTAAGTTATATCATGTAAATCTGTGATTAGTATTTGGATAATGGGATGTTAAACAATTGTTATTTTTAATAAATGAATTTTTATACGCGGTATAAGTGGTTTCATTTCTATAATAATTGTGTCCTATATTTGCATGTTTAATCCATGAATATTAGGTGAATATTCTAAATGTCTATTGTCGATTAATTATATGGGAATATAATTAAAGTAAGACAATTGTGAGAGATTGGTGAAAATATTTAAGGGAATATTTTGAAGATGGTGGATCGTACCAAACTCACATGATATTCAAAAGGGGAATATTGGACTTACCCCACAGAACGAATTATCATTTTATGGATCGGCGTCATTAAATGAAATTCGTGAAATGGTTACTTTATTTATCCTTTGACTTGAGATACAAGTGAGTTATGCTTGTGTGGATTGCATTTCTTGATTGTAGTTCTAACTGTCCTGAACAAGGCAGTAATAAAGGGCTATTTTCAGAAATGTTAAGAAACGACATGGCCAGACACTTGTAGTCAATACAGGATTTGTTCCTTCAATTTGCAACTGAAGTATGATACCATTTGGCGCCCTCATTAATTAATTGAAGATGTTTGTGTGGCCACACCCAAATGAACTCAAGAAGTTGTCTTGACTAATTTGGTAATCTTAATTAATTGTTGAAATGAGAAACATAATCGTTAAGTTATGAAATGACATTGATCCATATTCATAATTAACAAGGGTATCTGAACAAAGGGATATTAAAGACTAAATCATTTCAACTTGGCAATTTAAGAATCTATTCTTAAATATTTCCGGGAGCATTGGAGTGTTGCTAGACGCCAACCAATGTTATTGCCTTTATAATAACATGCTCAAGTGGGAGCTGTTGGAGTGTGATCATTTTATTATAAATCGCATGTCCGAGAATAGTTTAAGCCTACGGGGTCACACAAAAAGACACGGTAACTCGATAATATTAATTGATATGTTAAAGTAATATATTAATTAGTTTGATCACGAAATGATTAATTAAATATAATTAAAGGGTTAGTTGTATTTAATTAATTAAAAGGAGGATTAAAAATGTGAAAGTGGTCAAATTCCACCAAGTGGTCAAATTCCACCAAGTGGTCAAATTCCACCAAACCTAATTAAGTCCTATAAATAGAGGCTTAATTCTTGGTTTTTCACACACATAATTTCACATTACTTTTCCTCTCCTTTTGCTCCCTTTTTCTTTGAAGTGTCGATTCCCTTTTTATTAAGGGGAATTACTTCTTTGAAGATTAAGGTTTTAGAACAATTCTTTGAAGTGTCGATTCTCTTTTTTATTAAGGGGAATTACTTCTTTGAAGATTAAAGTTTTAGAACAAAGGGTTGTTCGGTTAAGTGATCGGGGTACTAGCATACATTATACGGGGTGTCTAGTGTGCGATCGTAGAGGGGTTTTGTTTTAAACCCTACTTGATAATAATATTATTGTTATTATATTTTTATTGGAGCTTTGCAAAAGGTACACAACTCAATTCTATTCTTTGTTGATTAATATGATTGCATATATGTTTGATATTTCTTCCGTTGCGCTTACTCGTGATTATATGTTTATATATATGACATATTCTACAATAAAATCGATATCTCCGACAATCAATGCTGCAATCTCTGGAGCAGTTGGAAGGTTGTACTGACGGCCATCCTTTTCTCGTGTACCATAAAGCCTTAATTTGAATCTTTCTTTAGGGTTGTCAACATAACGATCCCTAGCCATTCTAAACATTTTCACCAATGGGTTACAACGATCCAGAAGGTTTTTAATATCTCTGATTAAAACCTTGTCTAATTTTTCATTTTTTTTGCGACCTGAATGTTGATGTGAGCTGTGCTTGGAAAAAATAATAGTTTAATGATGACATAATATTGAAAAGTACAATTTAGATAATGAATTAGAGAGGATCAAACCTGGATGCGTTGAATCTGTACGTGATTTTCTTCAAGTGGAACTAATCCACCCATTCTATGACAATTCTGGCCTTGCAATCTATATATATACATAAGGACCTCGACCATTATTTAATTTATGATCAACCTTACCACCCATAGAGGTAAAGGAAAACATTGTATTATATCGGCGAATGTTTTCCATAAAGTGTTTACTCTTGGGATGATTATTGTTGTATAAATTCCATAATAAGGAATTGAAGGTGGTTTTCTTGCTAATTAAAAGTGGAAGGACAATCTTCCCACGAGTACAACACAAAGAAAAACCCCGGCCTTTCTTCCCATGTGTAGATCCTCTCGATCAGCATACCACATCAAGGCGCCACATTTATTACATGGATATGATATGAACCCATCCCATAATAGGCTCGCATCATGCCATAAGTTAAGTGTAGAACTCACTCCCAAAGCTAGCTCAAAGGAGGAGGGGACACCTAGGCTTATAAACCACCAACCAATCCCATACTTGGCCGATGTGGGATCGTAACAATACCCCACCCTTTGAAGAGCCAACGTCCTCGTTGATTACGGCTATGTTGGTCACGGTTGGCACCCTTCTTTTTGGGTCCAAGCCACCACTCCATAGGCCACCCACTCCGAGCTCGTTGGTCACGGCTATGTTGGTCACGGTTGGCACCCCTTCTTTTTCGGGTCCAAGCCACCACTCCAAGTGTTGGAACCTCGAAAGGTAGGGCCGGCTCTGATACCAATTGTTGGATTTCACAGGCCCTCACTCACACACACAAGACACTCAATATATGTTGATGTATGTAAATATGCGTATGAGATGAAATATGAAAGTTTCTGTATTCAACGCCAAGTTGATAAAGAAGGCCGTTTTGAGAGTCGGTTTCGTAGAAGGGGTCGCCCAGGCTGCGGCAGCAGCAAGAACCGGGTTTTGGTTCATATAGGGTCTGATTTTGTGATTGTAAAACAGCAGAAGAGGATGGCGTTAAGGTTGTTCGAGTCAAGTGTTGTCGTGAGAGAAACGGGGTGTACCATTCAAGACAACGGGGGTGACCGTGATGAACAAAGGAGGCTGTTCATGTGGTTGTTTTGCAGCCGTTTTGTGGCTATTTCAGGGCTGTTATACAGCATAAGACAGAGACAATTTGGGTGTTTGTGTCAGTCGTTGTCGAGGGTGAAGTACTGGTTAGGATGACGGGGGTGACGGGTGAACACCGGTGAGTCTCATGGGCTGTTAGTCGTGATCAAAAGAGAAGAAAAGGGGCTGTCTCAAGACGTTTTTCAGTAGGGGGCTGTTGTGTTTTGAAGTCCTTGATCGGGTTGTTCGTGATAAGAGGAGATCGGCGTTATTGCATGAAAAACGAGCGTAGAAGATCCATCAAAGCAGGTGGCTTTGGATTCATCTCGTTTGGCAATGTGAAGGAAGACGTTATAAGCAGGTGGCTTTGTTTTCTTGTCGATGGAAAGGCCTCTTGAACAAGGGTGATCAGAAAAGGAAGAGATTGGTGAAAGAACACGGTGACATTATGGTGTTGGAGTTCAAATCGTGTGGCTTTGGATGTAACCGGGGTAGAGGTTGTTGATCCGTGATAAGTCAAGATTGTTAGTGAATGGTTCCAACGTGGTGCCATGTGAGATGTTACAAGTGTGGTGGTTTTTATTTGTGTTGAGTCGAGACGACTTGAACGTGACCAAGGTGAGGGTCGGGTGTTCATTAATGGTCGAGATGGTTCAACTAGAAGGTGATTTGGCTGCTGTGACGAAGGTTGTGAATAACCGATTAAGGGGGTGAATGTTGGGTTAATCGGGTCATTCACGTGTTACAGGTCATGGGTCCAACATATGAGTTTGACGAGTATTATAGTAGCATTGTTTATACACATGTTTAATAAAAAAAGTGGCAGAGGTTTGACCGAATCATGGGGATTGAAGACCAAGTTTTTAGGATTCACTAGTATGTGAACGTTGGTTTACCAAGAAAATAGAAGAACATGGACGTGCATCTGTTTGTGTTATTTGTTATATATAGGATAGTAGTTTCATTTTTGGGTTAAGTGCACGGAAATGTAATCAACTAAGGCCGAAAAGTTATTGTGTACATGAACTTACAAAAGGTTTATTGTATACATGAACTTACAAAAAGTTATTGTGTGCATGAACTTACAAAAAGTTATTGTGTGCATGAACTTACAAAAAGTTATTGTGTGCATGAACTTACAAAAAGTTATTGTGTGCATGAACTTACAAAAAGTTATTGTGTGCATGAACTTACAAAACTTCTATTATTGTGTGCGGTGGTTTGACATCGTTTTTCATCAGTGATTGTGTTTGTTATTCATTTATTTGACATCATCATCATCAAGATATGGAGATCCGATTTTATTTTTTTTTAAATTCTTATGGTTGTAAATTCTGATGAATGTGTGTAGTTAGAACTAGTTTTTTGACCCCAGGGGGACGTTGTCCGGGATCGACACTGCGTCATGCAAGCATTTATACATACAACGGTACCTAAAAGTTTGGAAACTTAAAATTTACTATAGTTTAGTTAGAAACCTTAATGTAAGAGATAGAGAGTAAAGAAAAAAAAGATTTGATGATTAAAGTTAGAAACCCAAAGTTAATTGATAAAAATTAAAAACTTTAAAACTAAACTATAATTAAGTTTGTATACAAAAAGTTAGACTAAAGTTAAAAAACCAATAAGTTAAGTGGTACAAATAAGTTAAAAACGTTAAAATAAGAGATAGAAAGTAGAAAAAAAATTTAAAAAAATTGATGATTAAAGTTAAAATCCAAAGTTAATTGATAAAAATTAAAAACTTTAAAAGTAAGTTAAGTGATAAAAATAAGAAACTATAAAAATATACAATCGTAAAAAAAAAAAAAAAAAAAAAAAAAAAAAAAAAAAATAAAAAAAAAAAAAAAAAAAAAAAAAAAAAAAAAAAAAAAAAAAAAAAAAAAAAAAAAAAAAAAAAAAAAAAAAAAAAAAAAAAAAAAAAAAAAAAAAAAAAAAAAAAAAAAAAAAAAAAAAAAAAAAAAAAAAAAAAAAAAAAAAAAAAAAAAAAAAAAAAAAAAAAAAAAAAAAAAAAAAAAAAAAAAAAAAAAAAAAAAAAAAAAAAAAAAAAAAAAAAAAAAAAAAAAAAAAAAAAAAAAAAAAAAAAAAAAAAAAAAAAAAAAAAAAAAAAAAAAAAAAAAAAAAAAAAAAAAAAAAAAAAAAAAAAAAAAAAAGAAAAAAAAAAAAAAAAAAAAAAAAAAAAAAAAAAAAAAAAAAAAAAAAAAAAAAAAAAAAAAAAAAATCCAACAAGATATACTAGATATTCTGTTTGGAAGAGGAGCGAAAATTACATATTTGATGTTAAAGTTAAACGTATTAAAGGCAGGGATAAATTATTGTGTAGAGTAATATACCGTTTGAAATACCAACTAATTAATTTTGAGTCAATATTGTCCGTTGATGTTGTTAGGATATGAGAACATATAAACATATAATCACGAATACGCGCAACGGAAGAATCGAATATGCAATCATATTAATTAACAAAGAGAGAATCGAAACGTGTACCTTTGCGCAAAGCTTCCAATAATATTATTAATAATAAGATTATTATTATTTAGGGTTTAAAGTAAAACCCCTCTACAATCGCACACTAGACACCCCTTATACCGTATGCTAGTACCTGATCACGAACTCACAAACCCGTTGTGAATCTCTCTTAATTCGAAAACCCCATGAAACGAAAACTAATGTTGTAGACTAACAAAAGTAAAACTCATAATTAATGTGTAGCATTAATTATATATACATGTTGCATATGGTTTATCGAACTTACAAAACCGAATAACCCTATGTGGGTTTCGGTCGAACTCAAATAGAGGAGAGAAAGAGAGGAGATTTTGTGTGTGAAGAATGTGAAAAACCCTTAAGCCTAAGCCCTCTATTTATAGACTTAATGATAGGGTTTAATGACTTGGTGACCAAGTCAATTAAGGATTCTAATGAGGCTCAAAAACCGGCCCCTTCCCCTTAGAATTAGAGTCCAACTCTAATTTCCTAATTTCACATTTAATCCTCCTTTTAATTAATTAAATACAATTAACCCTTTAATTTATTTAAATTAATCATTTCGTGATCTAATTAATCAATATATTACTTTAATATACTAATTAATAGTATAGAGTTACCGTGTCATTTTGTGTGACCCCGTAGCTTAAATTACTTCCGGACATGCGTTTATTATAACGTGATCACATACCAACAGCTCCCACTTGAGCATGTTATCATAAAGGCAATAACATTGGTTAGCGTCTAGCAACACGCCAATGCTCCCGGAAAAATTTAAGGATAGTTTCTTAAAATATCATTTGAAATGATTTAGTCTTTAATATCCCTTTGTTTCAAATACCCTTGTTAATTATGAATATGGATCAATGTCATTTCATAATTTAACGATTATGTTTCTCATTTCTACAATTAATCAAGATTACCAAATTAGTCAAGACCACCTCTTGAGTTCATTTGGGTATGCGCATACAAACATCTTAATTAATCAATGAGGGGCCCAAATGGTATCATACTTCAGTTGCAAATTGAAGGAACAAATCATATATTGACTACACGTGTTAGTCATGTCGTTTCACTACATTTCTGAAAATAGCCCTTTATTACTACCTTGTTCAGGACAGTTAGAACTATATCTAGAAAATGCAATCCACACATGCATAACCTGCTTGTATCTCAAGTCTAAGGATAAATAAAGTAACCATTTCACGAATTTCACTTAATGACGTCGATCCATAAAATGACAATTTGTTAAGTGGGGTAAGTCCGATATTCACCTCTTTGAATACCATGTGAGTTTGGCAGACCATCTCCAAATATTCCCTTAAATATTTCAACCAATTTCTCACATTTGTCTTAGTTTAACTATATTCCCATATAGTTAATCGACAATGAACATTTAGAATATTTTAAAATATTCAAGGATTTAAACATGCAAATATAGGACACAATTATTATAAAATGAAAATATTCATACCAAGTATAATAATTCATTTATTAAAATAACAATTGTTTAACTATCCCATTATCCAAATACCAATCACAGATTTACATGAGATAACTAGCTAATTTAAGACCTCTGCCCTCGGCATGCTTATTGAGCTTTCCTTTTAACAAAGCCTTTTCAAAAGGACTCAGCTAAGTTATAATCTGTGTGAACTTTGAGTATCTTGATTTCTCCTAGTACGATTTGTTCACGTGCAAAGTGATATCGTCTAGGATAATGTCTGACACCTTTCTGAACTCGGGTTCGTTGGCAATGATAATAGCTCCCGTATTATCACAGTACAAATCCATAGGTGAGTTATTTGAGGATCATCACGTTAAAATCCAAAAATAATCTTTCTAATCCAGACAACTTTCATGGCGGCTTCTCTGAGCCGGCAGTATACTCAGACTCTGTCACATACATAGCAACTGTGGTTTGCTTTAAGCTCATAGCATTCCACCGTGTCTTCATTTAAAAAACGAATACGTATCCCGACTGAGATTTTATATCACTTTTATCAGTCTGAAATCCACCATCACAATATCTATTCACTTTGAATTCTATATCAGGATTTCCTTCATACACCAAAAAATCTTTAGTAACACACATGTACTTAAGAATATTCTTCACAGCAGTCCAATGATCCTCTCCAGGATTTTGCTGATAGCGGCTAACTATATTTTGCGCGAACGCAACATCAGGTCTAGTGCATCTTACCGCATACATGATAGATCCCACAGCCGAAGCATAAGGAATTCTTTGCATACACTCCACCTCTTCAGGTGTAGAAGCACCGTTATTGCTAGATAAATTAAGTCCTTCTTGCATCGGTAAATTACCGTGCTTAGAATTTTCCATCTTGAATCTCTTCAAGATCTTATCTATATATGCACTTTGACTTAATCCAATCAACCGTTCACTTCTATCTCTATAGATCTTGATTCCAAGAATGAATGCCACTTCTCCTAAGTAACATTACTCCCACTAGCTTTGCGATATACACATGGCTCATCAGGATTTTGAGCAAAACCAAACTTTTGATCTCCTCATCAAACCTTTTATTCCAACTCCTTGATGTTTGCTTCAATCCATAAATGAACCTTTGAAGTTCGCACACTTTGTTGGGATGTTTTGGATCGACAAAACCTTCTGGTTGTACCATATAGACTTCCTTGTCTAGAATATCATTCAAGAAAGCGGTTTTGACATCCATTTGCCATATCTCATAGTCATAGTACGCTGCTATGGCTAAGATGATCCTAATAGCTCTAATGTCCGCAATGGGAGAAAAGGTCTCCTCATAATCAACTCCGTAGAGTATAGCCTTTCGCCACAAGACGAGCTTTATAGGTGTGTACATTTCCATCCATGTCGGTCTTCTTCTTGAAGATCCATTTACACCCAACGGTTCTACCATTTGGTGGAAGATCAACCAAGCTCCAAACTTGATTATCTTTCATGGATTTCATTTCCACAGTCGCAGCTTCAAGCCATTTTGTCAGATTCCGGATCTGATAATGCTGCTTTGAAATTAGGAGGTTCATTTAAGTCTCCTAATACGTGTTCTTCAGACTCAACCATAAGATTTAATCTTTCACGAGCACGTATTGTCCTTGTGGACCTACGAAGTGGAATCGCTTAATCTTCAACTTGTAGTTCATCTTGAGATTCATCTCTTTGAACATCCCCCCCCCCCAAGTTGATGATTGCTAGTATTTTCAGAAGTTGACACATCTTCTACTTGAGCCTCATCAAGTTCAACAATCCTCCCACTGTCTTCTTGAGATGTGAGTTTCTTTTCAAAGAACTCAACATATCGTGCTACTTTGACAGTGTTGTCGGTAGGAAAGTAGAAGTAGTAACCATCGTTTCCTTTGGGTATCCTACAAAGATGCACTTAACAGATCTAGACTCAAGTTTGTCAGGCGTATCTCGTTTCACAAGTGCCTCACAACCCCAGACCTTTAAGTAAGACAAATTAGGAACACTCCCATGCCACAACTCATGCGGTGTCTTGTCAACCTTCTTGGTTGGAACCATAATGAGAATGCATACAGCAATCTCTAGAGCATAATCCTAAAATAAAAATGGGAAAGTCTTAAGGTTTATCATTTAATCTAACCATGTTAAACAAGGTTTGATTTCTCCTCTCAAATATACCATTATATAGGAGTAAGCTTGTTGGATAAATCCTCAAGCTTTTGGATAACCCTTGAACTTTTGGCTTAAGTATTTTCCACCTCGATCCGAACAAAGAATCTTGATGGTTTTACCGAGTTGATTTCCTACTTCATTTTTAAACTCTTTGAATGTTTTGAAGACTTCATGTTTATGTTTAAGCAAGTAAACATAACCATAATGACTGAAATCATTCATAAAAATGATGAAGTAGCTAGCACCTTTCCTTGACACATGTCTAAATGGGCCACATACATCGGTATGTATTAGTCCAAGTAGCTCTTTAGCCCTTCTCCGTTTAATGCGGAAAAGATTTTCTTGTCATCTTGCCGGAAACACAAGACACGCATTTGTCAAATGATTCATCATCTGATCTAAAAATTCCTTCACAATTGAAGTAAGTGTTTCTTGCTAACGACAATGCCAAAGACACGCATTCTTCAAATGATTCATCATTTGATTGTAAGATCCCTTCACGTTGAAGACTTTCAATGCGTTTCTTGACAAAATAAACAAGATAACAATGTCAAAGATAGGTAGAGTCCAAGTTATACTTGACTCTTTTGCTATTGAATTATCATTTGAATCACATCAACACTTATAATTCAATTGAGAAGATACTTGAAGAACTGGTTAAACCAGCTTGCCTCTTCTTCTTATTCAACTCAGCTAGATACTTAGGACAATTCCTCTTCCAGTGTCTCACTTAGCACAGTGATAACAAGTCTGGTCTTTAGCCGGGTGCTCTTTTTTTTCGCCGTAGGGTCTTTTAAGGTTTTGAGACTAAAACACCTTGTTTTCTCTTACCAAAGTTCTTGCCCTTAGCTTACGGTTGTTTTGCTTTCTGAACCTCTCCCCCCTTGATCATAAGAACTTGGGGTGTAGCAGATTTCTTTTGGAAGCTTTTTCTCATACTCAATCAACATGGCATGAAGTTCAGCTATGGTTTTACTCATGCTATGCATATTATAATTGCGCAAAAACTCCTCAAAATCCCATGAAAGACTTTAGGATCATGCCAAAAATAATAGGCGGATGATAAGCATAGTACAACCTTTCCAATTGCTCAAAGTACCTCTTCAACTTGAGTACATGAGGACTAACCGTGTTCCATACTCATTTTTCAAGTCATGAAGTGTTTCAACAAGTTCAACCAACTCCACTCCAGCTTGCTTTCCGTACAAAGACTTGAGCTCTTTAATCATATCAAGAGGAAAATAATTTTCAAATTGCTTTTGAAGTTCGGGAACCATACTCCCTAACATCAAACAAGCAACCTCATTTTGTCTATCGTACTGAGCAGCGTATGCAGCCAACTCTCCAGTTGCAACATTAGCTCCCGGAACAACGGGTGTCTGCTTTTCAAGGACTTGATGTTTCTTCACGGCTCTTAGAACTATTCTCAGCTGACGAAACTAGTCATTAAAATTTGGTTCCAGAAAGTATTTCCTTTCTAGCATCGACCTGAAAGCCGATTGGTGTATGTTTTGTGAAGGATTTGTTGCCATTTACAAAACAGATTCAAGTTCAATTATCGGTATTTTCGATAATTAATCCTTAAGAAATGTAATTTACCCTTGTTAAATTCATTTAACAATTAGTTTCATTAAGGCTAGGATCCAATTGACATACAATCATTTCATCAGTTGATCTGCTAGAAATGACGGTACTCAAAAGGTAATCGACGATCAATAATTGCATTCATGCAATTCCTAGAGATATGGGACTTACAACAACACTTAAAAGGGGTACTAAGTGTTTTGTAAACATGTTTTGTCCCATCTTATGCCATGGGTCAAGGATCTCACCTCTTAACTCTTTTTAAGTCGCCCAATTAAGAACATGTAGATAGTCCACCACCGGTCTCACGGTGGAGTGGTAATCTACCTTGAAGAGATACAATTCGCCTACGGTCTCACGTAGGAGCGAAAAGCACTGGCAAGTGTTCTAATCAAAGTGGGTGGCAATGACTTAACTTTAAATGGGTAATACATTTGATGTGAATCAATAAGTTTATGTATGAAGACTCATGCAAATCTTCATAACATAATGTTTAATAAAATCATTTGTATAGTCTTAACAACACAAAAGAGCTCGGTAGCTCCATTTGAACGCACAAAGAAGCGCAAGAGCTAAGGTTTGCGATGAACGCAATTAAAAACCCGCTCTTTTAGGAGGCTAACGCACTCCGACTTATACCTCTCTTAGAGTTTGTTCAAATGGGTGAGCCGATGTATCTTAAGGTTGTAAGACTCCAATTTTATTAAAAAAAATCTCTATTTCGATAGTTCTTAGTCAAGTTTATTCTTTTCTCGAAAACAATTTTTGCATCACCTTTATAGCTCTTTATAAACAAACAAAAATTAATAAACTTACTAATTCCCGAACTAATTAATCATGTAACAAGTTAAGGTAGGCCACCTAAACATGGTCACTATGGTTCATGCATATGTCTAAAGTCGGCTCCCCCCTCCGAAGAAGAGGACCACATACATCAAGTTGTCTTGATTGCGTAAGCCTTTAAACAACTTAATTAACAAGTAATTCACATAAACATGCTGACTGGAAATTTCCAGTAGCTTCACGACCTGTTTAGCCCTGTTTCTGGTCAGAATCAAGTTTCGACCAGAACTACAAATTTGTAGCCCTATGTGTTGAGCACCTACTGTCCAAAGCACAACTTCTAACTCATTACAGATTAAAAGATATGAATTTTTTTAGTGAACTATCGCATAGTAGAAAAATCACACGAAAAATTCACATAGCCACACAATTATCTAATAATTAACCCTAATTTTTGGATCATCATGCTTTGCTAAATATATCTCTATATATAACTAACAATCACAAGTAATTTGCATGAATTCCTTGTGATTATACTCTTATTTAACAACCTTAAATAAGCAAGATACACAAAAACATGCAATTTATAACACATAAATCATGTCAATTCACAAACTCAAAACTTGCCATGAGGGTTTCAATCATCCATTGAATTGGGTTAAATTAAATAAACAAATAAACCCTAATTTTATTTAATTAATTCGATTTTAGTTAAAAAAAAATAAGAAAACCCCTTTAATTATTTAACAATTAATTAAAAACAAACCAACCCTTAACCCCCTTCAAGTTTTGATCTTTGTAATTAATAGATCACATATGTGGCTCGTGATACCACTGTTAGGATATGAGAACATATAAACATATAATCACGAGTACGCGCAACGGAAGAATCGAATATGCAATCATATTAATTAACAAAGAGAGAATCGAAACGTGTACCTTTGCGCAAAGCTTCCAATAATATTATTAATAATAAGATTATTATTATTTAGGGTTTAAAGTAAAACCTCTCTACGATCGCACACTAGACACCCCTTATACCGTATGCTAGTACCTGATCACGAACTCACAAACCCGTTGTGAATCTCTCTTAATTCGAAAACCCCATGAAACGAAAACTAATGTAATTAATGTGTAGCATTAATTATATATACATGTTGCATATGGTTTATCGAACTTACAAAACCGAATAACCCTATGTGGGTTTCGGTCGAACTCAAATAGAGGAGAGAAAGAGAGGAGATTTTGTGTGTGAAGAATGTGAAAAACCCTTAAGCCTAAGCCCTCTATTTATAGACTTAATGATAGGGTTTAATGACTTGGTGACCAAGTCAATTAAGGATTCTAATGAGGCTCAAAAACCGGCCCCTTCCCCTTAGAATTAGAGTCCAACTCTAATTTTCTAATTTCACATTTAATTCTCCTTTTAATTAATTAAATACAATTAACCCTTTAATTTATTTAAATTAATCATTTCGTG
This sequence comes from Erigeron breviscapus, assembly GCA_034093135.1. Lineage (NCBI taxonomy): Eukaryota > Viridiplantae > Streptophyta > Magnoliopsida > Asterales > Asteraceae > Erigeron > Erigeron breviscapus. The sequence goes on along the minus strand of CM067172.1, from coordinate 55,081,048 downwards.
ATCTAATTAATCAATATATTACTTTAATATACTAATTAATAGTATAGAGTTACCGTGTCATTTCGTGTGACCCCGTAGGCTTAAATTACTTCCGGACATGCGTTTATTATAACGTATCACGTACCAACAGATGTATCAACATCCAAAGCAAAATCAATAGCATGTCTTTCTATAACACACTTGTTACTTGTTGGTGTAATAGCTCCGCTGGACGGCTACTTGTAGATGGAGTATTGAAAGAGGATGAAATATTCAATATATGTGTGGTAGTACAATCTGTAGTTTATATTACCAACATTATTAAATTAGTAGTAGTAGTATAAGTATATAAAATATAAGTTTACAATACAATTACTTATGCTATATCAAAGTACCTGTGTGTACTCCATGAGATATTTTTCCTCTCTTAGCGTTTATGATATCTTTTCGACGTCTTCTGGCTTCTGCATAGATCTGACTACGTCTTGAGTTGAGGAGAATTAATGTTTGGTTGTAAACCTGAAGAATGCAAATATCAGGTTTCAAATTTGTATATATACATATTTAAACATTGTGAAATACTTGAGTATATACGGCACCTGATTTATGGTTAGCCTGGGCCAATTTTTTTTCTTTTTTAAACTTCAAGATTGCCTTCCTTCTTCTTCTTGCTTCCTTTGCATACATGGGATTCATGGATGCTGTACAGTAAAATCTTGTAGGTTAGATTTTATATAATTATGATATGATGATAGCATTAATTTGATATAAGATGATGTAGGTTTGCTGCAGCCGTCCTCCTTTTCTTAACCCCCACTTTACTTGAATAACAAATAAGAAAATTAATGATATAGTCCTTTGTTGAATTGTTGTTGATGCATTGTTGGGCTTTTCCTTTGGCTGCTGCCATTTTCAAGTTAGGACCAACATCCATAGGAAGTTGTAAATTAATTCCATTGAATTAAATCCTAGAGCAAATATACCCTTCATGTCGATTGAATAGTTACTATGTGCAATATAATAATCATCTTCATTAATGACTCTTGATAAACTTAATATAACAATATCTATTGAGAGCAATAAAATATAAGCATTATTTTATAAAATTTTAAAAAAACTAACCTGTTCGTCAATAAGAAGAATCTCCAGTGTTGGCGGAGTCTTATTCTTATAGTTTCCATGTTGTATCCATGACACAAGAGAACGTACTTTCAACACGGCATTGCGTTTGGTAGGGGTTATATCCTTAATCATGGTGATTGATGCCATAGAGTATAGAAAAAATTGAAAGATGAGAGTAATTTAGATATTATTGTGAAACAACTTTGAATAAATAATAAGAATAAGAATAAGATAAGAATAATGTATAATCTGTGAATATATATACTAATTATAAAACGTAAATTTGTATCTTGGTGAAAAATAAATTCATCCATTAAGTTTTAAGAGATATACATGGAATTAAATTAAAATTAAATTAAATTAGAATAACATGTTATGATGTTAGCCGAATCTTCTGTGAATATATATACTATAATTATAAACATAAGAAATCCATCTATTAATTAAGTTAAGTTTTTAAGAGATATACATGACTTAGCCGAATCTTCTGAATATATATATACTATAATATAATATAATTATAAACATAAGAAATCCATCCATTAATTAAGTTTTTAAGAGATATACATGACTTGTTAACCGACATGTAACATGATATCATGTTTAGCCGTCTTGTTTTAATTTTTTTTTAATGTTTTTATTATTACTTAATGATGATTAGGCTAAAGAATAATTTTTAAAGGTATGCTTAAAATTAGAAAATTAATGTAAGTATGACACCTAAGCAAAAATCCTACATGCATTCTCTCATAATTGCCAACTAATCAAAAAATTATCCTCTCTTAGTTATATAAAGAGACTATAATTTAATTATTATTTTATATATCAGTTTCCTTATTATAATCAAATACATCAATATAATTAAAATTATTAAATTTAGGATATGGCGATTCCAATTTTGTCAAGATTACAATTCACGATTTTTTATATGTAGATTTAAATTTCTTTACTATTGATATTAAATTATTAATTATAAGTAAATCTTTTGTACTATATTAAAATAGGATTGAAACATTATTTAATCGACACATAATATTTTTACTACACGTGTCTTTTTTAGTCTTTATTAATAGAATCAATATAATTAGATTATTATAAATATCATATCATCTACCAATATACTAAAAGAGGATCGAGGGATTCTTTGAATGACACATAGCGCAATTCTTTATCGATATGTGTATTTTATCTATTTAATAACAAAAATATGTTTGAGTTTTAGATTTATGACAATTAAAACATGATTGAGAGATTTTTTGAATAACACATAACGTAATTCATCATCGACATGTGTATTTTATCTATTATTTATCATTATTAATAAATTCTTTAATATTATTAGTTATATGAAAATAAGAACTTTAGCAAAATTTCCAACATAAATATTAAGACAATGTAATTATATGTATACATACGAAAGAATTTTTTTTGTACGGTTTTTATCGCATGATACATACGCTCAATCCGTACATCGTACGGGTATTAGTACTAGTATATATATATATATTATATATATAATTTACAAAAGATATATATATATATATATATATATATATATATATATAGATATATATACATACATATATATATATATACACATATATATATATATATATATATATATATATATAGATATATATATATATATATAGATATATATATATATATAGATATAGATATATATATAGATATATATATATATAGATATAGATATAGATATATATATATATATATATATATATATATATATATATATATATATATATATATATAT
>CM067172.1:54988173-55075673 GCA_034093135.1 Erigeron breviscapus | reverse complement strand
CTTGTTTATGATTGTAGAGTTGACATTATGATATATTGATGTATAATTATAGGTTGTGGACGTGTGGACCGTAATACTCGCCTGTAATCTTGTACTCGCCTCTTTATCAAACAAGGTGAGTTTCGTATCTCCCTACCCGCTTGGGATTCGGGCTGAAAAGTGTAAACCTGGCGTGTTTACTTGTATTTATTGATGCATTGTTGTTTGACTTGAAAGTTGGATTGATGTGACGTATCTTTTCGTTTGATTGACTTGGGTTGTGTTTTCGTTACGTATTACTTATACATTAGGATAGACGTATATACACGGAAGTCGGTTATGCTTCCTTTGGGTTTTAGATGTGGTGGGAAGGCTGCGGGTGACCCTATACATAAGCATCTGAGACTTGAAGAAAGTAGAATCCTCTGAAGTATATGTACGTATAGTTGGTTTATATTGTGATTAGTGGCTCATGTTTTGACGATTGTTGATGGATGACTCAGGTTTGACGAATATTGTTTATTGCACCATATTCATCGCATATCGATTGTTGGCTTATGATTATGCATTTACATTTGATTGTAAGCATTGCATACTTTGTCGTTGGACCCTCGGCAGGGGATTTGCCGGCATCCTGGTGCATAGATGTATGCACCCATTTTGGATGTAGTCATGACCCCGAGTATATAGACATATATAACTCGATGATTTTGAGATACAGCCTTGTTCATGTCGATGACAGAAGGGTATCGTTGCATTTGTGACCGGCGTTCACGCATAGGATAAGCATGTCGACTTATTCATGCATTTGGCATTGGCATTGTTTCATACATTGCTGGCTTATTCATGCATTTGGCATTTGCATTGTTTCATATATCATTGGTGCATTCTCATTACACATTGTTGTCTTGTGTGATCTTGTTGTTGGACGATATTGTATTGCTAGAGGCTCGCTGTAAGTCATGCCTAGCCTCTACTCATTTATTGTGATTATTGACGTGGGTTCTTTATGGACCATTACTACGAACTCACCAACCTTGTGTTGACTATGCTTAGTACACTTTTCAGGTAATCAGGTTCTCCCAGGACGTGGAGTTTAGTTGCTTGCTTGCTGTCTAACCCAGACTTGGACCACATGGATCAAGGATTCATCGGCCTTCCTTTTGCATTATACTTAGGATCGTTGCCATCTTTGGGATGTATTATGTTATCTTCGATGGCTATTTACTCCTGTTGTATTTTGTTACTTGTTTTGCTATGTTTGGATTCACCGAATCTCTATTTGCATTTAGCTTGTTCTATTGTAATTCCACCTTGCGCTATATGATTTCCGTGATATTCTGAGCCTCGGCTTGGGGTGTTACAGAATGGTGGCCCATGCGTGGTCGTAGAGAATTAGGCGGTTTGACCTAGACTACGGCTTAAGTTAAAACTCTTCATATAGCATGCATGGTTAGGAAATTCGTGTGCAATATGAATTTTGTGAATCCCCGTGTGAGTTCGTAGTTAAGACCACTTGTGTGATAGCTTAAATTCAATGTGATGAATGTGGTTACTATGATTTGTTGTTGTTATTTGTTGAAGCTAATGTGATGAATTAGGGCAAAATGAAGGGATGCCATTAACTTAGTATAATATTGTGGCAACCCTAAAAGAACCCGATCAACTCTTTTATGGTTACCTAATATTATAGCAAGTTCATGACATCGTGGATTGCGCACGTGTGGCTTAAAGTATAATAAGGAACCGATATGCTCAATGGAAGTTGATTGGGTGGAAGGTTAGCCGTTGGTACACCTTGTATACATACCCGGTTGATAACTAGAGAGCATATCGAATTCGGATTATACTTTGAATCATTCGTGTTAGTTGTTTAGTTACATGATGAAATGAGCATGAGTACTTAATTTAATGATAAAATATGGCAATAAATGCAACGTGATGTTATGATATGTGAAAACCCCTTATGATCCTAACACTACTGCCTTAGCATAACATTAGGTAATGTGTATGTGGTACCGATATGAGGGCATTGACTACTTGTGTGACTAACATGCGAGCATTTGAGACTAACTCTCGGGTCAACGTGTCACTTGTTTTATAGAAATGGCGAGACCAAGGAGAGTCGGAACTAATTATAGGGCTGAAGAGGAAGAACCACAACCGGAAGCTCAACCGGAGGTACAGGGAGGTAGGGGCCGTGGTAGAGGCCGTGGTAGAGGCCGTGGTAGAGGTCGTGGTAGGGGCCGTGGTAGGGGTCGCGGTGAAGTTCCTGAGCCAAACTTGGCTGAGGTAATTGCTCAAACGGTTGCTGGCATCATGCCAACCATCATTGCTCAAGTCACGGCAAGTCTTGGGCAAAATATTGGGCCTCAAAACAACGAAGCCCCAGAAAACGCAAACAATGAAAATGATCAACCTCAAGCTGAAGATTATGAGGAAGAGGAACCATTGGGAGTTAACATCGGGATGCCCATGAATAACCAATATGGTGGATACCGTCAAGGGTGTCTCTTTAAGGATTTTAAGAGTTGTGGGGCACCGGAGTTTGATGGGAAAGGTGGCCCCACGGAATGTATAAGATGGTTCGAGGCAATAGAAGCAGTGATTGAAAGGAGTCATTGCACCTACGATGACCGGATTCCCTATGCATCCGGCATGTTTAGGCATGACGCCTTAAGTTGGTGGAACCAAGAAATAACATTGGGGCGGACTCAAAATTTGGAGTGGGTTGACTTCGTAAATAAAGTAAAAGCAAAGTTTTGTCCTCCCTACGAACTACAAAATTTAACCATTGAGTTTGCAAATCTAAATATGGAAGGAGCCGATTTCAAGGGCTACGTGAGACGATTCCAAGAGTTGTCTACTCTCATTCCTCACTTGGTGGGTACCGAGCCGCAAGCCATCCAAAAATTTGTTTTGGGCTTGAATCCTCACGTCCGATCATACGTAAACTCCAATATGCCTACTTCTTTGGCAAACGCGGTTAACCAAGCCGGAAGTGTGACTGAAGACTTATTGAGAAGGGGCGTTTTGAGCAAATCCTCGCCAAGCAAGAGGAAAGAAGTGGGAGAGCCGAGCGGGGTAAGGAAAATGGGGAGGTTTGACCCCAAAAATGCAAATAGGGGTAGAATAATGGCGGCGGTGGAACCGGCTAGGAGGGCTTATAATGGGCCTCATCCTTTCTGTGGAAGATGCAACAGGCACCATCCCGCCACTACTCCATGTGAAGTATGCTATAATTGCAACCAGGTTGGGCACGCATCCAGAAATTGTAGAGCTCCAAGATCGGGCCCAATGAATGCGGCTCCTATTCGGGCCGTTCCTCCTCAAGGTAACCAAAGGAGAGGTGAATGTTTTGTATGTGGAAGCCGTGACCACTACCGTGATAATTGTCCTCGATGGGTGGGACAACAAGTGCAAGTAGCCGTTCACCCCAATCAACTACAAATGGTCGGGCCTAATCAAAACCGGGGACAACAAGATGACATTCCCAAAACGGCTTTTCGCACAAGGTATGGCCACTTTGAATTCACCGTAATGCCTTTTGGGTTGACCAATGCACCGGCGGTGTTCATGGACTTGATGAACCGGGTGTGTCAACCATACTTAGACAAGTCTGTCATTGTGTTCATTGATGACATACTTATATACTCGAAGACAAAGGAGGAGCATGTTAAGCACTTGCGTGAAGTACTTGAATTACTAAGGAAGGAGAAGTTGTATGCGAAATTTTCCAAGTGTGAGTTTTGGTTGGAAGAGGTCCACTTCCTTGGTCACGTAGTGAGCAAGGATGGTATTCATGTGGACCCAAGCAAGATTGAAGCGGTTAAGAATTGGAGAAGACCCGAAACGCCATCCGAGATCCGTCAATTCCTTGGGATTGGCGGGTTACTATAGAAGATTCATTGAAAACTTCTCCCGTATTGCACAACCACTCACCTTATTGACTCAAAAAGATAGAAACTTCGAATGGGGCGAAAGACAAGAGAACGCCTTCCAAACCCTTAAGGATATGCTATGTGATGCTCCTATTTTGACATTACCGGGAATTGAACAAGCTCACCGTGAAGAACCGGTATCCCCTCCCTCGAATTGATGACTTATTTGACCAACTCCAAGGAGCTAAGCACTTCTCAAAAATCGATCTTCGCTCGGGTTATCATCAACTCCGGGTACATGAAGATGACATTCCCAAAACGGCTTTTCGCACAAGGTATGGCCACTTTGAATTCACCGTAATGCCTTTTGGGTTGACCAATGCACCGGCGGTGTTCATGGACTTGATGAACCGGGTGTGTCAACCATACTTAGACAAGTCTGTCATTGTGTTCATTGATGACATACTTATATACTCGAAGACAAAGGAGGAGCATGTTAAGCACTTGCGTGAAGTACTTGAATTACTAAGGAAGGAGAAGTTGTATGCGAAATTTTCCAAGTGTGAGTTTTGGTTGGAAGAGGTCCACTTCCTTGGTCACGTAGTGAGCAAGGATGGTATTCATGTGGACCCAAGCAAGATTGAAGCGGTTAAGAATTGGAGAAGACCCGAAACGCCATCCGAGATCCGTCAATTCCTTGGGATTGGCGGGTTACTATAGAAGATTCATTGAAAACTTCTCCCGTATTGCACAACCACTCACCTTATTGACTCAAAAAGATAGAAACTTCGAATGGGGCGAAAGACAAGAGAACGCCTTCCAAACCCTTAAGGATATGCTATGTGATGCTCCTATTTTGACATTACCGGGAATTGAACAAGCTCACCGTGAAGAACCGGTATCCCCTCCCTCGAATTGATGACTTATTTGACCAACTCCAAGGAGCTAAGCACTTCTCAAAAATCGATCTTCGCTCGGGTTATCATCAACTCCGGGTACATGAAGATGACATTCCCAAAACGGCTTTTCGCACAAGGTATGGCCACTTTGAATTCACCGTAATGCCTTTTGGGTTGACCAATGCACCGGCGGTGTTCATGGACTTGATGAACCGGGTGTGTCAACCATACTTAGACAAGTCTGTCATTGTGTTCATTGATGACATACTTATATACTCGAAGACAAAGGAGGAGCATGTTAAGCACTTGCGTGAAGTACTTGAATTACTAAGGAAGGAGAAGTTGTATGCGAAATTTTCCAAGTGTGAGTTTTGGTTGGAAGAGGTCCACTTCCTTGGTCACGTAGTGAGCAAGGATGGTATTCATGTGGACCCAAGCAAGATTGAAGCGGTTAAGAATTGGAGAAGACCCGAAACGCCATCCGAGATCCGTCAATTCCTTGGATTGGCGGGTTACTATAGAAGATTCATTGAAAACTTCTCCCGTATTGCACAACCACTCAACTCAAACAAGAGAAGGGTTTCATTCGCCCTAGTCAATCTCCTTGGGGTGCTCCTGTTCTCTTCGTTAAAAAGAAAGATGGATCCTTCAGAATGTGTATTGACTACCGGGAATTGAACAAGCTCACCGTGAAGAACCGGTATCCCCTCCCTCGAATTGATGACTTATTTGACCAACTCCAAGGAGCTAAGCACTTCTCAAAAATCGATCTTCGCTCGGGTTATCATCAACTCCGGGTACATGAAGATGACATTCCCAAAACGGCTTTTCGCACAAGGTATGGCCACTTTGAATTCACCGTAATGCCTTTTGGGTTGACCAATGCACCGGCGGTGTTCATGGACTTGATGAACCGGGTGTGTCAACCATACTTAGACAAGTCTGTCATTGTGTTCATTGATGACATACTTATATACTCGAAGACAAAGGAGGAGCATGTTAAGCACTTGCGTGAAGTACTTGAATTACTAAGGAAGGAGAAGTTGTATGCGAAATTTTCCAAGTGTGAGTTTTGGTTGGAAGAGGTCCACTTCCTTGGTCACGTAGTGAGCAAGGATGGTATTCATGTGGACCCAAGCAAGATTGAAGCGGTTAAGAATTGGAGAAGACCCGAAACGCCATCCGAGATCCGTCAATTCCTTGGATTGGCGGGTTACTATAGAAGATTCATTGAAAACTTCTCCCGTATTGCACAACCACTCACCTTATTGACTCAAAAAGATAGAAACTTCGAATGGGGCGAAAGACAAGAGAACGCCTTCCAAACCCTTAAGGATATGCTATGTGATGCTCCTATTTTGACATTACCGGATGGGATAGAAGATTTTGTGGTTTATTGTGATGCTTCGGGGCAAGGGTTGGGTTGCGTTCTTATGCAAAGGGGTAAAGTCATTGCTTATGCCTCTCGTCAATTGAAGGTGCATGAGAAGAACTACCCGACACATGATTTGGAATTGGGAGCGGTTGTGTTTGCTTTGAAGTGTTGGAGGCATTACCTCTATGGCACCAAATGTGTGATTTATACCGATCACAAAAGTCTCCAACACATCTTCAACCAAAGTGAATTGAACATGAGGCAAAGGCGTTGGTTAGAGCTATTTAGTGATTATGATTGTGACATCCGTTATCACCCGGGCAAGGCAAATGTAGTAGCCGACGCCTTGAGCCGAAAGGAGAAAGTGAAACCAAGACGGGCTCGAGCTATGAGTCTCACGGTAGGGCCAAGTATTCGTGATCGGATTATAGAAGCCCAAATTCAAGCGACCCTACCGGAAAACTTTGGAAATGAAAACCTAGACGGTATGGAGCAACTATTTGACCGAAAGAATGATAACGGGCTTTACATGGTGGAAAGACTTTGGATTCCTATATTCGGCGATTTAAGAACGCTTATTATGAATGAAGCCCACTTATCACCTTATTCGGTCCATCCCGGGTCGGATAAGATGTACTTTGACTTGAAGGAATTGTATTGGTGGCCGGGCATGAAGCGTGATGTGGCAAGGTATGTGAGTGAGTGCCTTACTTGCTTACAAGTCAAAGCCGATCACAAAAGTCTCCAACACATCTTCAACCAAAGTGAATTGAACATGAGGCAAAGGCGTTGGTTAGAGCTATTTAGTGATTATGATTGTGACATCCGTTATCACCCGGGCAAGGCAAATGTAGTAGCCGACGCCTTGAGCCGAAAGGAGAAAGTGAAACCAAGACGGGCTCGAGCTATGAGTCTCACGGTAGGGCCAAGTATTCGTGATCGGATTATAGAAGCCCAAATTCAAGCGACCCTACCGGAAAACTTTGGAAATGAAAACCTAGACGGTATGGAGCAACTATTTGACCGAAAGAATGATAACGGGCTTTACATGGTGGAAAGACTTTGGATTCCTATATTCGGCGATTTAAGAACGCTTATTATGAATGAAGCCCAAATTCAAGCGACCCTACCGGAAAACTTTGGAAATGAAAACCTAGACGGTATGGAGCAACTATTTGACCGAAAGAATGATAACGGGCTTTACATGGTGGAAAGACTTTGGATTCCTATATTCGGCGATTTAAGAACGCTTATTATGAATGAAGCCCACTTATCACCTTATTCGGTCCATCCCGGGTCGGATAGAAGATTTTGTGGTTTATTGTGATGCTTCGGGGCAAGGGTTGGGTTGCGTTCTTATGCAAAGGGGTAAAGTCATTGCTTATGCCTCTCGTCAATTGAAGGTGCATGAGAAGAACTACCCGACACATGATTTGGAATTGGGAGCGGTTGTGTTTGCTTTGAAGTGTTGGAGGCATTACCTCTATGGCACCAAATGTGTGATTTATACCGATCACAAAAGTCTCCAACACATCTTCAACCAAAGTGAATTGAACATGAGGCAAAGGCGTTGGTTAGAGCTATTTAGTGATTATGATTGTGACATCCGTTATCACCCGGGCAAGGCAAATGTAGTAGCCGACGCCTTGAGCCGAAAGGAGAAAGTGAAACCAAGACGGGCTCGAGCTATGAGTCTCACGGTAGGGCCAAGTATTCGTGATCGGATTATAGAAGCCCAAATTCAAGCGACCCTACCGGAAAACTTTGGAAATGAAAACCTAGACGGTATGGAGCAACTATTTGACCGAAAGAATGATAACGGGCTTTACATGGTGGAAAGACTTTGGATTCCTATATTCGGCGATTTAAGAACGCTTATTATGAATGAAGCCCACTTATCACCTTATTCGGTCCATCCCGGGTCGGATAAGATGTACTTTGACTTGAAGGAATTGTATTGGTGGCCGGGCATGAAGCGTGATGTGGCAAGGTATGTGAGTGAGTGCCTTACTTGCTTACAAGTCAAAGCCGATCACAAGAAGCCACCCGGATTGTTGGTACAACCGGTGATGCCCGAATGGAAGTGGGAGCACATTTCAATGGACTTCATTACTAAACTACCGAAGACAAGAAGCGGCCGTGACACGATTTGGGTGATAGTAGATCGGTTAACGAAATCGGCTCACTTTTTAGCCATTCGAGAAACCGATAAATTCGACACTTTAGCTCGTTTGTACATCAAGGAAATAATAGCTAAGCATGGAGTGCCGATTTCTATCATTTCCGATAGAGATGCCCGTTTCAAATCAAAATTTTGGGAAGCCTTCCAAAAAGCTATGGGTACTCGACTTGACATGAGCACGGCATTTCACCCTCAAACGGATGGGCAAACCGAGAGAACCATCCAAACTCTTGAAGACATGTTGAGGGCGTGTGCGATTGATTTTGGTGGAAGTTGGGAAGACCATTTGCCGCTAGTTGAGTTTTCATACAACAATAGCTACCACGCTACTATTCAAATGGCACCCTTTAAGGCCTTGTATGGTAGAGTGTGCCGTTCTCCTTTAGCTTGGGCGGAAATTGGAGAGAGTCAACTTATCGGGCCGGAAATTGTGATTGAAACTACCAAGGTAATATCTCAAATTAAGGAGAAGTTGCAATTGGCCCGTGAGCGTCAAAAGAAGTATGCCGATGTGAGACGAAGACCGTTGGAATTCGAAGTAGGTGAATTTGTACTATTGAAAGTGTCCCCTTGGAAAGGCGTTTAGGGTTTGTGACTTGACCTAATTGTGCTAAAACAGCTTGTTTATGATTGTAGAGTTGACATTATGATATATTGATGTATAATTATAGGTTGTGGACGTGTGGACCGTAATACTCGCCTGTAATCTTGTACTCGCCTCTTTATCAAACAAGGTGAGTTTCGTATCTCCCTACCCGCTTGGGATTCGGGCTGAAAAGTGTAAACCTGGCGTGTTTACTTGTATTTATTGATGCATTGTTGTTTGACTTGAAAGTTGGATTGATGTGACGTATCTTTTCGTTTGATTGACTTGGGTTGTGTTTTCGTTACGTATTACTTATACATTAGGATAGACGTATATACACGGAAGTCGGTTATGCTTCCTTTGGGTTTTAGATGTGGTGGGAAGGCTGCGGGTGACCCTATACATAAGCATCTGAGACTTGAAGAAAGTAGAATCCTCTGAAGTATATGTACGTATAGTTGGTTTATATTGTGATTAGTGGCTCATGTTTTGACGATTGTTGATGGATGACTCAGGTTTGACGAATATTGTTTATTGCACCATATTCATCGCATATCGATTGTTGGCTTATGATTATGCATTTACATTTGATTGTAAGCATTGCATACTTTGTCGTTGGACCCTCGGCAGGGGATTTGCCGGCATCCTGGTGCATAGATGTATGCACCCATTTTGGATGTAGTCATGACCCCGAGTATATAGACATATATAACTCGATGATTTTGAGATACAGCCTTGTTCATGTCGATGACAGAAGGGTATCGTTGCATTTGTGACCGGCGTTCACGCATAGGATAAGCATGTCGACTTATTCATGCATTTGGCATTGGCATTGTTTCATACATTGCTGGCTTATTCATGCATTTGGCATTGCATTGTTTCTAGTAAAACCCAAACGTTTTGTGCCTTGAATCGAGTCAAAAAAATCGGATTAGAATCACAGTTTCAAGCCGCTGTGCAGTAAACGCGCGTTTGGGGTTTAAACGCGCGTTGGGGTTTAAACGCGCGTTAGGGTTAAAACGCGTGTAAGGTTCTAAACGCGTGTAAGGGTTTTAAACGCGTGTAAGGTTCTAAACTCGTGTAAGGTTTCTAAACGCGCGTTAGGGTTTAAACGCGTGTAGAGTTTTTAAACGCGTGTTGGAGTTTTAAACACGTGTAAGGTTCTAAACTCGTGTAAGGTTCTAAACTCGTGTAAGGGTTCTAAACTCGTGTAAAGGTTCTAAACTCGTGTAAGGTTCTAAACTCGTGTAAGGTTCTAAACTCGTGTAAGGTTCTAAACTCGTGTAAGGTTCTAAACTCGTGTAAGGGTCTAAACTCGTGTAAGGTTCTAAACTCGTGTAAGGGTTCTAACTCGTGTAAGGGTTCTAACTCGTGTAAAGGTTCTAAACTCGTGTAAAGGTTCTAAACGCGCGTTAGGGTTTAAACGCGCGTTAGGGTTTAAACGCGCGTTAGGGTTTAAACGCGCGTTAGGGTTTAAACGCGCGTTAGGGTTTAAACGCGCGTTAGGGTTTAAACGCGCGTTAGGGTTTAAACGCGCGTTAGGGTTTAAACGCGCGTTAGGGTTTAAACGCGCGTTAGGGTTTAAACGCGCGTTAGGGTTTAAACGCGCGTTAGGGTTTAAACGCGCGTTAGGGTTTAAACGCGCGTTAGGGTTTAAACGCGCGTTAGGGTTTAAACGCGCGTTAGGGTTTAAACGCGCGTTAGGGTTTAAACGCGCGTTAGGGTTTAAACGCGCGTTAGGGTTTAAACGCGCGTTAGGGTTTAAACGCGCGTTAGGGTTTAAACGCGCGTTAGGGTTTAAACGCGCGTTAGGGTTTAAACGCGCGTTAGGGTTTAAACGCGCGTTAGGGTTTAAACGCGCGTTAGGGTTTAAACGCGCGTTAGGGTTTAAACGCGCGTTAGGGTTTAAACGCGTGTTTTGACGATTGTTGATGGATGACTCAGGTTTGACGAATATTGTTTATTGCACCATATTCATCGCATATCGATTGTTGGCTTATGATTATGCATTTACATTTGATTGTAAGCATTGCATACTTTGTCGTTGGACCCTCGGCAGGGGATTTGCCGGCATCCTGGTGCATAGATGTATGCACCCATTTTGGATGTAGTCATGACCCCGAGTATATAGACATATATAACTCGATGATTTTGAGATACAGCCTTGTTCATGTCGATGACAGAAGGGTATCGTTGCATTTGTGACCGGCGTTCACGCATAGGATAAGCATGTCGACTTATTCATGCATTTGGCATTGGCATTGTTTCATACATTGCTGGCTTATTCATGCATTTGGCATTTGCATTGTTTCATATATCATTGGTGCATTCTCATTACACATTGTTGTCTTGTGTGATCTTGTTGTTGGACGATATTGTATTGCTAGAGGCTCGCTGTAAGTCATGCCTAGCCTCTACTCATTTATTGTGATTATTGACGTGGGTTCTTTATGGACCATTACTACGAACTCACCAACCTTGTGTTGACTATGCTTAGTACACTTTTCAGGTAATCAGGTTCTCCCAGGACGTGGAGTTTAGTTGCTTGCTTGCTGTCTAACCCAGACTTGGACCACATGGATCAAGGATTCATCGGCCTTCCTTTTGCATTATACTTAGGATCGTTGCCATCTTTGGGATGTATTATGTTATCTTCGATGGCTATTTACTCCTGTTGTATTTTGTTACTTGTTTTGCTATGTTTGGATTCACCGAATCTCTATTTGCATTTAGCTTGTTCTATTGTAATTCCACCTTGCGCTATATGATTTCCGTGATATTCTGAGCCTCGGCTTGGGGTGTTACAACTTTTGTTTTGCATCTCAAAAGAAATACTAGAGTTTACTCATTAGGGTGTTGACATCATGTGGGTGGTGGGCGGGTGGTGGGCGCGACGCCACATGCTACACCGCCGCCGATGTTTTTCACGCGTGAAGGCGTCGAATTGAGTGGTCATACGCCACGGGTGGAGAGTGAGTGGCTGATGACCGCTGGAGGCCTACCCCCCTCCAACGGCTAGTTTATTTTCTTAGAAAAGTTTAAGAAGTTTCAAAATTGGCAGTTTCAGTCCCTCAACGGGTATTTTTGTAAAACTTTTAATATATACACACCCATTTAACTAAAATTCACACATATCTTTCACTTTCTATACTACATACACACATATTTTCAAATCAACAATGGTAGCTAACATGCCAGGTATGACTTTGTTTGAGTTTAAAAACTCAATGTAATTTCACATGCTTAACGATGCCAGGTATAGATTAGAGGTGGAGGCTGTTATTCAGAGCATAACAAATAACAGGTCGGCTTACATGACCGAAATCGGACAACTTCAAGCTTTGGGGCACCATCCTAACATCCTCAAACCCACTTATGTTACTTATCTTCAACAGAAGATCGTCTTGTTGGATCAAATCCTTGTCAGCCTTACGGGTGCCGGTCGCTTTCACATTAACGACCACGCTTGAACACGCGGAATATTGGCATGGCAGTGCCGATGGTGGTCGACCTGAAGGTTACGAGATTGACCCGGAGGAGGAATACGTATGTCAAGACGACCAGGCTGGCCGGCCTCCTGAACACTATGAATACATCCATCGCAATGACAGAGACAGTGACATATCCTCAACCGATTCTCAATTGGGTTGGCGTTAAGTAACGTTGTTAGCTTTTCGTATTTATATTTTTTTAAGTTTTTTAATGTGTTTTAGTATTATTACGTAATGGTTTTATGTTTTTAGTAATATTATTATGTAATGTTTTTATGTTTAATGAAATTTTAGTTTTAAAAATAAAAATTAAAATTGCAGTGAGTGGTGGGTTGTCAACAAAATTTGGGTGAGTGGTGAGTGAGTGGTAGAGTTGAGGTGGTATAAGGGTATTGGTTAAAAGTGGGTGGTGACTGAGGGGTTGAAAGGTGGGATGACAACACCCTTATTAGTATTTATTTTGGTATTATGTCAAATGTCATCATCATATTGTTAGGTTGATTATTAGATTGATTTGTTTAGGTTGATTAATCATTTTCCATTTTGGTAATATATATATATTTTTTATCTTCAAATTTCGCAATCTTTATATACACTCGTAATGTATATCACTGTTTTTTTGGTGAAGATAACCTTTTTTTATACTTTCAAGTATTTAATAATACAAATCCTAGTTCAAACTTAAATATAGAAAAGATCAAATTTGACCCATCAATTAGAACAATCCGAATGGTCATTTTGTGAGGAAAAATGATACCCAAATGACTAAAAAACAGATATAAGCGTGACGAAAACCATGAGTTTTGTTAATGGACTTGATCACTTTTTTGTATATGGGTGTTGTTTCAAAAGGTTTTTCAATCAGAAGCTGTAGATATATGAAAATAAATTAACTAACACGCAAACTATATTGTAAAAACGCATATGTATCATATATGTTTACACAAATGGAACTAACACGCAGAGTGACCACAACTTTGTGGTGGGCTTGGTAGCCTAGTAACATAACAAGATGTAGAAATAAAAAACAAAGAAAATGTCAAAAACTGAAACAACCGCACCCTTGACAACACTAGCTAGCGAACATAAGCTTTCTGACCAAAAATTAGGGTCGAACACCATCACAATCGCCCGCCAAGACCACACCTCGAATCTTGTAAAAAAACCACATGACCAAGTGACAGATCCGAATCTCCACCTAAACTACTGTTGGAAAAACTACCCGACCCTGTTATAGTTATGAACCTTGATCGATAGCCTTTGCTAAAAAAACGAATCGTGATGGATCTAACCAACTAATATTAGAACCTTAGGATCTTGATGAAGCTCTAGATGTTGAAAAGCAAAATCAAAGAATCTGAAAGTGAAGCACAGGAAAAAGAGAAACCTTTCGTTTTTCCTTCGAAGTTACGATAAAATGTCAAGAATTAACAACGGTTGATGTTAAAAAATAATAATAAATAAATAAAAACTAAGAAAAGTTAACAAAATAAAGAAAAAACTTAAAATGTCTCTTAAATCTTAGATATTAGGACGGTTTTAGGTAAAATAAAACAAGTATTAAAGTAAAACAAATAAAACAATAGGTTTTTGTTTACTAAAAATCTCCGTGCATTATGAAAATCATCGTGCATCAATTGCTTTTTGAATCTTCGTGCATCAATTTAACTATGATCTAAGGGTCAGGATCTTGTCCTATTTGATTTACTTTAATAGTTGTTTTACAATACCCAACGTTCATGTATCACTAAAAGAACTTTTTTATCGACAAAATACAATCGAGTGATCAACACTAACTACTTTTTAAAAATATTTGTCTTGATAAACCAGTTCCAAGTCGACATCCAAACGTAAGCAGTTAGATCCAAATAGCACTAAATACAACTAATCATGCATAACGTACAAATAACCAAAAACTTACAATCACTTTCAACTTTATCCACCACAAAGTTTAATTCCAAACACCTTTTTCATAAATCTTCTTCATCATCAAAAATATAAAGTTCCCTTTCCCTTTTCTTCTTTAAAATTAGGGTTTCCCTAATCAAATCAAATCACCAAAATTAAACCCTAAAATCCATCAATTTATCGAATCTAAGGTACGTTTTTAACTTCAATTTCACATTCTATATATATATATATATACATCTTCAGTTTGATCATACAATTTAAGTTATTCAATTTGATTCATTTTTGATCCGATTATATTCCGATTCAATTACATATACAGATCCGTTTACGAGATTTAGTTACTGTAATTTGATCCTTGTTTTTATTTAAGTTAGTATTTTTGTTAATTTGATTTTAATTTGATAGTATAATTTGGTAATAATAGGATATGGAATTAGGAAATGAGTGTTTAGATGATATCGAAAAGAGCGGTGAGAGTGTGAGTGATGTGAAAAATAATGGAAATCATGATGTTGAAAATATTGATAGGAAGGTATTGGATGGTGATGAAGAGAGTGTAAAAAAGGCGGTGAAAACGAAAGGGAGAGGTTTAAAGAAATGGAGAAGGATTCGTAGGACGGAACCGGGTAAGGAAACGAGTAATAGTATAGACGATAGTAATAGGAAAAGAGGTATGAGTTTTTTTCCTACTGGAATGAAACATAGAAGTGACGGAGGAGGGTCTAGTTCGTCGACGAATGCTGTGTCAAATGTCGTTGTGAATGGTTTGGATCGTGTAGGTTTAGGGATTGGTATAGGTCAGGGATTTGATATTGCGTCTAGGGCGGATTCTGAAAACAGTAGGTCTTCGACGGGAGCTAGTGCTCCTTCGAGGATGAATCATGAGTTGCCTATGTTGGGACAAGGAATTGATAGGAATGTATCGAGGAATGTTGGTGGGATGGGATATGGTGTTTCGGTTAAAGGTGATGGACGCGAGAAAGGGTCGAAGAAGGCTAAAGGGGTTAGGATTAAGAAGGAGAATTCGATTTCTAGTATGGAGTCTGATTCTAGAAGCAACAATTTTGTGTTTATGCAGGGTGCTAGCTCTATGACGAGTAATGGTAGGCGGAGTGGGAGGTCGGGGAATTATGAGGAGGATGATAGTGACGATGGTCGTAATGGTGATGGATGTATAAATGAGGGAGGTGGAATTGCGTTTAGTAAAAATGATGGTGATTTTGAAGATGTTTTTCAAGATTTAGCGGGTGAGATATCTTGGGGGGTTAATGGAGAAAAGGCTGATGATCATGTGGGATCAGAGGTTCGGGATACTCTGTTGGAATCGATCATGCCACTCCAATTGGCTCAAGAAGCACTTGAGAGAGGTAATGTTTCGTTCTTTATGTTTATACTGTGCTTGTATCTCTCTGCCAATGTGTCCATGTTCAAATACTCTTGTAAATATTCATATTCGCTGCATGCTAAAAGTTGAAAACCATCAAGAAAGCGTTTTTCTGCTACGAAAGTGGTCATTAAAAGGCATAGCTTTCATGTTGTGCAGTGTAGATCCTTTTTGTAGTCCACGTTAGAACATTAATATTAACAATAGGTTCAGCTTTCCTTTTGATATTTCTGTTTCTCAGTAGATTATGCATCATATGATGACACTTGCTTCTACACAGTAACACAACCATAATTCCACATTCCTCATGTACGTTGGCCTCTAGTTATAAATGGTAGAGTTTTACATAAATGATGACAAATACCAACCTAAATCGTGAAAAAAATCTTACATTTTTAGATGTAAAGTTGGCTAGCACTACCTCTCTTAGGTCTTCTATAGTTCTATCGTTGCAGATTGAATTTGTTTTTGCTAATGCAATTGAATATGTTTATTAATTGATAAATTTCATTATTTTGCGAATATATAGCATGACTACTTTGTAATATTCAGGAATTTGATAATATCTGACATTTGGATGGGTAGGACGTAACCAATAAAGTTATGAAATTTTGGTCACTATGGTTGATTACTTGTACTAATTTTAGTTTTTATTGCTTAGCAGAAGTCCAGAAATTAAGGGATGTTGGTAAAGAGTCTACGCTATCCTCTGATGATTCAGTTCAACCATCAGGATCTACTTTTGTCGATGAAGAGTGGCAATTTAGTAACGGTAATCAGGTTGCTTTACAGAGCAAACTTGAGGAGGCCCTTGCTATGCTTAAGCTCAAGGATGCCAAGATTTCTAAGCTTGAATCCGCCTTGAATACTGAGGACATAAAAAGCAAGCATGAGGAACTCTTGACACAAAGAATTTCCGCCGAATTGGAATATCTAGTCATAGTGAATACAATCCAAAACATCAAGGCGGAGGATTCCATAGATCTAGTCAAACGTACCATACAACAAAAGAACGTCCCAGCAGTAGAGCCAGTTCAACTTGAGGATACATGTAAACCAGAAGATGCTAGGAACCTGAAAAATAGGGTATCCAAATATGCATATTGTTTTACACTTCAGTTGGTTTTGCTTCTTGTAGTCTTGTATCTGTTTGTCTTGAAGTTTTCTTACCAAACTGTGGAGATTATACCTACTTAGTTCAATCCGCTACCCATTTTTGTATCATTATTATTCGTTTTCCACTTGTTCAGATATATTTTATTTTTATACCAACACACTTAGATATTGAGATATATCATGGATGAGTTGCTGATATTTTGTTTGTAACACTACTTTTATATATTGAATTCATGTATTAATTTTGTTTTGTTTTGTTTTTATTTTGTGTGTTTTGAGACTTTCATACAACAGGTACAATTGTACCGAGATATACACATGATTGAGGCGAAATATTATTTTATCTTTTAAGAAAAGAGTCATCACGTTGCAGTTGGATACGATGCTGTAGAAAATTAGGGCTTTTCGGTTCTAAAGGTACTGAAGTTGCACTTTTTTACTTTAGGAGGAACCATTCTTTATTTTCGTATATTGTGGGTTATGTTTTGTAAAACACCGTTTATTATGGGTATTAAAATTACCGGATAGTGGTTTTAGGCAATATATGGTGGTTTTGTAATATGGACTTTGCCACCTAGACTAATTATCTGATAATATACCCATTTTTGTATTTACACGGTAAAAAACACACGCACACATGACACATCCAACCATTTTCCAAAAACTCACCCACTTCTCTCTCAACCTCTTTCTTTAATAGTTGATAATCATGTCATATAAAATTGAATGCTACAAAATACACAGACACACGCACTGTCGGATATTATGATGGTGGATTGGTGGTGATGGGTGACCGGATTTTTGTGGTGCTGGTGGTCATCCGATAAGGTGATGGGTTTGACCGGATCGTTGTGGCGGTGGCGGTGGTAATGGGGTTTGACCGGATTTTGTAGTGGTGGTGGTGTTAGGGTGTCCGGATCTTGATGGAAGCGGTGATGTGGTGTCCATATCGTTTTAGCGGTGGCGGTGATAGGGTGGCGGATGTTGGTGGTGGTGACTGGGTGGCGGATGTTGGTGGTGGTGACTGGGTGGCCGGATCTCACACACACTTTTGAGTTTTGATTATCGGATCCACTGCTGGGTGACCGGATTTTTTGTGGTGCTGGTGGTCATCCAATAAGGTGATGGGTTTGACCGGATCGTTGTGGCGGTGGCGGTGGTAATGGGGTTTGACCGGATTTTGTAGTGATGGTGGTGTTAGGGTGTCCGGATCTTGATGGAAGCGGTGATGTGGTGTCCATATCGTTTTAGCGGTGGCGGTGATAGGGTGGCGGATGTTGGTGGTGGTGACTGGGTGGTCGGATTTCACATTCACGCTTTTGATCAGGTCTAACTCAAAGGAAGTTGCTTATGAAAATAATATATTCACTGTTCGTCGTTTATGATTTTTATATATATATATATATATATAACAAGGTAGTGGTTGTTGATTGTTGTTTTGGGTGTGACTGAAAAGTGGTGAATCATCAAACCACTGTCACGAATTGTTGTCATATGTTTTTCTAACACTTCTTTTTTTTTTATTTAATTTTTCTCCTAATATTAAAGTGTATGTATTAGTTTGGGGATTTTGTGTATGAAATTTATGAGTTTGGGTATGTGGATATTGATTATATGTGTGTATGTAATGGTTTCTTTGTGTTAGTGTTTGGGAAAAAAATTCAGAGACAAATTTTTGTTTGATTTTTGAATTGAGCATATAAAATAGTGAGGAATTAATCAAGATTTTGTACCAGCCTTTGGGCTTACTAATTTCATCTGGGTTGCCTCCTCATCAAATTCAGATAGTGTAATATATAACATATAAAACTATATAATTTAATACATTTTTTGATAAAATAGAGTGGAAAATGGAAATATACATAATATTTTTTCACACGAGGCATGATTATGTGGTAAGTCAACATCACCTGGAATGACGTGGATTGTTAATTGGCAGTCCAACATCCCACATTTTGGCTGACGTGTCCATCTACACACACAAAACCGGACATCCAAAACCAGATGGTGGTTTGGTCCTTACATATATGCTTATGTACCCTTTAAACCCCACAATATACGAAAATAAAGAATGATTCCTCCTAAAGTAAAAAAGTGCAACTTCAGTACCTTTAGAACCGAAAAGCCCTAGAAAATTATTACCCAAAAATATAACGTGATATTGTTAGCTGAATACAAGTCAAAGTTTATTAAATAATAATTTAGTCTAATAATACAAATTATTTTTATTTACTCCGTAATTCCGTATTACAAGTTTACTCCGTATTACAAGTGCGTATATACAAGTGAACGCATCATGGCGGATTACAAGTTTACTCCGTATTACAAGTTTACTCCGTATTACAAGTTTACTCCGTATTACAAGTTTACTCCGTATTACAAGTTTACTCCGTATTACAAGTTTACTCCGTATTACAAGTTTACTCCGTATTACAAGTTTACTCCGTATTACAAGTTTACTCCGTATTACAAGTTTACTCCGTATTACAAGTTTACTCCGTATTACAAGTTTACTCCGTATTACAAGTTTACTCCGTATTACAAGTTTACTCCGTATTACAAGTTTACTCCGTATTACAAGTTTACTCCGTATTACAAGTTTACTCCGTATTACAAGTTTACTCCGTATTACAAGTTTACTCCGTATTACAAGTTTACTCCGTATTACAAGTTTACTCCGTATTACAAGTTTACTCCGTATTACAAGTTTACTCCGTATTACAAGTTTACTCCGTATTACAAGTTTACTCCGTATTACAAGTTTACTCCGTATTACAAGTTTACTCCGTATTACAAGTTTACTCCGTATTACAAGTTTACTCCGTATTACAAGTTTACTCCGTATTACAAGTTTACTCCGTATTACAAGTTTACTCCGTATTACAAGTTTACTCCGTATTACAAGTTTACTCCGTATTACAAGTTTACTCCGTATTACAAGTTTACTCCGTATTACAAGTTTACTCCGTATTACAAGTTTACTCCGTATTACAAGTTTACTCCGTATTACAAGTTTACTCCGTATTACAAGTTTACTCCGTATTACAAGTTTACTCCGTATTACAAGTTTACTCCGTATTGTTAGCTGAATACAAGTCAAAGTTTATTAAATAATAATTTAGTCTAATAATACAAATTATTTTTATTTACTCCGTAATTCCGTATTACAAGTTTACTCCGTATTACAAGTGCGTATATACAAGTGAACGCATCATGGCGGATCTAGGAAATTGATTTACGGGGGGCAAAAAAAAATTTGTGACGCCGAAGTCACAAAAAGGGGGGGAGAGGGGAATAGGCGTGAAACAATACAACACATATTATTTAAGTATTTTCAATGGAAACACAACAAGTAGAACCAACTCAATAAGTTATCAATAATTTAAAAAGGAAAATGTTAAATACTAACAAACATAAAACTATTATACATTTTCATATCAAAAGTTATCTTTTTATTTTTATAATAAGTGTACAATTACCCGTAAAATTCATTAACTACAGTTAATTGTAGATAGCAAGACCCATTTAAAATTCATAACACAACATAACTAATAAAATAGATAGATAATCTTTTAATGAACTCATAGTTTACATGATTCTAAGTAGGTTATTTGATCCAACATTTAATTCAACTTCTAAAGTTCAGTTTAAACTTTGGTATACATAAATAATACAAATGTAACATGACGTAAGACAATATATAGGCTAATTAGCATATTTAGATTTACTAATGTATGTATAAAAAAGATAAAATGTGAAAATATGTAAAAATTTAGTTTTCCCACATCTACAAAGTAACAAATTTATAACTTAGATTTTCTATAATAAAAGGTAACGTGGCCATCTCTGTTAACAAGTTTAATTATATATATTATTTTATATTTCTTAGTTTGAGCTTCACATGCTTTTAAGATTATGTGAGGGCATTATAATTTAGTTGTGGGGGCATATTAGTGTTAAAGCTTGCAAATGTCTAACTTTCAACTGAAAACAATACAAAACTTTGTTACTTACAAATGGGCCAATGGGGGCCATACCCCCGGTAGTTCATAACTACATCCGCCCCTCACGCATGCATGAAATTTTCGGTGGAATTAAAAAGTTAAGTAGCTAATATTTTTTTATCTTCAAAATACCCTCTCTGTTTAATTATAATTTTTCAACCGTTTTTTTTCTTAAGTAAAACTATCCCTAAAATTTTATGTCATCTTCATCTCATACAAACACACGTTCCCAACTTCCCCTTTTTCTCTCACCATTTACACAAAGCCTCCCCTCTTTTATCTCTGCCGCCAATAACGATGACCCCGTCACATCGTAACATACATCTAGTATGATATAAACAGAATTAACAATGTTACTTGATTCCGTTATAAACTTGAAATAAAATAATTTAAGCTATTAATAAATTGCGTTTTTTGGATCTTTCATAACGGAAAGGTTATTGTGAGATTTTTCTTATTTATAAAAATCATAAAAACTTTAAGGTTAAAATATAATAGAAGTTCATATGACAAAAAAAAAATTTCCTTTTTTTATAAAGCCACATATAAAATTTTACATATGAACAATTTGTCATTGTTTTTCCAAAATAAATGAATATCGTAGATCTTATGAATGCGACCTTATTACCAAAAGAAAATTCTCGCATCTAAAACAATCAAACAACATTCTGCCTAATAGTTTCACTATGACTTACTAATTCAGAATGAATAAGCTATTCTACATGTCTAATCTTAATGTTGAAAAACAAGAATGAAAAATGAAACTAGAACGCTAAATTATAGTAGATCCTAAACTCAAGTTAGATCCGGAAGTGAACGACACATAATAATCGTGTACTTGTTGGGTTCGTCGGGCAGTATATCCCTCCAACACGATTCGGAGTGACACTTCATATGATTAAACAGATTCTTCATAGACTCGAAACACTCTTTACACATACAACACATCGGGTTACCATCGTCATCAACACATCGCACATAGAATGGAATTTTTTCTCCCATCTAGCTAGCTAGTTTCACAATCTACAAAATCAACATTAACATTAGTTTTATACTGAATAACTTATTAAATATTACAACTTATAATTAAAAGTCAACATACCACAACTAAAAAGAAGTAAAAGACTGTGTTTTTCTTAGCTTGATGTATGTATATCAGTATATGTTAAAAATATTGTTGCACAAAACACGGGTTAAGTTGTGTTTTGTTTAAAACGTGTATTTATAGGTCCAATGTATTGTTTTTAGATAAAAAAAATTGTACACCTAAGAATACCTAATATACTTCGGCGTAATTATCTATTGACGGTTTTTTAGTGTTGTCCAAATCGGGCCTGCTTTTTCTAACTCGAAACTTGTTGGCCCATTTTAGTGAACCAAGAACCAACTACTAGGCACGTGTTAAAACTGGGCATGCTTTTGCAAGGAAGGATTAGGGATAGGAAGAAAAAACTAGCCCAATGGAATAACCCAAATACCCATGAGGAAACCCGATACCCCGAAGTCCTGTACCTCTCCGGGGCAGAGAGGAATTTCAAGACCCAAAAGCTATAGAAAGACAATTGCCAAACAAGCCTAAACATTCCTAAACATTGTATTCTTTTGTTGTAAATTTTCTCTATTGGAGTAAACTTTAGAATTTGTCTACTATATAAACCCACCCTAACCTGACCGCCTGACCCTTAATCAACCTGTCAAATTCAGTCATGTGTCAATGAATTTGGATACACGTAATTTCAAATTATTGATGACAAGCTTCTTCTAGTAGTTTTTATTGTTTCCTCGATCAAAAGCTCTTAGCAATCTTATATACCCATCTACACATGGGAGATCAAACCCTTTAGGGCATTGCCAAGATTTGAACCCGGCGTGGACGCATCAATGTGGGGGTGTTAGCCATTTATCCGCTCTGCCTTTCAAAAAAAAAAACTTAGTATTTGGTATGCACATTACTACATTACTTATAGAAGTTGCGTTATATTATTCTCGAATGTGTCCTAAAGAATTCAGTTACAATTGCACCAGGAGTATAAATCGAGAATCTATAATTTTTTATTTTTAATATTTTTTTAACTTTAGAAATCAACTATATATAGTTCCACACAAACTTCACAAAGTAACCATTATAGGAGTTGAACCCACAACCTATAAGTTGATCATCAGACATATAAATCGATCATTAACTTTTTACACATACTATTTGATGAAATAAAAAACTTTAATTAGTTATCTAGCATAATTTCTATGTAAAAAGTCACATAACCAAACAGCCTATATATAATACTTTACCATATTTGTAGTAGTATCCAATTAATCAATAAGTTATAGGTTCGAGTTTTTCTAAAACAAATATATGAATAATTGGTGATTTAATTGATTTTAAAGAAAACATTCCACACATAACTAAAAATCTCGAATTCTTCATGAGTACAACGATATAAACGAAATTACAAAACTTGACACTTAATTTTTAACCTTAACCGATCATAACCCAAGAGTAAGATTCAAATTTATTCTTCCATCACCATCATCATCACCATCATCATTACCATTCAGGTTAAAATCCGAAACCACATTATCACTACCAGTCGCGACAACCACCAAATCTCTAGACGTCCCCGTTTCCCTTGCCAAAAATTCTCGACGGCCAGCAGCACGACCTCTAACGTCACACGCTTTACCAATCACTCCCCATTGTGGTAAAAGCCTTGTTAAATCAACCACCTCATCATGACTACTATTAAGAGCTAATTCGTGTGTATCGGGAGAGGATGTAGTAGTAACAACCCCTTCAGAAGTTGAACAAGATTTATCCGAATTTGATGATGACATTGATATTACATCAAGCAATTTATGACAAACAATGATGTTTGCATTCATGGGATCATCCAATGGCAAAATATGATACCAATCTTTATCTGAGTGATCATCTTTATCATTCATATGTTCGTAAAGTTCCTTGAATGACTTGACTTCTTTTTGACATATAAAACATGTAAACTTGTCATCGTCATCTTTACATGGCAAGTAGTATTTAGTTTTACCCTCCATGCATATATATTTTGACTCAAACCAAGATTAAAATCAAGAAGGGTCGATCGATCAAGCTAGTCGACCGATTTTTTATTTTTTTTTTGGTTATTGTTTTTGGGTATTGTGAATGATATAATTATTATATAATACGTCCTTTATAGTTTTATATAAAGATTGATTTATTTATCGAAATATAGTTGGTTTTAAATTAGGATACCACCCAGGCACCCACCCATTTAAAATCAAGTACGGTTCATGTATTAATATGCGCGTACCTTATTTGAGTTTCTTTTTTTAAAAACGTATATCGTTGTCCGAGAGATATAACGGCCCAACAAGTAAGATACGGAATGAATGATATAAGGGCTAGCGAAGCACAACAAGGAATCAATTGAGATATATGGAAATTTTGCCGAAACAAAGAAAGAAAAAAAAAAAAAAGGGATATATGGAAATTTATATAGTTAGTTTTTAAATACTTAAATTTTTAAATACTTAAATAAATTTGTTTACTATCACAAATTCTTTCTTAAATACTTAAACAAATTTGTAATTACATTTATCATACATGTTTGTCACTATTAGGTATGTTTGTCACTATTAGGTTATTATTAAAATGACCAAATGCATGTGATTGAGTATGTTCAAAGAAGTGATGTAAAACATAGTTCGCATCATTTTACAATATTTCTCCAATATTTTTCCATGAGGAAGAGCTTTTTGGTGGCATGCTTGTGACAAAGTCTTGCCATTGGTGTCTTATTCGTGTCTTCATGTGACACATTAGTCTGTTGGGAGAGACCTAGAGCACACAAATCATGAAATCCAAAGAACAATCTGTACCAAGACTATATGCTCAAAGTCACATCTATACAAAAATGTTACTCTAAACCATAAAAACTTGGCCTCTCGTTACAAACCAATAACAAAAATCACCATGAATTGCAAGAAGCAATCAATTTGACCAAAACGTAAACATATAAAAGCTAAAATAACTTATTGGCAAAACAAAAATCAAAACACTTAAAAGCATAAGACTAAATAAACCTTTATGACCAATCATTATGTACAAGAAAAGAACCACATTATGACGACAACACGTTACACGTACACATTCACATAAACCACTCCATATAAAGTTCTAACTATACCTTAAAATACCAAGTTCGTGGGACCATATTTAAATATCAAGAATGTGACCCATAGTTCTATGTATTATTGGGTTTGCGTTATTTTCCTCTATAGTCAGGTAAGACTCGACCGATAGGTATGATTACCAAACTTTTTTACACTTCTTTCTTTTTCCTCGCTTGGAAGGAGGTGCTTGTTGAAACAGTCTTTCTACCTCTGGGTAAAAATAAGACTGACTACATCTCACATCCGCATACCCTACATGTAGGGATTGAGTCTCTTTGTTGACCCATTAACACAAAACCATGTGGCACCAAATTTTACTTTTAAGAATGAGCATGACTTCATGTTTTTTTCTTTTCGGGACCAACACCAGTAGCATCAAAATTTAATAAAGAGTAAAAGGCCGAAATCGTCCTTGTGGTTTACCCTAATAATCAAGTTTCGTCCTTAACTATTGGAAATGACACTGGCAGTCCTTTTGGGAAGGATAAGGATCACATCCAGTCCTTTATGCAAACGGATGTTTTCTCTCATCTGTTAAATCACTCACGTGTCTTTCACATGAGGGTATTTGTGTCTTTTTACACTTTTAAAGGACCAATATTGATAATCCTTTTACTTCTATCTTCCATCTTGCATACCAAAACCCAGATCAAAATATGTATATCTGATATCTATATTTATGTCTGTGTAATCAAAATCTATATTTGACAATTCAAGAATTTAATCAAACCCAAACATATACATATATACATATAGATATAGATTTGAAAACAAAATGAATCTGAAAACCAAACAACACAATAGATCTGTAATCATACATATATACACACCTTCAATGTTATTACAACTAGAGAAACCAACAACAATAAAGAAAATGAATTTGCTTGTAATCTTCAAGAAATAAATAAATAGGCCAAGTTAAAAAATAAATATAAAAAAAACTCAAAAGAAAGAAAGGGCATTGACCTGAGCAAAAACTCAGTGGGTTCAACATTCTTGTCCTTTTGGATCTTCTTCATCGAGGTATGCATCTTCAACATCCGGTTCATAAAAACCCATCATTTAATAACAAATGAACACTAATTATCAAACACAATACCGAAAATACTAATGTAACATTACTAAAACGAAACGAAACAAAGAAGAAGAAAACGAAAAGTACGCTGGAAAAAGAGAGGATGACTATGGCTGGATCGTTCCTGCGGTTGTGGTGGCCGGATGTTTTAGCAGCTGGTGGTGTGGGCCGTGAAAGGGAATCCATAACAAGCATGAAATCGTCCACAAAAGAAGAAGAAGAAAAGTACATCAGAAGAAAACGAGAAGCAGTAGTGGCCGGATCTTAATGGCGGTGGCCAGATCTTAATGGCAGTGGTCGGATCTTGATGGCGGTGTCGGATCTTAATGGTGGTGACTGGATCTTGATGGTGGTGGCCCGATTTTGGTGTTGGCGGCCATATCTCCATGATTTGAGTATATACACCACTGGTTCAGTGGGAATCATATGTTTGTGGTGGTTGTATTTTGGGAATCATATTTTTGGGCTTCCATTGGTTCAGCGGGTTATACACCAATAGCCATCAATTTAGAGGATGATTTTCACTTTTCTTGTTCTAAAAAAATGCCCAGGAATGTGAAAACTTGAGCTTGTAAATAAATATATATGGTTGGATTATTTATTTTTTGTCTTTATTTATTGTACCAATTATTTTGAAGTGGTGGTGATGGGATTATATGTTTTTTTTTGTGAGAGTGATATATGAAGATTTGATGGATCTGGGTTTTTTATTTAAGGTAGATGAAGAAGCAAAGTAAAAATATTTTGTGCGAGAGTTAACGGATGAGAGAAAACGTCCGTTTGCATAAAGGACTGAATGTGAACCTTATCCTTCCCAAAAGGACTGTCAGTGTCATTTCCAATAGTTAAGGATGAAACTTGATTATAAGGGTAAACAACAAGGACGATTTGGCCGTTTACTCTTTAATAAAACATAAATGTAAATAAACATTTGGGAGATTCAAGCAAACAACAAAATTACCATTACACCTTTTGTTTGCTTTACAAATTAGTAACCCAGACCCATCTTTTATATTAAAAAAACTAAAAAATTGACCATGAAATAAACTTATAAACATCAACAAAATACCATTACAACAACTACGAATGTGGGAAAACAAACCCACACCAACAAAAAGAAATAGAAATTGGTTGAAAAAATTGAAAGTGAGGAAACAAAGAGATGGTTGAATTTGATTGTTAACGAAGGTCAAATAAGACTTTTTAAAAGTCTCCCCCCC
Source organism: Erigeron breviscapus (assembly GCA_034093135.1). Lineage (NCBI taxonomy): Eukaryota > Viridiplantae > Streptophyta > Magnoliopsida > Asterales > Asteraceae > Erigeron > Erigeron breviscapus. The sequence goes on along the minus strand of CM067172.1, from coordinate 55,048,400 downwards.
CAAAAAAAAAAGGAGGAAGGTCAAAGACTTAAGACTTTTCAAGACTTTAAAGACTCTCACACACATGTTTTTTTAGCTTGTACCGTAGCGACATACCAAATAGTAATATAATATTATTACTACATTATAATTATAATGAGTGAAGAAAACCTTATTTTTGAATGTTCAACTTTACTTTTTTGAAAAGAAATAAATAAAAGTTTGAAAAGTGGGGTAAAGTGTCTCAAATAAACTATATACTTCACATACTAAAACACCTTAAAATACATACTAATTTTATCATCGATTACATCACATATCCTATGTGGACAGTCTAAAAACTTGAGACATAGGATTTGCTTATATCATTCCTCTAAGATCTTTAATATACTGGAGAAGAAAATGGATCAGATTTAGATATGTAGAAGGGAGAAAAATTTGATTTTTTTTTTTCCATATTTCCTTTTGAAATGAATGGGAGGAAGGAAGAAAAAAGAGAAAAAGTGAGTGAAGAAAACCTTATTTTTGAATGTCCAGCTTTATTTTTTTGAAAAGGAAATAAATAAAAATTTAAAAAAAGGGTAAAGCTTCTCAAAAAAGCTATATACTTCACATACTAAAACACCTTAAAATACATACAAATTTTATCATCGATTACATCACAAATCCTATGTGGACAGTCTAAAAACTTGAGACATAGGATTTGCTTATATCATTCCTCTAAGATCTTTAATATACTGGAGAAGAAAATGGATCAGATTTAGATATGTAGAAGGGAGAAAAATTTGATTTTTTTTTTTTCATATTTCCTTTTGAAATGAATGGGAGGAAGGAAGAAAGAAAGAGAAAAGGTGAGTGAAGAAAACCTTATTTTTGAATGTCCAGCTTTATTTTTTTGAAAAGGAAATAAATAAAAATTTAAAAAGTTGGGTAAAGCTTCTCAAAAAAGCTATATACTTCACATACTAAAACACCTTAAAATACATGCAATTTTTATCATCGATTACATCACAAATCCTATGTGGACAGTGACACATAGGATTTGCTTATATCATTCCTTTAAGGGGTGTTTGTTATGATGGAATGGAAAGGAGAGAAAGGGAATGAGAAACACTTCCTTTGTTTGTTTGCAATGAAGAATGAAAATGAGAATGGCGAAGTGCTGATCATTTCTATTCTCTCTATTATCTACAAAATGTAGAAAATGAGTGAGAATGAAAATTTTTTATTTTTTTTTGTTTTGATGATATCATATGTATTAAATTAGTTATTAATTAAAAATTTTGTCTTTTTTTTATATTCATTCTTTGTGGATACCAAATAACATAATTCATCCTCTTTTCAAATACTCATTCTCTTTCTCACTATTAGAGATGACAATGGGGCGGGTTTTATCGGGGATCTCAATCCCCACCCCTCATATCATTTCCAACTTGTAATCCTCATCCCCGTCCTCATCCCCATCGGGAATTTAAGTTACATCCCCATACCCATCCCCATCGAGTATAACTCACCAGAAATGATCTAATTTCTTCTTGTTTTCTTCTTCTTTTTGTGATTGTCAGCCTTCTCAGACTTGCAATCACTCTTTTTCAATATATGTTGCGCCTTAACAGCTCCCTTCCTCTTACGACCCTTCATAGTTTTTATAAGAAAAATATGTTAATTAGGTTTTATATAAATAACCTTTTGAAAAAAAATAAATAAAAATTTAAAAAGTTGGGTAAAGCTTCTCAAAAAAGCTACATACTTCACATACTAAAACACCTTAAAATACATGCAATTTTTATCATCGATTACATCACAAATCCTATGTGGACAGTGACACATAGGATTTGCTTATATCATTCCTTTAAGGGGTGTTTGTTATGATGGAATGGAAAGGAGAGAAAGGGAATGAGAAACACTTCCTTTGTTTGTTTGCAATGAAGAATGAAAATGAGAATGGCGAAGTGCTGATCATTTCTATTCTCTCTATTATCTACAAAATGTAGAAAATGAGTGAGAATGAAAATTTTTTATTTTTTTTTGTTTTGATGATATCATATGTATTAAATTAGTTATTAATTAAAAATTTTGTCTTTTTTTTATATTCATTCTTTGTGGATACCAAATAACATAATTCATCCTCTTTTCAAATACTCATTCTCTTTCTCACTATTAGAGATGACAATGGGGCGGGTTTTATCGGGGATCTCAATCCCCACCCCTCATATCATTTCCAACTTGTAATCCTCATCCCCATCGGGAATTTAAGTTACATCCCCATACCCATCCCCATCGAGTATAACTCACCAGAAATGATCTAATTTCTTCTTGTTTTCTTCTTCTTTTTGTGATTGTCAGCCTTCTCAGACTTGCAATCACTCTTTTTCAATATATGTTGCGCCTTAACAGCTCCCTTCCTCTTACGACCCTTCATAGTTTTTATAAGAAAAATATGTTAATTAGGTTTTATATAAATAACCTTTAAAAAAAATAAATAAAAATTTAAAAAGTTGGGTAAAGCTTCTCAAAAAAGCTACATACTTCACATACTAAAACACCTTAAAATACATACAAATTTTATCATCGATTACATCACAAATCCTATGTGGACAGTCTAAAAACTTGACACATAGGATTTGCTTATATCATTCCTTTAAGGGGTGTTTGTTATGATGGAATGGAAAGGAGAGAAAGGGAATGAGAAACACTTCCTTTGTTTGTTTGCAATGAAGAATGAAAATGAGAATGGCGAAGTGCTGATCATTTCTATTCTCTCTATTATCTACAAAATGTAGAAAATGAGTGAGAATGAAAATTTTTTATTTTTTTTTGTTTTGATGATATCATATGTATTAAATTAGTTATTAATTAAAAATTTTGTCTTTTTTTTATATTCATTCTTTGTGGATACCAAATAACATAATTCATCCTCTTTTCAAATACTCATTCTCTTTCTCACTATTAGAGATGACAATGGGGCGGGTTTTATCGGGGATCTCAATCCCCACCCCTCATATCATTTCCAACTTGTAATCCTCATCCCCATCGGGAATTTAAGTTACATCCCCATACCCATCCCCATCGAGTATAACTCACCAGAAATGATCTAATTTCTTCTTGTTTTCTTCTTCTTTTTGTGATTGTCAGCCTTCTCAGACTTGCAATCACTCTTTTTCAATATATGTTGCGCCTTAACAGCTCCCTTCCTCTTACGACCCTTCATAGTTTTTATAAGAAAAATATGTTAATTAGGTTTTATATAAATAACCTTTTGAAAAAAAATAAATAAAAATTTAAAAAGTTGGGTAAAGCTTCTCAAAAAAGCTACATACTTCACATACTAAAACACCTTAAAATACATGCAATTTTTATCATCGATTACATCACAAATTAGTCATTGAAAGAACTGAACTCGATAAACCGAAAACACAAGATTTTTTTTTTTTTTTTTTTTTTTATATATATACCCCACTGCGCCGCAGTGGGTGGAGAACTCTCCCACTGCGCCGCAGTGGGAAATCTCGGACTCAAGTCCAGAAAAGCCCCACTGCGCCGCAGTGGGTTTTACACTCTCCCACTGCGCCGCAGTGGGAAATCTCGGACTCAAGTCCAGAAAAGCCCCACTGCGCCGCAGTGGGTTTTACACTCTCCCACTGCGCCGCAGTGGGAGGAAAAACTATTATGGCCGCAGTGGGTGGAGAATTCCACTGCGCCGCCGTGGGATTCCACTGCGCCGCAGTGGGCAAAACCACCCCCACTGCGCCGCAGTGAGCAGCCGCACAGCAAACCTAAGACCATTTCAACACTTGAACAAACTTGTAACCTTCAAATTTCAAAACAACATCTTAGAACACATTCCAGAGATTGACATCAACTTCATGGACGCCTTTTAAACATATAATACAACATCAACTTGTTTCAAAACCCATGAACACCATCAAATGGGTCATTTACCCATTTTGACACTATTTTCGACCAAATACACAAATTCACAAACTTCCCAAAAGCTTTACACCTGATCGTTTACATAATTTTTAACAAAAGTGTGACCATCAAATCAAAATGTACCAAGAGCCATGAGGAGGGAATTTCTAAGCCTCTAAACCAAAAAGTGTCATTCTTCCACGAATGACCTAATACCTTCAAGTCTTCCAAAAACACTTCAAGCTCTAAACCAAGGCTTTCAATTCAACAACACTAGTTCCTTCTTCCGGAACTACCTATAAAATGGTAAACAACTAAAATATAAGCAAAGGCTTAGCGAATATACTTGCATACATTTACGAATACGAAGGAGGGCAACGCACAAAGGACTATTACATGTAACCCATGACACCGTCGTGCCATACCTACATGCTCACCTTTGCACAATAAACAACATATATGGATCCATTAGAGAATATCGGGGTTCTTAGGCCCCGAGAAGGTTCTTAGGCCTTTTCTCAACAACAATAGGGGTTCTTAGGCCCCGGAGGTTCTTAGGCCTCATAACAATTGACCCCACCCGGGTCTAGCCAAATCAATTACCACACATGAGAAACACATTACAACATGATGTGGTCAATTGACCCAACGTAAACATAAAGGTATGCAAATATACTCACCTCCTCCGCAAATAGATCAACAAAGCTAAAACGATTAAGCACAAACAAGCTTCAACCTATAATCATGTCATAAAATGCATAAGCTTATAATCACAACTTGACTAGCTTAACCTAGCCATACTCGAACACTAGCCTCTCTAAACCCAAAACCCAACCCATTTGTCATTGAGTCTCCATTTTACTTCCACCATATCATAGGTAGTTCAACCTACCATTTTCATCAACATTTCAATTACTTGTAAAAACTCATCTTTTCTCATAAACCAACATTATCACATAAGCTTATCAATTTCATAATCAAACTCAACACATAACTCAATGACAACTAGGTTAACTAAGGAATTGGGAAAATTAGCCACAAATCAATTTCTAGCAAAAACCCCCAAATTTGGTTCATCCATGAACCCTAATTTTGAAAGAAGGATAAAAACTAAATTAGGGGAATTCAATACCTCAACAACAACAATCCAATGCAAGACTTTTAGTTTGAGAATCCTTCTTTCTCCCTTTCTCTTAAAAACGGCCACCACCACCCCACTTACAATCCCTAACTTTAATTTCTTGAATGAAGATTACTTGGTGGTGATTGTTATTATTATTATGATTTCTATTCTTGAACTTGAGAGGGTTACTCTTTGTTTTGAAGAAATGTGTGAAGGAATGCATGAAAGGAAATGGAAAGAAATGAAGAAGAAATGAGAAGAATAGGTGGGAGTTGAGGAAAATGGTGAATCATCAACAAAGGGTGGCTGGCACACTATGGGGCTGCCACGCCCCATTCACTTTTTGGGTAATAAAATACCCGCTATCCGCTAAAGTTCCAACTAAATTAACCCCATTTCTAAAAATAAAATACTAGGAAATTAATTTAATGTCGAAACTATAAAAGGGTTAAATTCTTTTTACCTTAAATCTCTGGGGTGTTACAACTCTCCCCCACTTGGAACGGATCACGGCCTCGTGATCCAAGCCATATGCAAAGACGGATAGTAAACTAGGACGTCACGCTCGGACTCCCACGTACAATCGGACATCTTACCATGCTTCCACAAAATTTTATAAGTCCTCACCGTCTTATTTTGTACCCTTCTAAGTTCTTCTTCAACTAAGGCAATCGGCTCTTCAATGTAGTTCAACTTGTTATCAATCTCTATTTCATTTAATGGCACATAAGAAGACTCATCGGCAAGGCATTTTCTAAGATGTGACACGTGAAAAGTAGGGTGAATTCCCGATAACTCTTCTGGTAGTTCCAAACGGTAAGCAACCTTGCCAACCTTAGCCAAAATTTTAAACGGGCCAATGAAACGAGGACTTAACTTTCCACGCTTCCGAAAGCGTAGAACACCTTTCCATGGGGAGACTTTCAACAAGACACGGTCACCTTCACAGAATTCAATCGGCCTCCTTCTTTTATCCGCATAAGACTTTTGTCGATCTTGAGCCGCTTTTAGCCTCTCTTTGATCACATCTATCTTTTCGATGGTCTTTAACACTACTTCCGTGCCACCTATTTCTCTTTGACCTACTTCTCCCCAACAAATTGGAGATCGACATTTCCTCCCATACAACATTTCATAGGGCGGCATTTGGATGCTAGAATGGTAGCTATTGTTGTAGGAGAATTCCACCAAAGGCAAGTGAAGATCCCAAGTGCCTCCAAAATCGATTATACATGCCCGAAGCATGTCTTCAAGCGTTTGAATGGTTCTCTCACTTTGCCCATCCGTTTGTGGGTGATAGGCGGTGCTAAGCTTGAGCTTGGTACCCATATCTTCATGAAATTTCCGCCAAAAGTGAGAAGTGAATCGAGTGTCCCTATCCGAAACAATGGAGACGGGCACACCATGTCTTGCTACAACTTCCTTTACATAAATCTTTGCCAATACCTCGGATGAAGATGCTTCACGAATGGGAAGAAATAAGGCACTTTTAGTCAATCTATCCACTATTACCCAAATTGTATCAAATTGATTTCTAGGCGTTTTGGGCAACTTGGTGACAAAATCCATAGTAATATCTTCCACTTCCATTTGGGAATTTCCAACGGTTGCATCATACCATAGGGCTTTTGATGTTCCGCCTTCACTTGTGCACACGTCAAACACTTTTCAACATATTTCACCACATCACGTTTCATTCCGGGCCACCAATATTCTACTTTCAAGTCATGGTACATCTTTGTAGCACCGGGGTGGATGGAGTACTTGGATTTGTGAGCCTCATCAAGAAGAACTTGTTTCAACTCACAAGAAAATGGGATCCAAATCCTCCCAAAACGTACGGTAAGGTCACGGGAATCCTTAGTGAAATATTGAATTTGACCTTGTATTCTTTCCTTCTTAGGATCTCGTTGCAAGGCCCTCTCTTGAGCTTCCCTAATTTGATCAAAGAAGTCATTGGTGATCAAAACCCAAAGGGGTGAAACGACTAAGGCATGATGAGAACTCTTCCGACTCAAGGCGTCCGCTACCACATTAGCCTTCCCGGGATGATACAAAATCTCGCAATCATAATCTTTCAAAAGATCTAGCCATCTTCGTTGGCGATTGTTGAGGTCTCTTTGCTCAAAGAAGTATTTGAGGCTTTTATGGTCGGAATAGATAGTAAACTTGACTCCATAGAGATAATGGCGCCAAATCTTCAAAGCAAAAACCACCGCCGCTAGCTCCAAATCATGAGTAGGGTATCGTTTTTCATGTTCTTTCAATTGCCTTGAAGCGTAGGCGATGACTTTACCCCGTTGCATAAGAACACAACCTAGGCCATTAGACGATGCATCACAATATACCACCATATCTTCAAGTCCATCCGGTAAAACAAGGACCGGTGCTTGACTTAGCCTTTCTCGAAGTTGTTGAAAAGCCAACTCTTGCTCGCTTTTCCATTCGAACTTGATATTCTTTCGAGTCAACTTGGTCAATGGGGAAGCTATTTTAGAGAAGTCTTGAATAAAACGACGGTAATAGCCCGCTAGACCAAGAAAACTCCTAATCTCCGACGGATTCTTTGGTTGCTCCCACTTCATCACCGCATTAATCTTGGCCGGATCCACCATAATTCCCTCACTATTAACAACATGTCCAAGAAATTGCACTTCTCTTAACCAAAATTCGCATTTGGAGAATTTGGCATAGAGCTTCTCCTTGCGTAATGCTTCCAACACCTCACGTACATGAACTCCATGATCGGTTGAGCTTTTAGAGTAAATAAGAATATCATCAATGAATACGATTACGGATTTATCAAGCATAGGGCGACAAACACGGTTCATGAGATCCATGAAAGCCGCGGGAGCATTTGTAAGACCAAAAGGCATGACAACAAACTCAAAATGACCATAACGAGTACGGAAGGCGGTTTTAGGAATGTCTTCACCACGTACTTTGAGTTGATGGTAACCCGAACGAAGATCTATTTTTGAGAAATATGACGCTCCTTGAAGTTGATCGAATAAGTCGTCGATTCTAGGCAAAGGATACTTGTTCTTTACGGTGACTTTGTTGAGCTCTCGATAGTCGATACACATACGCATGCTTCCATCCTTCTTCTTGACAAAAAGTACCGGTGCGCCCCAAGGAGAGTTACTAGGTCGGATAAAACCCTTATCAAGTAATTCTTGTAGTTGCTTCATCATCTCTTGCATTTCCGATGGAGCCAAACGGTAAGGAGTTTTTGCAATGGGGTTAGCCCCCGGAATGAGATCAATGGAAAACTCAACTTGCCGTTCGGGAGGAATGCCCGGCAAATCTTCGGGAAAAACATCGGCGAATTCACTAACAATAGGGATGTCTTCGATAGATAGAGGTTTCTTTTCAACATCAACGATATGAGCAAGATAAGCATGACATCCATGAGAAATGTAACGTTTGGCACGAGCAAAGTACATACGGAAATAGAACGTTCCTTCCTATCACCATACACCACCAAGTCTTCGCCTTTAGAAGTCTTCAAATATATCGCCTTTTCATCACACGCGATCTTGGCGTTACAAGAGCTTAACCAATCCATACCCAAAATTATATCAAACTCTCCCATCGGAAAAGGAATTAAATTGGCTTGAAAGAGTTCCGAAGAAATTTTAATTTCACATCCCCTATACACCTCCTTCACTAATTCCATTCTACCATTACCAACCTCAACTTGCAAAGTATTTTCTAGACACGACTTTGACACGGGAATAACATGAATTACTCTAGTTGCAACGAATGATCTATTCGCCCCCGAATCAAAGAGAATTCGCATAGGCACATTATAAACAAGGAATGTACCTGTGACGACATCATTCGTGTTCCTTGCTTGATCCACGGTGAGTTGAAAGGACCTTCCTCGTTGGTTCCCATGAATTTGGGCGCTTTTCCTTTCCGCTTCCCTCCTCTTTTCCTCGAGTCTCTCCTCTTGGGTCAACTTAGGGCATGAGCTTCTCATGTGGCCCTCCTCAAAGCACTTGTAGCATATGATGGCCTTTTGTGGCTTGGACTTGCACTCCTGGCTTGAATGCCCCGGTTTCCCACAAGTAAAACAACCTTTCCCCGCCACCTTACATACCCCCCAATGATTCCTCTTGCACGGTCGGCACCAAGGGATATTCTTGCTAGTAGAGTGGTTGCCGGAACTACCCTCTCGTCTAAACCGTTTGTTCGGAGAGTTGGTCCCCTCATACTTCCTCTTCAACTCACCATCATCATCTATTCTTGATTGTTCAATTTCATGGTCTCTAGCCACATCCGCCAACATGGAAAAAGACTCCATTTGACGTAGGCTTATCCTTTCCCTCAAGCTCTTCTTCAACTTCATATAAAATTGCTCCTTCAACAATTGGTCGTTCTCAAGAAATTCTGGACAAAATTGAGCCTTGTCCAAGAAGTGGGTTCGAAATTCGTTCAAACTCATACTACCTTGACGATCACTGAGAAATTCACTTCTCAACTTGGTCACTTCAGCTTCTGATCTAAACTCCTTGAAAAACATTGTCTTGAATTCGGGCCATTCCACATGATCTAATGCTTCCTTCTTTATTGCCAACAAACTATCCCACCATCTCTTTCCACTATTCCTTAGCATACCAACCGCAAAAATGACCTTCAGGTGCGAGGGGCATTGACTAGTGCGGAATGCCCCTTCAATCTCCGATATCCATCGTGTACAAACGATGGGATCACGATCACCGTGATACTCCGGTGGGTGACACACTTCAAAGTCTCGAAAGGTGAACTTCTTCTTGTAACCCCTTTCTCCCGTCACTTCTACTTCTTTCTCTTCTACATTCTTTTTGTCCTTACCCTTGCCATCCCTCTTCTCAAACTCTAGTTGCACATTCAAAGCCACTTCCTCTCTGATCATTTGGGCTATGTGATCATTCACAGCCCCTTCCATAGTCTCGTTCAATTTCTTAAGTAGTAGGGGTGTATATTTCTCTAATGCTCTCCCTATTTGATCCGAGATATCCATGCTACCTTCGGCAAATAAAGGTTCTTCTTCTTCGTTCTGTTTGTGGTGCTCTTCTTCCTCATTATGATCGTCAGCCATACTTCAATAAGAGTAGATAAAACGAATTTAATCACGCAACCTATCTAACTCTATGACTAGGAGCCAAAACTTATAACTTGATACTACACCGTCCTAAGGTTTGATGCCGCTAGTTTATAAATTTATTAGTATTTCAACCGCAATAAGGCCGGCTTCTTATTGTGCTTTAAATACTAACAAATAGATAATCTAACATTATCAAACACATATTTCAGTCCCATAAAAAGTTTCGGTTACCTAAGGTCGAGTCTCAACTAAGGTTTAAGTCTAGGCACTCTCTATACAAGGGAATACCTAAATCCCTTTTTTTTTTTTTTTTTTTTTTTTTATTATTACCCCACTGCGCCGCAGTGGGTGGAGAACTCTCCCACTGCGCCGCAGTGGGAAATCTCGGACTCAAGTCCAGAAAAGCCCCACTGCGCCGCAGTGGGTTTGACACTCTCCCACTGCGCCGCAGTGGGAGGAAAAACTATTATGGCCGTGGGATTCCACTGCGCCGCAGTGGGCAAAACCACCCCCACTGCGCCGCAGTGAGCAGCCGCACAGCAAACCTAAGACCATTTCAACACTTGAACAAACTTGTAACCTTCAAATTTCAAAACAACATCTTAAAACACATTCCAGAGATTGACATCAACTTCATGGACACCTTTTAAACATACAATACAACATCAACTTGTTTCAAACCCATGAACACCATCAAATGGGTCATTTACCCATTTTGACACTATTTTCGACCAAATACACAAATTCACAAACTTCCCAAAAGCTTTACACCTGATCGTTTACATAATTTTTAACAAAAGTGTGACCATCAAATCAAAATGTACCAAGAGCCATGAGGAGGGAATTTCTAAGCCTCTAAACCAAAAAGTGTCATTCTTCCACGAATGACCTAATACCTTCAAGTCTTCCAAAAACACTTCAAGCTCTAAACCAAGGCTTTCAATTCAACAACACTAGTTCCTTCTTCCGGAACTACCTATAAAATGGTAAACAACTAAAATATAAGCAAAGGCTTAGCGAATATACTTGCATACATTTACGAATACGAAGGAGGGCAACGCACAAAGGACTATTACATGTAACCCATGACACCGTCGTGCCATACCTACATGCTCACCTTTGCACAATAAACAACATATATGGATCCATTAGAGAATATCGGGGTTCTTAGGCCCCGAGAGGTTCTTAGGCCTTTTCTCAACAACAATAGGGGTTCTTAGGCCCCGGAGGTTCTTAGGCCTTTTCTCAACAACAATAGGGGTTCTTAGGCCCCGGAGGTTCTTAGGCCTCATAACAATTGACCCCACCCGGGTCTAGCCAAATCAATTACCACACATGAGAAACACATTACAACATGATGTGGCCAATTGACCCAACGTAAACATAAAGGTATGCAAATATACTCACCTCCTCCGCAAATAGATCAACAAAGCTAAAACGATTAAGCACAAACAAGCTTCAACCTATAATCATGTCATAAAATGCATAAGCTTATAATCACAACTTGACTAGCTTAACCTAGCCATACTCAAACACTAGCCTCTCTAAACCCAAAACCCAACCCATTTGTCATTGAGTCTCCATTTTACTTCCACCATATCATAGGTAGTTCAACCTACCATTTTCATCAACATTTCAATTACTTGTAAAAACTCATCTTTTCTCATAAACCAACATTATCACATAAGCTTATCAATTTCATAATCAACTCAACACATAACTCAATGACAACTAGGTTAACTAAGGAATTGGGAAAATTAGCCACAAATCAATTTCTAGCAAAAACCCCCAAATTTGGTTCATCCATGAACCCTAATTTTGAAAGAAGGATAAAAACTAAATTAGGGGAATTCAATACCTCAACAACAACAATCCAATGCAAGACTTTTAGTTTGAGAATCCTTCTTTCTCCCTTTCTCTTAAAAACGGCCACCACCACCCCACTTACAATCCCTAACTTTAATTTCTTGAATGAAGATTACTTGGTGGTGATTGTTATTATTATTATGATTTCTATTCTTGAACTTGAGAGGGTTACTCTTTGTTTTGAAGAAATGTGTGAAGGAATGCATGAAAGGAAATGGAAAGAAATGAAGAAGAAATGAGAAGAATAGGTGGGAGTTGAGGAAAATGGTGAATCATCAACAAAGGGTGGCTGGCACACTATGGGGCTGCCACGCCCCATTCACTTTTTGGGTAATAAAATACCCGCTATCCGCTAAAGTTCCAACTAAATTAACCCCATTTCTAAAAATAAAATACTAGGAAATTAATTTAATGTCGAAACTATAAAAAGGGTTAAATTCTTTTTACCTTAAATCTCTGGGGTGTTACATCTATGTTATGACATGGGCTTAGACTTGGGTTGGTCAGTCTTTTCAAAAAGAATGTCAAATTAGTTTATATGTAATTGTTATTGATGATTCAAAAAATTTTGTTTAGAAAATGAGTTTGAACTTTGAAGGGACGAAAAGTAAAAAATAAAAAAGAAAAATTGGGGCCAAAGTTGCTAAACCTAGAAGTTTGGGGGCCAAAGTTGTAAAATCCTAAAGTCTGGTGGTAAATGTCAAAAGCTTTAAAAGTTTACTTTTCCTAAGGGGACTTGCAATGTAATAATATATATAATAGTAGATCTTCATGTATACTTTCTGCCACCGGCTATAAGGCTGTATTGTTAAGTTTTTTATTTAAGGGAAAGGAAATGAGTGGAGAGGAAAAAAAATAAACATTGCATTCTTAAGTTTTAGATGTCATGGAAAGGAAAAGAGAGGAGATGATTAGAGAAGAATCCAAGTTGTATATGCTCCATTATTTTTCTGCTCACTTTTAAGATGATTAGGAAGATTAGAGAGGGTAACTACCACATCATGACATTTTTATCCCTAAAAACTAGATATGTCGATATTCCCAAAAACTAGCACCACGTCTCCATCAGTTTTTCATCAATTTTGCTTCTAAAAGTTTGATTTTAATATAGATTTGATTCATTTTTATTATTATTACTAGTATTCAGCCCGTCCGATGGACGGATAGTCTCAAAATATATATATCAAAGGTAAATATCAAAATAATAAATAACAAAACATGAACAAAACAAATTTAAAAAAATAAACCCTTTTGTAGTAGAAGAAAAAACCATAATCAAACTACAATTTACAACAAATTAAATTAAAAGAGATGAAAATAAATGTTGTGCCAATTAAATGTTGTGCCTTTAGGCAGTTTAATTGAGGGTTTTTCCTCCTACAAGGTACTGAGGGTGGGGGGCTCTCTAGCGTGAACCTGGTTAAGACAACGTAAGCTAGATCCCCTGTTGAGAGCAATTGATCCACACCTTAAAAAAAAGATTAAAATAACAATAACATAACAATTCAATATCAAATAATAAACAAACACGAACAAAATACCAAAAATGAAATTAAAATGATATAAAAAAACCATATGTTTTTTTTTGAGAAGTTTAATGAACTTGATTTGTTTATTAAATATAGAAATAAGAGGAATAATATGAATGAGAATGATTAATAAAAATTTAGATTGTATATATAATAATTTTTAAAAAAGGACAATTGGATGGTAATTATATATAATTTATTGGGAGAGTTTTAAGGATATTATATATCTTTAAAATTTAAAAAGATTTGTTTTGATTGAAAAAGATTTATGATAGAGTTTTAAATATAATTATCTATTTAATAAGCAAATAAAAAGTTATAAAAAAAATCTAGAAAAAAGGGGAGAGCTAGAGTAATTAGGAGAAAGTTTTTGGCTTAAAAAGGGTTTAAGAGATGTCAAATATACCCAACCTCTCTTTTAGTTATACTGTAGTATAGATAGTGTAGGTGTCTGACATTGCAATCAGTTTGATAAATATACACATACAAGAACATGATATTTTGGAGTTGTCGTTTCATGACCAAAGTGAGTACCTTTATTTACATGATGTGAGACCGGTGGGCGTTAATTCATGTTAGCTTGTGTTGTTAGAGACTACGGTACCGGGTGAGGACTCGATATACTTAGTGGCCACGGTATATATCCATATGCTATTTGTTGATTTGCCTAGGAATAGGCCAGGCAATCCAAACCCGTAACATGATAAGCGGGTCAAATAGGGTAAGTTTTATAACTTGTTGGGTTTGTTTGGGTACCAAGCAGAATAAGGAAACGGGTTTCACATACAACCCCTAAAATTCCGATCAGTGGTATGCGGGTCGAGCGGGTCTAAACTACCACTCTACCCGCTCAAACGGTATAGCAAGATAAACAAAGATAAAATCATAAAGTAAAAAATTTGATCGACTTCTTTTGAACTTTTTATGAATATATATATTTATAAATTTATATATATATATTTAAAAAGTATATATCGATCTATACATATATAAAGATATAGATACATAGATCTATATATCTATCTATACATATATTGTACACTTAACAATGGAAAGTCACCACCGTCGCAGCCACCCTAACACCACCAAGATCCGCTGTCAGCTATCAATCCAACAAGGATTGTTGTGGGTATATATATATATATATACATATATATGTGTATGTACACGTGCGTATGTGTGTGTGTGTGAGAAGAATAACAAGTTGGGGCTATGGAAGGTTTTTGTTTTCATCTTTTTTTCTCGGTGTCTTGTGAGAGAAAATCACAGAGAGAGATTGACAAAGTTCTGTAAATGGGTAATAAATAAAGTCTAATTACTTGGAAAGTCCTTCAACTTGTCACTGAAACTTTTTCTGGGGCTCGAACAAAAAAAAGTTCTATTCGGGGGAAGAAAACCGGCTAAAATCTCTTTATGGGGTTCCGTACAAGTAGCCAGTTAAAAATAGGGCTAATTACTTGGAAAGTCCCATAACTTGTCACTGAAATCTTTTCTGGGGCTCCAACAAAAAAAAGTTCTATTTGAGGGTATGAAAACGGCTAAAACTATTTTTGTTGGGTCTCGTGTAAGCAGCCGGTCAAAAAAAATTTTGAATGTAATTTCTCTTTTATTTTATTTCATTTATGGATTACATGGAAATTACAAGTCATATCTCTATACAAAACACCAAATATAATATATATATTTCTAAAATAAAATAACATACAATTTATATATATATATATATTTATAAATTTATATATATATATTTAAAAAGTATATATCGATCTATACATATATAAAGATATAGATACATAGATCTATATATCTATCTATACATATATTGTACACTTAACAATGGAAAGTCACCACCGTCGCAGCCACCCTAACACCACCAAGATCCGCTGTCAGCTATCAATCCAACAAGGATTGTTGTGGGTATATATATATATACATATATATATATATTTATAATTCATTTATATATATATATATATTTATAATTTATATATATATATATTTATAATTTATATATATATATATATTTATATTTATATATATATATATATATATATATTTATAAGTTATATATATAAAGATATTTAGATACATAGATCTATATATCTATCTATACATATATTGTACACTTAACAATGGAAAGTCACCACCGTCGCAGCCACCCTAACACCACCAAGATCCGCTGTCAGCTATCAATCCAACAAGGATTGTTGTGGGTATATATATATATTGTATTTATATATATATATTATAAATTTACTTATATGCATATTTATAAATTTATATATATATATATATATATATTTATAAGTTTAATATATATATATTTATAAATTTATATATATATATATATATATATATTTATAAAGTTTATATAATATGTTTAATTTATATATATATATTTATAAATTTATATATCAAGAATAAATTCATAAACTAATATGTACATAAAAGTGCTTGAATATATAATAAATTATATATATATATACATATATAAAGATATAGATACATAGATCTATATATCTATCTATACATATATTGTACACTTAACAATGGAAAGTCACCACCGTCGCAGCCACCCTAACACCACCAAGATCCGCTGTCAGCTATCAATCCAACAAGGATTGTTGTGGGTATATATATATATACATAATTTATATATATATATATATATATATATATAATATTTATAATTTATATATATATATATATATATATTTATAAAGTTTAACTAAATGATTTAAAATGTTATATATATATATGATTTATAAATTATATATATATATATTTATAAATATATATATATATATATTTATAAGTTTATATATATATATATTTATATATACGTTTATATATATATATTTATAAATTTATATATATATATTTATAAATTTACATATATAAAGATATAGATACATAGATCTATATATCTATCTATACATATATTGTACACTTAACAATGGAAAGTCACCACCGTCGCAGCCACCCTAACACCACCAAGATCCGCTGTCAGCTATCAATCCAACAAGGATTGTTGTGTAATATAACTTTTAAGTTAATCAATCTTATTTGTTTTTCACCCAAAACAGTTTTTTCACGAGAAACCTAATCAGTTGTGACTTGTGAGGAAGCCAAAATTAGATCTGGAATCAAAGGGTAGCGAAGCTACCGGTGGTCGCTGTCGGAGAGGCGGAACAAGGGACAATTGGGATGGCAGGGAAATCGAAGGTGTGTAGTGGTATTTTTTGATAGTTGTGTGTGTTTGTGAAATTGGTAGATGGGTTTTGCCGATCCAGTGAAACCATTGTTTAGATTTTAGTAACTTCGTATCCAATGAAGTTTCCGACGTCGGTAGCGGTGGTTTTGAAATGGAAGTGGCTAGATGCTGATATGATACAAGGGAATATAAAGAAGTGGCTAAATTGAACTTTTTTTTGTTGGAGCCCCAGAAAAGGTTTCAGTGACAAGTTGAAGGACTTTTCAAGTAATTAGCCCTTAAAAATAAGGATAAAACCGGCTAGCTACTGTACACGTCAGCAAAAAAGTGGTCACGGTCCTACTATAGTAGTTTTAGCCGGTTTTCTTCCCCCGAATAGAACTTTTTTTTGTTCGAGCCCCAGAAAAGGTTTCAGTGACAAGTTGAGTGACTTTTCAAGTAATTAGCCCAATAAATAAAGTCTAACATAGAGTAGTATCTTATTCTTTTATCAAGGGGTAATACCCAAAGGCCAAGGGCAATAAAGTTTTGTAAATGGGTAATAAAGTCTAACATAAAGAATTTTATGGTGATCTAATATTTGTGCTCGTAAAAGTTTACTGTATGAAACATTTTTGTAAATGTAATATATGTTTTTTTTTTTTTAAAAAAAATTATTTTTTTAAAAAAAGTGGGTCAACCCGCACCCGACCCGCACCCAACCCGCTTTGACCTGCACCCGTTTCCCGCATTCCTAAAATGACCCGCTTGGACCCGCACCCGTTTTGACCCGTTACCCAAACCCGCCCGACCCGCCCATTTTGCCAGGCCTACCTAGGAACATCATGTGAGAACGGTAGGCGTTAATGCATCTAGGGATATTGATGTGTTAGATGTTCCTAGGTAGGCGTTAATGCATCTAGGGATATTGATGTGTTGACCATGATGCATGCATTTGAATGTACTCACTAAGCAATTGCTTATTGTTTAGTTGTCACCAATTTTATAAGCAACTTAGAAGATCGGAACATGAAGATGATTGACTAAAGTCTCGTTGTGCAAGAAGTTTTCCTTGGAGAAGGTTTTATATAAGCAACTTAGAAGATCGGAACATGAAGATGATTGACTAAAGTCTCGTTGTGCAAGAAGTTTTCCTTGGAGAAGGTTTTATATAGCATTTAAAGAAGCTTTTTTATAATCACCAAATTAATTTAGTAAACATAATAAACATGTGCAAAAGTGAAATTAGGACCATCTTAATTAATGATCAATAGATCGTCATATGGTTTTGAGCATATTTCATGTTTAAGTTTTGTAAATGGTACAAGTTACCTATTTATTTATTTTTAAAGGTGTAAATCACTCGCGAAGGTCGGAAGGTCTGACATATGTTGTCTTAATCGGGTGCGTGTTAGAGAGTCCCCTTACAAGATAGATCCCACCTTAAACTTCTCGACGAGATAGAAACTCTTATCACTTAGAGATCTAGAAAGAAAACTTACTCACGCCCATTATAGATGGAAATTAAATACTTGTGGTCATCCTCAAATGTGTCTAGGTAGGACTCGAACCTAATACCTCTTGTATGAAAACACACCTCTTTACCACTAGACTATTTTATCTTCGGTCCACACAATTTGATGAATACCATTTGTGCTTGGTAAAATATTGGAAAATATCATCTAAAGCTTTCCTAATATATGAAAACTCGAACTTAGTGTTATTTTTTAGTTTTTAATGAGTGGTAAAATTATACATGCGTCATGTATATGGATGGAGATTCTCTAAAGTTATTCTAACTTATCGTTAGAAGAATTGATATACTTTTGTAAATCTTTCTTTTTTCTTTTCAATTTTTCCTTAAAACAAACAAGTTTAGCTTTACATCTTTTTTTCTAATTTGCACGATTAACGTTTATTCCGATCTTGGGGAAGGAAATTCAGTTTGTTTGGTTCATATCCTACGATTTGAAATTGCATAAATTTTTTGGCTAAACTAAACGATATATATATTAGTCATGACAAAAATAACATTGCTTGTCAAAAGTCAAAACCGAGTTAAGTTGAAAATGAGTGATTTAGCAACAATTAAAAAAGGGAATACTTAATAAAAAATGTATCCATATCAACACAAAATTTTATATTACATAGTATATTGGACTTTAGAACATACCTTTTGAAGTACTAATTATCTTTCACCACACATAACATAATTAATGCGGCATATTTTCACTTATTTACTAGCTTATTAATTAATGTGAAGAAACAAACCAAAATCCATGACTTAATAAAATGACAATAGGAGTGGATCAAGTCGAGCCGAAGGAACACAAACCAAATTGTTAGCTCTTGGAAGTGTTAAGCCCTGTCCTTCATCCATATCAACACTAGCAGGATTCTCGTATTTCCCTGCAGGCTTCCACTCGAAGCACTGAATCATAGTACCAATGTTGGATACTAATTTATCAATCCATGGAAGTGTCGATGTATAAGTTAAGGGGTCTAGAATGTCAAGAATAAAGTCTATAACCGAATGGAAGTTATTTTCGGTTAGACAGTTAGGATGCGAAGGGACGTGTCTTTTAGAATAAGTTGTGTCTGTTAGATATTCATACCTATTAGTGAACTGACATGATGGTTCGTATGTGTCTGTTGGAAAACTATATATGTGTGTAAACCTACGGTTTTTAATAAGAAGAAAAGTTCGGTTTGTGTTTTGTATTGTTGTTCGTGAGAAAGAGACGAGGGACCAACAGTGGCATCAGAGCCAAGGTCGTTCGAACCAGAGAGAGACCAGCGACGATTCAAGAGGAATCGTTTTTAGAGAAGAGATTGATTAAGAAAAACCGATCGAGAGAGAAGGCAGAGAAGAAAATTGAATAACCGATCAAGTGAAGATCGATTCAATCAAATAGAGAGAGTGACGCGATTTGATCAAGAGAAAGATCGAATTAGAGAAAGTAGAATAGAGAAAAGGAAAACGTACCGTTGTGCAAAGAAGAAACCGCCGTCGTGCCGGAGAAGACAACAGAGTAACCGTCTTTATCAGAAGAGAAAGAAAGTCAATAAACCAACACCGCTGTGTAATTGAAACGAGAAAACATACCACCACCGATTGCAATTGCGAATTATTAACCAGAAAAATTGGATTTAGCCCTAGTATTTTGCCACAGGAAGAAGAAAGGGGCGTGCTTTATTTTTGGATTAAAAGAATAAAAGGGCGTGGGAACAAAAGGACCGCTGCTTACTGAAGGGATTAGAAGAAGGCAGTGTTTTTTTTTTGAAGAATAAGAAGCCCACAAACATTAAAATTAAAAGCCCAATAACAGGTTCTATCATTCTTATAAATACTTGTTATTTATTTATTTTAGAAGAATCGATAAGAAAAGTTTAGAATCTGAATATTATTATTGTGGGTTAGACAGAAAGTTAAGTTCGACTATTGTTAGAATTATTTTGGTTTTAGAAGAAAACCAAATCGAAAGGATATGTCGGGAGATAAAAACGAAACCAACAATCATGTTGTTGCCATACCGTTATCATCATATCAATGTCCAATTTTAAACAATAGCAATTATACACTATGGGCATTAAGAATGAAGAAGATACTTGTGGCAAATGGAATATGGGATTTAGTAGAAGGAACGGGTACATCAAAAGAGATTGATATAAAAAAGGATAGTTCTGCATCTGCATATCTATTCCAAGGATTGCCCGAAGATTTGCAAATGCAAGTTGCGGGATGTGAAACAGCAAAACAAATTTGGGACTCATTAAAGGCCAGATTTGTTGGGACAGAAGATGTTCAACAAGCGAACTCGCAACAATTAAAATCAGAATTTGAGAGACTCGTGATGAAAGAAGATGAATCAATTGATTCATTTGCCGGAAAGATGATGAGTATTATTACAAAGGCTGCTACATGTGGATTGACATTTGATGAACAAACGAAAGTACGAAAACTACTCAATGCAATGCCAGATAAGTTTGTACCAATAGTAGCAACCATTGAAATGATTGTTGATTTTAACAAAGTGAAATTAGAGGAGGTTATTGGGAAACTTAAGACTTACGAAGAAAGGCTTAAGTTTAGAAACGAAAATGGAGAAGATAATAGTGAGAAATTGTTGTTCACACGTCAAGGGAATGGCAGAAATTATGAACGCAACTATGGAAACAATAGACGAGGAGGTGGTAATCAGACAAGAGGAAGAGGCCAGGGAAGATTCATGAGAGATAATAGAAATGAAGATAGTTTCGATAGATGGAAGAAAAGCCCTGGAGATCAAAACTATCCAAGAAGACAACTTAAGGACGTACAATGTTATAATTGTCAAGATTTTGGATACTTTGCTGCAAATTGTCCAAAACCAAACCATAGAGAAGAAAAAGCAAACCTTGTGTTCGAAGATGACGAACCAGCGCTATTGATGGTTACTACTAAGGATGAAAAAGAGACAACATCCTTAAAAGAAGATAAGCGAAGAAATGGAATTCTCATTAAGGAAGATGAAATTCCAAAAGAAAAATTAGAAGATATAAGGTCAGAGATAGAAACTTACTTGAGAAGTAAACTAGAGTTTTGGAAGTTTGAAATGCTTCAAGACTTTGAGATGGAGAAACAAGAGTTTGAGAAGAAAATGAGAGATAGAGAAATAGCATTTGAGAAACAAATGCTAAAGGAGTTAGAGAACCTGAAGAAGTTAAGAGATTGCACAAGCAAAGAGATAAAAGAGTTAAAGATAAAAAGAAAAAAGTTTGATAAAGATAACCATGAAGTTTTTTCGAATAAGAAACTCCTAGAAGAAGAACCAAGATTTGACAATGGCGAATGCAAGAAGCATCAAGAGACGCCATCAAGATTTCAAAAGGAATGCAAGAATGAGAAAGATATCAAGTCAAGAAACAAGAAAGTTGAATCCGAAGATCGTGATACAAGAAACACATTGTTGGAGATTCAAGACTATGAGATGATACAAAAGAAGGAAGATACCGACAAAGTTAACAAGGATGATCAAGATGAGATTCAAGACAAGAAAGAAAGAAGTGAAATCAATGGAGCAGTTCAAGACGTGGATCGAGTTAAGGATCAAGACAAAGGAAGTGGAAACAAGCCAAAGTTCAAAGATAAAGATGATGAAGCTTGAAGATATCAAAGGCATGGATTAATAAATTAGGGAGGAGTGTTGGATACTAATTTATCAATCCATGGAAGTGTCGATCTATAAGTTAAGGGGTCTAGAATGTCAAGAATAAAGTCTATAACCGAATGGAAGTTATTTTCGGTTAGACAGTTAGGATGTGAAGGGACGTGTCTTTTAGAATAAGTTGTGTCTGTTAGATATTCATACCTATTAGTGAACTGACATGATGGTTCGTATGTGTCTGCTGGAAAACTATATATGTGTGTAAACCTACGGTTTTTAATAAGAAGAAAAGTTCAGTTTGTGTTTTGTATTGTTGTTCGTGAGAAAGAGACGAGGGACCAACAACCAAACATTGTTTGTAAAATTTGCAATGATAGTGATGTTGCGGGACACATTCTTCGCCCACTACCAAATGGTAACAGTTGAAAATGTTGGCCTCTGACATCCAATTGGCTCCGCTCAAATCTTTCGGGGATGAACTCAAGTGGGGTTTCCCAATAGTTTGGGTCTCTACCGAGTGCCCACGCGTTCACAAAGACAGTAGTATTTTATGGAATATGGTATCCTGCCACTATGCAATCTTGTGATGATTTTCTTGGAATCAACGCAATAGATGGATAGAGACGGAATGTTTCTTTGACAATTGCTTGAAGGTATGGAAGGTTCGGTAAGTCTGATTCTTGTAAAAGTCTTGTTTTGCCTACAACTAGATCGATTTCTTCTATTGCTTTCTTCATGACGTTTGGATGATTAATGAGTTCGGCTATAGCCCATTCTGTGGTACTAGCTGCGTTGTCTGTTCCTGCAGCAAATACATCCTGAAATACCAAAATTGATATATATATATTAGCTAGTATTATATCAGCTCATATCTACCAATATAACTAAAACAGGATTAAGACTTCATTTCATTCACACGTGGCACAATATTAGAGTGACATGTGTCTCAAATTAATTATGTAACTAATTACCAGAATGAAGGCTTTAATGTGCTCCCTGCTCAAATTTATCTCCATGCTTTGATCTTCTGCAATATCCAGTAAAATGTGGAGCAAATCCTTTTGCTGATCTGATCCGGTCGGCCCTTGCTTTCTTGCATCTTCATGCTCCTTGATGATCCTTTTGTTGGAGTGTGATCATTTTATTATAAATCGCATGTCCGGGAATAGTTTAAGCCTACGGGGTCACACAAAAAGACACGGTAACTCGATAATATTAATTGATATGTTAAAGTAATATATTAATTAGTTTGATCACGAAATGATTAATTAAATATAATTAAAGGGTTAGTTGTATTTAATTAATTAAAAGGAGGATTAAAAATGTGAAATTGGAAAATAAAAGTTTGGACTTTAAGTCCATTAAAGTGGTCAAATTCCACCAAGTGGTCAAATTCCACCAAACTTTAACCTAATTAAGTCCTATAAATAGAGGCTTAATTCTTGGTTTTTCACACACATAATTTCACATTACTTTTCCTCTCCTTTTGCTCCCTTTTCTTTGAAGTGCCGATTCCCTTTTTTATTAAGGGGAATTACTTCTTTGAAGATTAAGGTTTTAGAACAATTCTTTGAAGTGCCGATTCCCTTTTTTATTAAGGGGAATTACTTCTTTGAAGATTAAAGTTTTAGAACAAAGGGTTGTTCGGTTAAGTGATCGGGGTACTAGCATACATTATACGGGGTGTCTAGTGTGCGATCGTAGAGGGGTTTTGTTTTAAACCCTACTTGATAATAATATTATTGTTATTATATTTTTATTGGAGCTTTGCAAAAGGTACACAACTCAA
Organism: Erigeron breviscapus; assembly: GCA_034093135.1. Classification (NCBI taxonomy): domain Eukaryota; kingdom Viridiplantae; phylum Streptophyta; class Magnoliopsida; order Asterales; family Asteraceae; genus Erigeron; species Erigeron breviscapus. The sequence continues at coordinate 55,024,770 of CM067172.1, read as the reverse complement.
TTCTATTCTTTGTTGATTAATATGATTGCATATATGTTTGATCTTTCTTCCGTTGCGCTTACTCGTGATTATATGTATATATATATGATATATTCTAACATATATATATATACATATATATATATATATATATGTATTGTAATATATAGTATGTATAAAAGATATATATATATATATATATATAATATATATATAATATATATATATATATATATATTAATATATATTTATATATATATATATATATATATATATATATATATATATATATATATATATATATATATATATATATATATATATATATATATATATATATATATATATATATATATATATATATATATATATATATATATATATATATATATATATATATATATATATATATATATATATATATATATATATATATATATATATATATATATATATATATATATATATATATATATATATATATATATATATATATATATATATATATATATATATATATATATATATATATATATATATATATATATATATATATATATATATATATATATATATATATATATATATATATATATATATATATATATATATATATATATATATATATATATATATATATATATATATATATATATATATATATATATATATATATATATATATATATATATATATATATATATATATATATATATATATATATATATATATATATATATATATATATATATATATATATATATATATATATATATATATATATATATATATATATATATATATATATATATATATATATATATATATATATATATATATATATATATATATATATATATATATATATATATATATATATATATATATATATATATATATATATATATATATATATATATATATATATATATATATATATATATATATATATATATATATATATATATATATATATATATATATATATATATATATATATATATATATATATATATATATATATATATATATATATATATATATATATATATATATATATATATATATATATATATATATATATATATATATATATATATATATATATATATATATATATATATATATATATATATATATATATATATATATATATATATATATATATATATATATATATATATATATATATATATATATATATATATATATATATATATATATATATATATATATATATATATATATATATATATATATATATATATATATATATATATATATATATATATATATATATATATATATATATATATATATATATATATATATATATATATATATATATATATATATATATATATATATATATATATATATATATATATATATATATATATATATATATATATATATATATATATATATATATATATATATATATATATATATATATATATATATATATATATATATATATATATATATATATATATATATATATATATATATATATATATATATATATATATATATATATATATATATATATATATATATATATATATATATATATATATATATATATATATATATATATATATATATATATATATATATATATATATATATATATATATATATATATATATATATATATATATATATATATATATATATATATATATATATATATATATATATATATATATATATATATATATATATATATATATATATATATATATATATATATATATATATATATATATATATATATATATATATATATATATATATATATATATATATATATATATATATATATATATATATATATATATATATATATATATATATATATATATATATATATATATATATATATATATATATATATATATATATATATATATATATATATATATATATATATATATATATATATATATATATATATATATATATATATATATATATATATATATATATATCAACTTGTTACTTGATTAAATAGTTCGGAATTAGCATGTTTATTAATTTTTGTATTATTTATAAGTTGTATAAAGGTGATGCAAAAATTGGTTTTTTGAAAATAAACTTGACTAAGAACTATCGAAATAGAGATTTCATTAATAAAATTGAAGTCTTGCAACCTTGAGATACACCGGCTCACCCATTTGAACAAACTCTAAGAGAGGTATAAGCCGGAGTGCGCAAGCCTTCTAAAAGGGCGGGTTTTTTTAAATCGCGTTTATCGCATACCTTTGCCCTTGCGTTTCTTTGTGCGTTCAAATGGAGCAACCGAGCTCTCTTGTGTTGCAAGACTATACAAATGATTTTATTAAATATTATGTTTCGAAGATTATGCATGAGTCTTCAAACATAAACTTTTGATTCACATCAAATGCATTACCCATTTAAAGTTAAGTCAATGCCACCCACTTTGCTAAGAACACTTGCCAGTGCTTTTTGCTCTACGTGAGACGTAGGTAAATTGTATCTCTTCAAGGTGGATTACCACTCGTTGTGAGACAGCGGTGGACTATCTACATGTTCTTAATTGGGCGACTTAAAACGAGTTAAGAGGTGAGACCTTAACCCGTGGCATAAGATGGGACAAAACATGTTTACAAAACACTTAAAACCCCTTTACAGTGTTGTTGTAAGTCCCATAAATCTAGGAGTTGCATGAATGCAATTATCGATTCTCGATTACCTTTTGAATACCGTCATTTCTAGCAGATCAACTGATGAAATGATTGTATGTCAAGTTGGATCCTAGCCTTAGTGAAAGTAATTTGTTAGATGAATTTAACAAGGGTAAAATTACATTTCTTAAGGATTAATTATCGAAAATACCGATAATTGAACTTTTATCTGTTTTGAAGATGGCAACAACAAATCCTTCTCAAAACATACACCAATCGGCTTTCAGGTCGATGCTAGAAAGAGAAAGACTTTCTGGAACCAACTTCAATGACTGGTTTCGTCAGCTGAGAGTTGTTCTAAGAGCTGAAAAGAAACATGATGTCATTGATGAGCAGAAACCGTTGTTCCGGGAGCGAATGCTTCAACTTGAAAGTTGGCTGCATACAATGCTCAGTATGATAGACACAATGAGGTTGCTTGTTTGATGTTGGGAAGCATGAATGCTGACCTTCAAAAGCAATTTGAGCATTCATTTCCATGTGATATGCTTACTGAACTCAAGTCTTTGTACGAAAAGCAAGCCGGAGTGGAGTTGTTCGACCTAGTTGATCAATTTCATGACTTGCGACACGAGCATGGAACATCGGTTAGTCCTCATGTACTCTACTTGAAGAGGTACTCATGAGATTTTGGAAAGGTTGTACTATGCTTATCCGGCTATTACGGTTGGCAAAATCCTAAAATCTTTTCCAAAGGATTTGAGGAGTTTGTGTGCAATTATAATATGCATAGCATGAGTAAAACCATAGCTAAATTTCATGCCATATTAATTGAGTATGAGAAAGAGCTTCCAAAGAAATCTGCTACACCCCAAGTTCTAATGATCAAGGGGGGAAAGGTTCAGAAAGCAAAACAACCGTAAGCTAAGGGTAAGAAGTAAGGTAAGAGAAAACAAGGTAGTGTTAAGTCTCAAAACCTTAAAAGACCCTTTCGGGAAAAGGAGCATACGGCTAAAGTATCTAGCTGAGTTGAATGTGAAGAAGAAGCAAGCTGGTTAGGCAAGTGCTTCAAGTATCTTCATAATTGAATTATGTTTGTTGTTACACGAATAATAATTCAATAGCAAAAGAGTCAAGTTTAACTTGGACTCTAACTATCTTTGACATTGTCATCTTGTTTAATTTTGTCAAGAAAGGCATTTAAAGACTTCAAAGGGACGGTGTCTTACAATCAAATGATGAATCATTTGATAAAATGTGTTGTCGTTAGCAAGAAATGCGTACTTCAAATTGAAGGGATCTTAAAACCAAATGATGAATCATTTGATAAATGCGTTGTCGTTAGCAAGAAATGCATACTTCAAATTGAAGGGATCTTAAAACCAAATGATGAATCATTTGATAAAATGTGTTGTCGTTAGCAAGAAATGCGTACTTCAAATTGAAGGGATCTTAAAACCAAATGATGAATCATTTGACAAGAGATCGTTAAATCAAATGATGAATCATTTGATAAAATGTGTTGTCGTTAGCAAGAAATGCGTACTTCAAATTGAAGGGATCTTAAAACCAAATGATGAATCATTTGATAAATGCGTTGTCGTTAGCAAGAAATGCATACTTCAAATTGAAGGGATCTTAAAACCAAATGATGAATCATTTGATAAAATGTGTTGTCGTTAGCAAGAAATGCGTACTTCAAATTGAAGGGATCTTAAAACCAAATGATGAATCATTTGACAAGAGATCGTTAAATCAAATGATGAATCATTTGACAAGATATCTTACAATCAAATGATGAATCATTTGATAAAATGTGTTGTCGTTAGCAAGAAATGCGTACTTCAAATTGAAGGGATCTTAAAACCAAATGATGAATCATTTGATAAATGCGTTGTCGTTAGCAAGAAATGCATACTTCAAATTGAAGGGATCTTAAAACCAAATGATGAATCATTTGATAAAATGTGTTGTCGTTAGCAAGAAATGCGTACTTCAAATTGAAGGGATCTTAAAACCAAATGATGAATCATTTGACAAGAGATCGTTAAATCAAATGATGAATCATTTGATAAAATGTGTTGTCGTTAGCAAGAAATGCGTACTTCAAATTGAAGGGATCTTAAAACCAAATGATGAATCATTTGACAAGAGATCGTTAAATCAAATGATGAATCATTTGACAAGAAACACATTGGAAATCTTCATTATGAAGATATCTTACAATCAAATGATGAATCATTTGATAAAATGTGTTGTCGTTAGCAAGAAATGCGTACTTCAAATTGAAGGGATCTTAAAACCAAATGATGAATCATTTGACAAGAGATCGTTAAATCAAATGATGAATCATTTGACAAGATCTAATCAAATGATGAATCATTTGACAAATCTTAATCAAATGATGAATCATTTGACAAGATCTTAATCAAATGATGAATCATTTGACAAGATCTTAAATCAAATGATGAATCATTTGACAAGGATCTTAATCAAATGATGAATCATTTGACAAATCTTAATCAAATGATGAATCATTTGACAAGGGATCTTAATCAAATGATGAATCATTTGACAAGATCTTAATCAAATGATGAATCATTTGACAAGATCTTAATCAAATGATGAATCATTTGACAAGATCTTAATCAAATGATGAATCATTTGACAAGATCTTAATCAAATGATGAATCATTTGACAAGATCTTAATCAAATGATGAATCATTTGACAAGATCTTAAATCAAATGATGAATCATTTGACAAGGATCTTAATCAAATGATGAATCATTTGACAAATCTAATCAAATGATGAATCATTTGACAAGGGATTTAAAATCAAATGATGAATCATTTGACAAGAGATCGTTAAATCAAATGATGAATCATTTGACAAGAGATCTTAAATCAAATGATGAATCATTTGACAAATCTTAATCAAATGATGAATCATTTGACAAGATCTTAATCAAATGATGAATCATTTGACAAGATCTTAATCAAATGATGAATCATTTGACAAGATCTTAATCAAATGATGAATCATTTGACAAGATCTTAATCAAATGATGAATCATTTGACAAGATCTTAATCAAATGATGAATCATTTGACAAGATCTTAATCAAATGATGAATCATTTGACAAGATCTTAATCAAATGATGAATCATTTGACAAGATCTTAATCAAATGATGAATCATTTGACAAGATCTTAATCAAATGATGAATCATTTGACAAGATCTTAATCAAATGATGAATCATTTGACAAGATCTTAATCAAATGATGAATCATTAGCAAGAAACACATTGGAAATCTTCATTATGAAGATATCTTACAATCAAATGATGAATCATTTGATAAAATGTGTTGTCGTTAGCAAGAAATGCGTACTTCAAATTGAAGGGATCTTAAAACCAAATGATGAATCATTTGACAAGAGATCGTTAAATCAAATGATGAATCATTTGACAAATGCATGCCTTGTGTTTTCGGCAAGATGACAAGAATACCTTTTCTGCATAAAACCGGAGAGGGCTAAGGAATTACTTGGACTAATACATTCGGGTGTATGTAGCCCATTTAGGCATGTGTCAAAGAAAGTTACTAACTACTTCATCATTTTTATGAATGATTGCATTATGGTTATGTTTATTTGCTTAAACATAAACATGAAGTCTTTGAAATATTCAAGGAGTTTAAAAATGAAGTAGGAAATCAACTCGGTAAAACCATCAAGATTCTTCGTTAGGATCGAGGTGGAAAATACTTAAGCCAAAAGTTTAAGGATCATCTAAAGCTTGTGGATTTATCCAAGAGCCTACTCCTATATAAGGGTATATGTGAAAGGAGAAATCGAACCTTGTTGAACATGGTTAGATTAAATGATGAACCTTAAGACTCTCCCATTTCATTTTGGGATTATGCTCTAGGGATTGCTGCATGCATTCTCAATATGGTTCCAACCAAGAAAGTTGACAAGACACCGCATGAATGTGGTTTTAAGTGCATCTTTGTAGGATACCCAAAGGAAACAATGGGTTACTACTTCTACTTTCCTACCGGAAACACTGTCAAAGTATTCTCGATTTGCTGAGTTCCTTGAAAGGATACTCATATCTCAAGAAGACAGTGGGAGGATTGTTGAACTTGATGACCATCAAGAAGATGTGTCAACTTCTAAAGATACTAGCAATCTTCAACTTGGGGGGGAAAATGTTCAAAGAGATGAATCTCAAAATGAACTACAAGTTGAAGATGAAGCGATTCCACTTCGTAGGTCCTCAAGGAAAATACGTGCTCGTGATAGATTAAATCTTATGATTGAGTCTGAAGACACGTAGTAGAAAAAAAAAAAAAAAAAAAAAAAAAAAAAAAAAAAAAAAAAAAAAAAAAAAAAAAAAAAAAAAAAAAAAAAAAAAAAAAAAAAAAAAAAAAAAAAAAAAAAAAAAAAAAAAAAAAAAAAAAAAAAAAAAAAAAAAAAAAAAAAAAAAAAAAAAAAAAAAAAAAAAAAAAAAAAAAAAAAAAAAAAAAAAAAAAAAAAAAAAAAAAAAAAAAAAAAAAAAAAAAAAAAAAAAAAAAAAAAAAAAAAAAAAAAAAAAAAAAAAAAAAAAAAAAAAAAAAAAAAAAAAAAAAAAAAAAAAAAAAAAAAAAAAAAAAAAAAAAAAAAAAAAAAAAAAAAAAAAAAAAAAAAAAAAAAAAAAAAAAAAAAAAAAAAAAAAAAAAAAAAAAAAAAAAAAAAAAAAAAAAAAAAAAAAAAAAAAAAAAAAAAAAAAAAAAAAAAAAAAAAAAAAAAAAAAAAAAAAAAAAAAAAAAAAAAAAAAAAAAAAAAAAAAAAAAAAAAAAAAAAAAAAAAAAAAAAAAAAAAAAAAAAAAAAAAAAAAAAAAAAAAAAAAAAAAAAAAAAAAAAAAAAAAAAAAAAAAAAAAAAAAAAAAAAAAAAAAAAAAAAAAAAAAAAAAAAAAAAAAAAAAAAAAAAAAAAAAAAAAAAAAAAAAAAAAAAAAAAAAAAAAAAAAAAAAAAAAAAAAAAAAAAAAAAAAAAAAAAAAAAAAAAAAAAAAAAAAAAAAAAAAAAAAAAAAAAAAAAAAAAAAAAAAAAAAAAAAAAAAAAAAAAAAAAAAAAAAAAAAAAAAAAAAAAAAAAAAAAAAAAAAAAAAAAAAAAAAAAAAAAAAAAAAAAAAAAAAAAAAAAAAAAAAAAAAAAAAAAAAAAAAAAAAAAAAAAAAAAAAAAAAAAAAAAAAAAAAAAAAAAAAAAAAAAAAAAAAAAAAAAAAAAAAAAAAAAAAAAAAAAAAAAAAAAAAAAAAAAAAAAAAAAAAAAGGAAAATACGTGCTCGTGAAAGATTAAGTCTTATGGTTGAGTCTGAAGAACACGTAGTAGGAGATTTGAATGAACCTCCTAATTTCAAAGCAGCATTATCAGATCCGGAATCTGACAAATGGCTTGAAGCTGCGAATGTGGAAATAAAATCCATGAAAGACAATCAAGTCTGGAGCTTGGTTGATCTTCCACCAAATGGTAGAACCGTTGGGTGTAAATGGATCTTCAAGAAGAAGACCGACATGGATGGAAATGTACACACCTATAAAGCTCGTCTTGTGGCGAAAGGTTATACTCAACTTTTTGGAGTTGATTATGAGGAAACCTTTTCTCCGGTTGCGGACATTAGAGCTATTAGGATCATCTTAGCCATAGCAGCGTACTATGACTTTGAGATATGGCAAATGGATGTCAAAACCGCTTTCTTGAATGGTTTTCTAGACGAGGAAGTTTATATGGTACAACCAGAAGGTTTTGTCGATCCTAAATATCCCAACAAAGTATGCAAACTTCAAAGGTCCATTTATGGACTAAAGCAAGCATCAAGAAGTTGGAATAAAAGGTTTGATGAAGAGATCAAAAAGTTTGATTTTGTTCAGAATCCTGATGAGCCATGTGTATATCGCAAAGCTAGTGGGAGTAATGTCACTTTCCTTGTCTTGTATGTCGATGACATATTGATAATAGGAAATCACATTCCAATGTTGAAAGACGTTAAATCTTATCTTGGAAAGTGTTTCGCTATGAAAGACTTGGGTGAAGCGGCATTTATACTTGGAATCAAGATCTATAGAGATAGAAGTAAACGGTTGATTGGATTAAGTCAAAGTGCATATATAGATAAGATCTTGAGGAGGTTCAAGATGGAGAATTCTAAAAGAGGTTTTATACCAATGCAAGAAGGACTTAATTTATCTAGCAAGAACGGTGCTTCTACACCTGAAGAGGTGGAGCATATGAAAAGAATTCCTTATGTTTCGGCTGAGGGATCTATCATGTATGCGGTAAGATGCACTAGACCTGATATTGTGTTCGCTCAAAATTTTGTTAGCCGATATCAGCAAAATCCCGGAGAGGATCAGTGGACTGCTGTGAAAAATATTCTTAAGTACATGCGGGCTACTAAAGAAATTATTCTTGGTGTATGATTGAAATCCCGATCCAAAATTCAATGGTAATAGAAATTGTGATGTTGGATTTCAAGACTGATAAAGATGATACAAAATCTCAGTCAGGATATGTCTTCATTTTTAAATGGAGATACGGTGGAATGCTTTGAGCTAAAAGCAAACCACAGTTGCTATGTATGTAACAGAGTCTGGGTATATTGCCGTCTCAGAGAAGACGACATGAAGGTAGTCTGGATTAGAAAGTTTATTTTTGGATTTTAACATGATAATCCTCAAATAACACACCTATGGATTTGTACTGTGATAATTCGGGAGCAATTATCATTGCCAATGAACCTGGGGTTCAGAAAGGTGCCAGACATTACCTGAGAAGATATCACTACGTTCGTGAGCAAAGCGAATTGCGTGAAATCAAATTACTCAAAGTTCACACAGATTATAACTTAGCGGATTCTTTTACAAAGGTATTGTCAAAAGGAAAGGTCAATAAGTATGCCGTGGGCATAGGTTATTGCTAAGTTATATCATGTAAATCTGTGATTGGTATTTGGATAATGGGATGTTAAACAATTGTTATTTTTCAATAAATGAATTTTTATACGCGGTATAAGTGGTTTCATTTCTATAATAATTGTGTCCTATATTTGCATGTTTAAATCCATGAATATTTTGAAATATTCTAAACGTCCATTGTCAATTAATTGTATGGGAATATAATTAAAGTAAGACAATTGTGAGAGATTGGTGAAAATATTTAAGGGAATATTTTGAAGATGGTGGATCGTACCAAACTCACATGATATTCAAAAGGTGAATATTGGACTTACCCCACAGAACGAATTATCATTTTATGGATCGGCGTCATTAAATGAAATTCGTGAAATGGTTACTTTATTTATCCTTTGACTTGAGATACAAGTGAGTTATGCTTGTGTGGATTGCATTTCTTGATTGTAGTTCTAACTGTCCTGAACAAGGCAGTAATAAAGGGCTATTTTCAGAAATGTTAAGAAACGACATGGCCAGACACTTGTAGTCAATACAGGATTTGTTCCTTCAATTTGCAACTGAAGTATGATACCATTTGGCGCCCTCATTAATTAATTGAAGATGTTTGTGTGGCCACACCCAAATGAACTCAAGAAGTTGTCTTGACTAATTTGGTAATCTTAATTAATTGTAGAAATGAGAAACATAATCGTTAAGTTATGAAATGACATTGATCCATATTCATAATTAACAAGGGTATCTGAACAAAGGGATATTAAAGACTAAATCATTTCAACTTGGCAATTTAAGAATCTATTCTTAAATATTTCCGGGAGCATTGGAGTGTTGCTAGACGCCAACCAATGTTATTGCCTTTATAATAACATGCTCAAGTGGGAGCTGTTGGAGTGTGATCATTTTATTATAAATCGCATGTCCGGGAATAGTTTAAGCCTACGGGGTCACACGAAATGACACGGTAACTCGATAATATTAATTGATATGTTAAAGTAATATATTAATTAGTTTGATCACGAAATGATTAATTAAATATAATTAAAGGGTTAGTTGTATTTAATTAATTAAAAGGAGGATTAAAAATGTGAAATTGGAAAATAAAAGTTTGGACTTTAAGTCCATTAAAGTGGTCAAATTCCACCAAGTGGTCAAATTCCACCAAGTGGTCAAATTCCACCAAGTGGTCAAATTCCACCAAGTGGTCAAATTCCACCAAGTGGTCAAATTCCACCAAGTGGTCAAATTCCACCAAGTGGTCAAATTCCACCAAGTGGTCAAATTCCACCAAGTGGTCAAATTCCACCAAGTGGTCAAATTCCACCAAGTGGTCAAATTCCACCAAGTGGTCAAATTCCACCAAGTGGTCAAATTCCACCAAGTGGTCAAATTCCACCAAGTGGTAAATTCCACCAAGGGTCGAAATTCAAGTGGTCAAATTCCACCAAGTGGTCAAATTCCACCAAGTGGTCAAATTCCACCAAGTGGTCAAATTCCACCAAGTGGTCAAATTCCACAAGTGGTCAAATTCCACCAAGTGGTCAAATTCCACCAAGTGGTCAAATTCCACCAAGTGGTCAAATTCCACCAATAATTCACCAAGTGGTATTTAATTAATTAAAGGAGGATTAAATTCAAAGTGGTCAAATTCCACCAAGTGGTCAAATTCCACCAAGTGGTCAAATTCCACCAAGTGGTCAAATTCCACCAAGTGGTCAAATTCCACCAAGTGGTCAAATTCCACCAAGTGGTCAAATTCCACCAAGTGGTCAAATTCCACCAAGTGGTCAAATTCCACCAAGTGGTCAAATTCCACCAAGTGGTCAAATTCCACCAAGTGGTCAAATTCCACCAAGTGGTCAAATTCCACCAAGTGGTCAAATTCCACCAAGTGGTCAAATTCCACCAAGTGGTCAAATTCCACCAAGTGGTCAAATTCCACCAAGTGGTCAAATTCCACCAAGTGGTCAAATTCCACCAAGTGGTCAAATTCCACCAAGTGGTCAAATTCCACCAAGTGGTCAAATTCCACCAAGTGGTCAAATTCCACCAAGTGGTCAAATTCCACCAAGTGGTCAAATTCCACCAAGTGGTCAAATTCCACCAAGTGGTCAAATTCCACCAAGTGGTCAAATTCCACCAAGTGGTCAAATTCCACCAAGTGGTCAAATTCCACCAAGTGGTCAAATTCCACCAAGTGGTCAAATTCCACCAAGTGGTCAAATTCCACCAAGTGGTCAAATTCCACCAAGTGGTCAAATTCCACCAAGTGGTCAAATTCCACCAAGTGGTCAAATTCCACCAAGTGGTCAAATTCCACCAAGTGGTCAAATTCCACCAAGTGGTCAAATTCCACCAAGTGGTCAAATTCCACCAAGTGGTCAAATTCCACCAAGTGGTCAAATTCCACCAAGTGGTCAAATTCCACCAAGTGGTCAAATTCCACCAAGTGGTCAAATTCCACCAAGTGGTCAAATTCCACCAAGTGGTCAAATTCCACCAAGTGGTCAAATTCCACCAAGTGGTCAAATTCCACCAAGTGGTCAAATTCCACCAAGTGGTCAAATTCCACCAAGTGGTCAAATTCCACCAAGTGGTCAAATTCCACCAAGTGGTCAAATTCCACCAAGTGGTCAAATTCCACCAAGTGGTCAAATTCCACCAAGTGGTCAAATTCCACCAAGTGGTCAAATTCCACCAAGTGGTCAAATTCCACCAAGTGGTCAAATTCCACCAAGTGGTCAAATTCCACCAAGTGGTCAAATTCCACCAAGTGGTCAAATTCCACCAAGTGGTCAAATTCCACCAAGTGGTCAAATTCCACCAAGTGGTCAAATTCCACCAAGTGGTAAATTCCACCAAGTGGTCAAATTCCACCAAGTGGTCAAATTCCACCAAGTGGTCAAATTCCACCAAGTGGTCAAATTCCACCAAGTGGTCAAATTCCACCAAGTGGTCAAATTCCACCAAGTGGTCAAATTCCACCAAGTGGTCAAATTCCACCAAGTGGTCAAATTCCACCAAGTGGTCAAATTCCACCAAGTGGTCAAATTCCACCAAGTGGTCAAATTCCACCAAGTGGTAAATTCCACCAAGTGGTCAAATTCCACCAAGTGGTCAAATTCCACCAAGTGGTCAAATTCCACCAAGTGGTCAAATTCCACCAAGTGGAAATTCCACCAAGTCCTTTTTATTAAGGGGAATTACTTCTTTGAAGATTAAAGTTTTAGAACAAAGGGTTGTTCGGTTAAGTGATCGGGGTACTAGCATACATTATACGGGGTGTCTAGTGTGCGATCGTAGAGGGGTTTTGTTTTAAACCCTACTTGATAATAATATTATTGTTATTATATTTTTATTGGAGCTTTGCAAAAGGTACACAACTCAATTCTATTCTTTGTTGATTAATATGATTGCATATATGTTTGATCTTTCTTCCGTTGCGCTTACTCGTGATTATATGTATATATATATGATATATTCTAACACCTTTCCATCAAGACATCATATCTTGTATGAATATCCTTCACCCTTTTCTTGAATCCCTGCAAATCTACATTTTTAAATAACCATATGTTATCCGAGAGATTGAAGTTTCCCATCGTCTGAAGTATATCAAACATGAGTTTCCTTATTTCTCCTGCCTCACCATCAGTTTCTGAACATCTTTCGCTCATTAGTATTCGAGAAATCAAATTGTTTGTCACCCTCAAAAGCTCCCCATTTAGATCAATAGCCACCCCATCCTTGGCCTTTTGAAATAACGATTTTATACATCGATTGATTTCCTCTTTCCTTACTGGAAGGAGCAAGTCAAGTGTTGTACTACCAGCTTTGGGATGACTATCTTTTTCATGAATTTCCAATACGATCCGTATGGAGAAAAAGAAAAGTCTTTTGATCCGTAAGTCAAGTAAACCACAACCGAGCTTTGTGGTCTATTTAAGTACATATTTTGATATGTTTTAAGAAACATTTTTGCTGCCTCTGGTGAACAAGCTACAACACAAGGTGTCGAGCCAAGATAGACACGAAAAATTGGCCCATATCGTAGAGAAAGCTTGTGAAAAGCTTGATGAGGGAGTGGACCAAGGAGGTGGAGATGTCCGATTATGGGAAGTGCAAAGGGGCTCGGCGGAAGATGATGAGACGCCGCCGTAGATTTGAACAATTTGCGGATCAAGATGGTGGAGATCAAGCATATGACAAAGAGAAACAAGTAGGAATGGAAATCAGCCATATATGCTTAACTTATTTATTTTTTAACAGCGATATTTGTATTAATAAAATCTAGCAAGACGCTAAAGAGTTAAAAGAAATATAAATATTTTGACAACGTTGATGTGTGCTCAGAGCATCCACAATGGTTGTTTTTTAAAAGCTTTTTATCAAAGACTTATTACAAAAAAGCTTTTCATAAAGCTTTTCTTCCAATGGTAAAACATCAAAAAAAGTATTTGAAACATTTTTTAGTAATATAGTTTAGAAGAAAGAGGGTGTGTCTCCTCAAATGACTTGAAATTCATCAAGTCATTGTATAGAAGGTCTTTACTTCAATAGATCAAAGCTTTTTTTTGTAATAGTAAAAAACTTTTATCAACCTCTCCATTGGAGATGCTCTCAGTAAAGGAAGAGTATATTAGCATTTATAGACGTACAATGAAAAATGTTGCATGGCATGGCATGCTATATGTTATTCTAAATTGGCGAATATATGGCGAGTATATGTTACTATTAGAGTAAATTATAAATTGGATCATGGCAAGCAACCTTAATTATTACTCCCTCTGTGCCATTAAATGTGTCCAGTTTTGAATGTTCAAAATCTTCTTATTATAAGTTTGACCTTAAATATTTTTTTATTGGATTATATAATACTTGGCGAAAGTTATACCCAATGAAAACGCATCTAAACCTCGATCTATTCATATAATTTTCATCAAGTATTATGCAATACAAATAAAAATATTTTTAGTCAAAGTTGTAAAAAAAAGACTTTGAAAATTCAAAACTGGACACTTTTAGTGGACGGATGGAGTATTTAAATATTAACTACATTTTGTATCGTTGTATATATATATTCCATATATTATATATATATATAGACATGATTCGCCTGGTGTGTAAAGACTAAAGATATACTCTATATTACGCTTAATTAAAAAGATTGGCGTCATGATATGGTTTTTGATTTTTCGTTACACTACAATAAGTCAATACTACAATATTATTTGTGATCATCTTTGAAAAATTAAAAAAACTCAGGCGGTCGCAAAGTGTGCCGGCTTATAGCTCAATGGTTGAGCATCAATTTTTCATGCTGGAGGTCTCGAGTTCGAGACATGGGAAGGACATTCCAAGGTATTTCACAAATAAAGTCCTCTAGTGAAGCAGGTTTGAGTCCTGCAGAGGGAGCAGGGTTTTATCCCAATTAAATGTCGTGCCTTCGGGCGGTTTAGTTGGGAGTTTCTCCTCCTACTAGGTATTGAGGGTGAGGGGGCTCTCTAGCACGGACCCGGTTAAGACAACGTAAGCTAGATCCCCTGTTGCGAGCAAATGATCCACACCTTTCAACAAAAAAAAAAAAATATTTTAAGATAACATGATTGGATCACGTTTTTCATTTAATTGGTCAACAAGAAACTAGAAAAGTTAATCGTACGTGTTATTAGGTTATGATTTTCTCATATTTAGTTATTGTTAACAATAAAATATCTAACAATTATTATCTTAAATATATTTCACCAAACATAAATAAAAAACAATAGGGTTTTGTTTAAGGTGCATTAAAAAGTTTTATATTTACAATAAAATTCAGGGGTGGGCTTCTGATATGAAAAATATAATTTTTTTATGCACGTCCTTAGGGCTGCATTTATCATTTTCCTTTTTATTATTGTTGTATCAAAATTAAAGAAATAACATCTTTTCAAATAACGATAATTTTTTACAAAGTATAAACTTGTATATTACTAAAAAAACTTGAGTATACCCGTCTGATGGACGGGGATATATCATAACTATAATGTAATTACTAATTACTTATGAGTGTTATTCTATCAAATAATAAGTCAAATATGTAACACCAAGTAATGTAATAAAAGATATTAGAATTTAACACTCTAAAAGTTGATTGTATTAATTAACCATGAACTTTAAAATAAGACTAAAATGATTTTTAATGATATATACCCGTATTATGTATGTAAAATCTGAAAATAATATAAAGTAGATTTTTTTAAAAAGAAAAAGAAGAAGATATAAAAGTGAACATAGAAAATTTAAATCGAATATAAAGCAAATATCAAAATATGCGTGTACTGATAAAGTAAAATTTCTATTTTAATATTGATATTTTACAAAAGTACA
This sequence comes from Erigeron breviscapus, assembly GCA_034093135.1. NCBI lineage: Eukaryota > Viridiplantae > Streptophyta > Magnoliopsida > Asterales > Asteraceae > Erigeron > Erigeron breviscapus. The sequence continues at coordinate 55,008,821 of CM067172.1, read as the reverse complement.
TGAGAGTAAGGAAATATATATCTTACAATATAATCGTTAATAAAATATTAGATAAAATTATCAATATAATCTAGTTTTATATTATGTTAAAGTAAATTATATCCCACGTACAAAGATAATCAAATATAAAGGAAAATATAAAGAGATAAGTTACAAAGATCAACAATTATATTATCAATGTCTTTTAATTAGTTTTAATATTCACTGAATATCTACCGTAGTTTGCAAAACAAAAACAAATATTAAGTTAGATCAAGTGGTTTGTGCATTATATTATAAGTTAAAGGTCATGGGTTCAAAAAGGTGAGTTGGTAAGCAAATAAAATAGTCACATAAGTTCTAACATATCCTCTCTTAGTTACATAAATAGATTTGATAATAAAAACCAACGTATTAATATTTTTTTATTGTTTAGAATAAATAACATAACAACCACAATAAAGTAACATAAATTAAAAATATCCGTTATTATTGAAAGCATTATATTGAAATAAACCATGATGATGACGTTAATTACCAAAACACCATGGAGAAGCAGTGTCAAGGGCCTTATTTAGTTATTAATTTATTTTTTAATAACTTATAATTTATAATTATGAAAAATAAGAATGATTTTAATTTATAATTATGAAGAAAAAAAAAACCATTTACACATTTGTTTGATATGATTAAGAGATCGAATTAACCTGATCATTTCGAAAAATGTCTAATCTAATACTTCACCATTTTCGTGTTTCTATCTTCTAATCAACCTCCTCAGTCCTCACGATCATGACTTGATGAACAATTGATGAAACTCAAACTCGAAAATAATGTTGATGGCCGTGTGCATTCGGGAATGTAGCATATCATACCGACGAGAATCTGAATGATTCTTCATATGATCATAATGAGCTTAAACGATTGGAGGTATTGCCATTTTCATCACCACATGGTAGCGAGTGTATATTTTTTATCCTCCATATATTGTTTTTCAATCTGCAAAATAAAGTTTATATACAAACAATAAAAACTAATTACTTAATCAGAGTGTTAACGTATTTATTAGTGAAATCCTATAGGTATGACACCAGGATCCTTGGCGCAATGGTAGCGCGTCTGACTCCAGATCAGAAGGTTGCGTGTTCGATTCACGTAGGGTTCAATCCCTGAATATGTTGGGTCTATTTTTTTTTTCTTAAATCGCAAACCTATTACCTACTCGACTAATTAATATCTCTTTTGGGCCAAAAATAATACTTCAAGTTGCAAGTTAGGCCTTTTTTCACACATCCAATTCAATAATTGCAAAGCTACTCGACTAATTAATATTTCTTCTGGGCCAAAAACAATACTTCAACTCTTCAACTCCTTCAAGTTGCAAGTTAGGCCTTTTTTTCACACGTCCAATCCAATAATCGAATATAGCCCTGATGGGCCAAATTTGCAATTTTAAGAACAGAAAAATGCTTATGGCTAATTTATTATGGGATTCCAATGGTGAGCACAGGCACCGCTGGATTGCTTGGGACAGCATTTGTAAATCCATGAAGGAGGGTGGGTTGGTAATTAGACAGGAAAGCTTTGCATGCCAAACTTGCGGGGGCTTATGTTGTTGGTCAGTTTATCTGGGGCAAGTTTATGAGATCTAAATAGGGTCATCCATTGGATGTGGTGTCTAAGCCTATTTCTTTTTGATTTAAGCTCTCATGTTTGGATGTCATTGCTTTGCACAAGAGATCTCCCTACTCTTCACACCCCTCTAGTCCTGATCTTGCTTATGCATTACTTGGGAAGGATTGCCCTATCCCTTTGTTGGGGGCTTTGGCTACATTAGAAAGGTAAACTATTGCCAAGAGAGAGCGGAGGAATATTCACCTGCGGGGAACGCTCTGCCCCTGAACCTGCGGGTAAGGCTCTACCCCTGAACCAGAAAGGTAAACTTTTGCCAAGAGAGAGCGAATAATATATCTACAACATATTTTAGCCATATACAACAAAAATACATATTTTATTGCACAGTGTACAACCGTGTAAAACATGTATTGTTATAGATAACTAAAATTTGTTGTAGATATATCACTCCCCATAAGGAAAAAAGGGTTAATATAACTATATTTATAATGATTGGTTGCATTTTGAACCAATAAACTATGATTTGACAGAAATATAGTGATGGACTAGATTATCGACTGGTGTCATCACACGGGTTGTTTATAAAGATTTGATGATAAGTATTGGTTAATTGTTATGTTTTTCTAAAATGATGTGATTATTAACAAAATGTAATTGTTAATAAGGTCTATTAAAATTAATAGTGTTACTAATTGACTATCATTCTAAATGTATCGAGTATTCTTAATGTCCATAATGTAATACTTATCTTTAGATTTAGGTAGTTGTAGTGGAGTGTTTTTTAACCATAACAATCTTTTAAGTTATTTTTTTCTATAAATTAATACTTATCTTTCAATATGTACATTTATTTAATTTATTTATAAGATAAAAGTAAAAAAAAAAAAAGTCAAAATTAAAAATTGAATAAATCTGAAAGTTATGATTAGTTGATAGTTATTAAAACAACTGTCATTTAGTATATTAAAAAAAAACTTATAAAGTAAAAATGTACAAATATATATATGACTATATGTAGGGGTGTAAACGAGTCAAGCCTGCTCGTGAATTATTCGAACTCGATTCGTAAAAAGCTCGTTTCGAGCCGAGCTTAAACGAGCTCGAGTCGAATTCGAGCTTAACTGTTGACTCGTTTACTAATCGAGCTCGAGCTCGAACTTCGAATCCATAACTCGATTAAGCTCGCGAGCCTAAACGAGCTTTCATATATATAATATAATAATATATATACATATTATTATATTATCGAGCCGATCTTAAACGAGCTTTTTTTCACGAGCCTGTAACAATCGAACTTAGTTTTAATCATTTACCGAGCTCGAGCTCGAGCAAAGCGCGGACATGTTCAGTTTTTCTGACAAACGAGCTGATCTCGAGCTGAGCTCGAGCTTTCTTATTAATCACGAGCCGAGCTCGAGTTTAAATACTGAACAAGCTCGGGCTCGGCTCGGCTCGTTTACACCCCTAACTATATGTTTTCAATATTTATATTTACCTTTGATATTAAGATCAAGATATATACTAGAATGACAAACTAATTATAAATATATATTTATGAATTGAGTTTTATGAACATGTTTCTTTTTCCAAGTTCCTATTAGTTACATACTAGATTTTAGACCCGTATTCAATACTGGACACGAGACTTATGACATGAATTACAAATATAAGTTGGGTTGTCCATGTTAATATACTTTGGTTGTATACACACATTTACAACAAACCATATAATTTGCTTTAAATATAGATCATTAGCTGTGTAAAAAATCTACTCATATGGGCTTCTATTTATGTTTTTTCTATTTTTTAATATCTATATTATTGTAATTTGCTATAATATTTTTATTTGATATAAAATAAAGTTAAAAATTAGAAAGAAAAAAGAAAAAGAAAAGGAAAATGTAGCATTATTTTAATCAACTGACACGGATTGTTTATAACATTTTAAAGATAAGATAAATTATTAAATATATAAATTTAAATGTAAAAATGTAAGTAAAAACAAATTTAAAAGAATATACTTCTAGAACATTGAACATATATATTGTATTTCATCTTTTAAAATATTTTTTTGTGAATTTTTTTAATTAATTAAATGATAAAAAATTTTAAAAAAATCTTCTCAAGTTGAATGGCTAAAATTTAATAGATATAAATTAAGTATTTAGGGCTAAAGTGTAATTTGATAAAAAACAAAAAAAGTGTAAATTAATGAGACTTTTTCCAACGAATATTAATATAATAATAAATTAGTTAAACTAAATGATGACATAAGCGAGAGTGATGAAATCGAGCGATATGATTGGTTAATAAGTTATTAGTTCAATTGTCTTATAGTATATATTAATAAGATAAGTCTGTAAACAACTTAGATTACAGTATATAAGCTAGATTTTAGACCCGTGTCCAACACTGGACACGGGGCTTACGATATTATTAGTATTAGATCTTCATACATTTAAGTCATAAAAACTCTTAATTTTGAAGATATAGGGTTAAGTGTTATACTTTGCAAGTTGTAGTACAATAATCATATCACAGGTTCGTCACTGTCATTATTAGCTGAGATATATTGATGAAATTATTTGCCGTAGTCATTCCACAATACACATGCTATTGATGGAAAACAAAAAAATGTGTAAATTAATGAGACTTTTTCCAACAAATATTAATATAAATACTAATATAAATATATTTGGATAACGACTATTATGATTTTTAATTAAATTAAATGATGACATAAGCGGGAGTCAATTTGATGAAATTGAGCGATTTGATTGGTTAATAAGTCATTAGTTTTTGAAATAATTTTTTGTAAACAATATTTCATATGTTGAAATTTTTTAAAGTAATTAAATGATTTAAAATTCTAAAAAAATTCTCTCAAGTTGATGGCTAAAAATAAATATAATTTAAGTATTCAGTAGGGGTGTAAGAAATGAACCGAAAAACCGAAAAACCGGTCCGAACCGTGTGATCCGAAACCGAAAAAACTGAAACCGGAAAAAACCGAAACCCGAAAAATCCGAAAACAAAAAACCCGATGTGTAACGGTTCGGTTACGGTTTTCAATATTAATTAACCGCGGTTAACCGAACAGAACCGAATTTTGATATATGCCTACATATAATCATAAATATGTATATTTACACACTAGTCCTAATACCCGTACGATGTACGGATTGACTATATATATCGTATAGTTATCTTGTTTATTAAAGCTAAAAGTTTGAAAGAAACAAAGAAAAAAAATATAGCGTTTTCAATACATTAAATAAATACAAAGAGAAAAAATTATAACGTTTTGAATACATTAAACAAATACGATACAACTTAATTCTATGTATTGTTCACTAACAAATTGTAAAAAGACCTCACATAATTAGTTTAAATATTTTTAATAAGATTAAGATATTTGAAAACAAAATTGTAGATTTTGTTTCTCTACCTACTTTTTTTTAAGATCCGTATTATCTTAGGATAGTTAATTTCATCCATACTTGCCATATTTTCAGTTATGATATATACGTAGTATGTAATATATGGTAAGATATATAATTATGGATATATTTTATTAGGTAGACAATAATATATTGCTATTTAATATTAGTATTTGATAATTATTAGGGAACTTTAAATTAGAAATTATTTTAGTTATATTAAAAGTGACATGTGTCGTTCATTGAATGTTACAAGTGTCGATCAAAATACATGAATACACATTTACATATCTATATAGCTAATTTTTTTTTTTTGTTGCCTAAAATATTAACAATTTTACTAACTTTCTTTCATAATCTATGATTAGTTTTGGATATTCTAAGTAATTTTCTTATATATACTCTTTTTAAGAAAAGTTGTTAACTTTGTTTAAAATATTTATCAAAAATATTAGTAATATCATATAGAAGACATTTTAAGTAGTAATCATGATACTCTTAAATAGAAATTTGCATTGCATAAATATAACGTTAGAAAAAAGTAATTCAAAATTAGATGTAATGTATATTTATTTATAAAACAAAATATTAATGTAGTTAAATAACTATTTTACATAGAAAAGTTAATTAATACAATGTAAAATGACTATTATAATTGAAAACTAAAACTTCATATTAGCATAACTTATGGTTAACCGAAAATAGAACCGAAATTAACCGATTTTTTTGAGTAACCGAAATTAACGGTTCAAAATTTCTAACTAACCGAACCGAAACCCGAAAACGAACCGAAAACGAACGAACCGAACCGAACCGAACCGTTTACAGCCCTAGTATTCAGGGCTAAAAAGTGTAAGTTATTGATGGAAAACAAAAAGTTATAAATTAATGAGACTTTTTCTATAAATATTAATATAATAATATATTTGGATAATGATTATTAGGATTTTTAATTTATAGTTAAATTAAATGATGACATAAGCGAGAGTCAATTTGATGAAATTGAGCGATTTGATTGGTTAATAAGTCATTAGTTCAACTGTCTTAAATTAAGATGCAACTCCAACAATTTTTCACTTCATTATATAGCCAGTTAAACTTTTATGTTCGTTGGATAAAATTTGGGACAATCCAATTACAAATCACTAAGATAATATGTCTAAAAACTTGCGATTTTAGTATCGAACTTTATCAAAACTGGTATATTCTTTTTTTTTTTTTTTTTTTTTTTTTTTTTTTTTTTTTTTTTTTTTTTTTTTTTTTTTTTTTTTTTTTTTTTTTTTTTTTTTTTTTTTTTTTTTTTTTTTTTTTTTTTTTTTTTTTTTTTTTTTTTTTTTTTTTTTTTTTTTTTTTTTTTTTTTTTTTTTTTTTTTTTTTTTTTTTTTTTTTTTTTTTTTTTTTTTTTTTTTTTTTTTTTTTTTTTTTTTTTTTTTTTTTTTTTTTTTTTTTTTTTTTTTTTTTTTTTTTTTTTTTTTTTTTTTTTTTTTTTTTTTTTTTTTTTTTTTTTTTTTTTTTTTTTTTTTTTTTTTTTTTTTTTTTTTTTTTTTTTTTTTTTTTTTTTTTTTTTTTTTTTTTTTTTTTTTTTTTTTTTTTTTTTTTTTTTTTTTTTTTTTTTTTTTTTTTTTTTTTTTTTTTTTTTTTTTTTTTTTTTTTTTTTTTTTTTTTTTTTTTTTTTTTTTTTTTTTTTTTTTTTTTTTTTTTTTTTTTTTTTTTTTTTTTTTTTTTTTTTTTTTTTTTTTTTTTTTTTTTTTTTTTTTTTTTTTTTTTTTTTTTTTTTTTTTTTTTTTTTTTTTTTTTTTTTTTTTTTTTTTTTTTTTTTTTTTTTTTTTTTTTTTTTTTTTTTTTTTTTTTTTTTTTTTTTTTTTTTTTTTTTTTTTTTTTTTTTTTTTTTTTTTTTTTTTTTTTTTTTTTTTTTTTTTTTTTTTTTTTTTTTTTTTTTTTTTTTTTTTTTTTTTTTTTTTTTTTTTTTTTTTTTTTTTTTTTTTTTTTTTTTTTTTTTTTTTTTTTTTTTTTTTTTTTTTTTTTTTTTTTTTTTTTTTTTTTTTTTTTTTTTTTTTTTTTTTTTTTTTTTTTTTTTTTTTTTTTTTTTTTTTTTTTTTTTTTTTTTTTTTTTTTTTTTTTTTTTTTTTTTTTTTTTTTTTTTTTTTTTTTTTTTTTTTTTTTTTTTTTTTTTTTTTTTTTTTTTTTTTTTTTTTTTTTTTTTTTTTTTTTTTTTTTTTTTTTTTTTTTTTTTTTTTTTTTTTTTTTTTTTTTTTTTTTTTTTTTTTTTTTTTTTTTTTTTTTTTTTTTTTTTTTTTTTTTTTTTTTTTTTTTTTTTTTTTTTTTTTTTTTTTTTTTTTTTTTTTTTTTTTTTTTTTTTTTTTTTTTTTTTTTTTTTTTTTTTTTTTTTTTTTTTTTTTTTTTTTTTTTTTTTTTTTTTTTTTTTTTTTTTTTTTTTTTTTTTTTTTTTTTTTTTTTTTTTTTTTTTTTTTTTTTTTTTTTTTTTTTTTTTTTTTTTTTTTTTTTTTTTTTTTTTTTTTTTTTTTTTTTTTTTTTTTTTTTTTTTTTTTTTTTTTTTTTTTTTTTTTTTTTTTTTTTTTTTTTTTTTTTTTTTTTTTTTTTTTTTTTTTTTTTTTTTTATTTCTGAGCAAATAATAAGATTACATTACAATAGGATGAGCACGGGCTAAAACCCGACCCGGACCAGACCGACCCGAATAAACCCAAAACCCGAAATGGCAGGAAATGGAGACCCGAGGACCGGACCGAGATAGGTTCGGTCGGTTCGGTTCGGGTTCGGTCTTAACCGGTTCGGGCCCGGGTTAAGCCTCTTTGAACCGAAAAATGGATTTGATGAAGTTGATGAAGCTAGCTGTTGTATGTAATACAATGATCTTTACACTAGTTCACATTTTATCTTAAAAGAAAAACTTTGAAATACACGTATCAACTTTAGGCTTGAAAGAAATGATAATAACATATCTTCTGCTGCAACTGGCGGCATCATGTTCTTCATTAGATCCATTCTGATCTTTGAGCTTTAAATTTGTAATGTAAATACTTTATTTATTTTTATTGATATATGTGAATGATAGAGATAAGTGTGATGTGAAGTTTCAAGTAGTGTTTATGTCCTTTTGCTTTTGTATATACCCGTTAAAATAGGTTGGGTAAATGGGTGTTGTGTTTATATTTTAAAAACCTATAAAGTCATCACCATTCCCCAAGCTAATTACAACCGTTGGATCATTTTTAGAAACTACAAAATATGCATCCACATCTCCCATTACCAACCTTACAATTAACATATACCGATTGTGGATATTATTGTTCCACATATTAAGTCACTCATTTTTTACGACTACTCCTTTCCCAACACGTTTTTATGACTCATAGTCTCACACTATCACACATAATATATTTGTGTATTTTTTGTCTGCATAAAATGGTAAAAAGATTAACATCTCACGAGTCCAAGACCAAGCAACGACGGCGGAAAGAAAGAAAGATCTTCAACACAAAGAAAGTTGCTTTTTGATAATCTTTGTAGTTCTCTCAACAAATCTCTTTCTTTTATCATCTTTCTTATTTTTTTTCTTTATATAGATATATTATCTGTATATATATGAGTGAGTATATGTAAGAAACTTCAAATACACACTGTAATTTAGAATCGAGTATAAATCTATACCTTTTTCGGGTTAAACCGTTTTTTACCGGGTTTTGGACCGAACCGACCCGAAACCCGAAAAGTCAGAAAACGGGGACCCGAGGACCGGCCCGTATAGGTCTCGGTCGGTCCGGGTCGGGTCAGTTTCGGTCGGTCTTGGGTCGGGTCTCGGGTTTCCGGGCCAAAAGCTCATCCCTACATTACATAGAATTAGATGTATTTTTAATATAAAAAACGATTTTGATATGTCGTATTTTATACCCATTTCTCACAACGTATTTAGTTGATTTCGCATGGTTTATGAGTCGTTTTAGTATATATTTGGTGCGTTTATGGTATTTGTTAGTGTTTCAGGTTACTGACAGGTATTTGAGCGCAAATCTGGAGAAAACGACATTATTGAGGTGAATTAAGTGCTAATGGAGGATTTCGGGAGCATTTGGATGAAGAGTGCAGGAAGTCAACAAAAGTCAAAGCTGAAAAAGGCTAGTTGCGCCGCAACGGAATTCCAGAAGAATAAGTTGCGGCGCAGCTCTTCCAATTGAGCCGCAACTCCCTATGTTCCTGGCCAGCCACGAGTCAACATAAGTCAATGGTCAACGCCAGTCAACGGCGAGTTGCGCCGCAACCCAAAAACAGAAGATTAAGTTGCGCCGCAACGCCCTTAGTTGCGCCGCAATGGGTTCAAGTCCCTTAGTTGCGCCGCAATGGGTTCAAGTCCAAGCCAGCTACGGTCAACGGAAGTCAAAGTCAAAAGCCAAAGTCAACTGGAGCTGCGCCGCAATGCCTAGTTGCGCCGCAACTGGGCCCGTTTCTGGCAGAATTTTGAGGGCATTCAAGTCAACGCTGAATTGCGCCGCAACTCCTTGTTGCGCCGCAACCCAAAAACAGAAGATTAAGTTGCGCCGCAACGCCCTTAGTTGCGCCGCAATGGGTTCAAGTCCCTTAGTTGCGCCGCAATGGGTTCAAGTCCAAGCCAGCTACGGTCAACGGAAGTCCCAAAAACAGAAGATTAAGTTGCGCCGCAACGCCCTTAGTTGCGCCGCAATGGGTTCAAGTCCCTTAGTTGCGCCGCAATGGGTTCAAGTCCAAGCCAGCTACGGTCAACGGAAGTCAAAGTCCCTTAGTTGCGCCGCAATGGGTTCAAGTCCCTTAGTTGCGCCGCAATGGGTTCAAGTCCTTAGTTGGCAACGCAAGTCAACGCTGAATTGCGCCGCAACTCCTTGTTGCGCCGCAACCCAAAAGCAGAAAGGTAAGTTGCGCCGCAATGCCCTTAGTTGCGCCGCAATGGGTTCAAGTTCCTTAGTTGCGCCGCAACGCCCTTAGTTGCGCCGCAATGGGTTCAAGTCCCTTAGTTGCGCCGCAATGGGTTCAAGTCCAAGCCAGCTACGGTCAACGGAAGTCCCAAAAACAGAAGATTAAGTTGCGCCGCAACGCCCTTAGTTGCGCCGCAATGGGTTCAAGTCCCTTAGTTGCGCCGCAATGGGTTCAAGTCCAAGCCAGCTACGGTCAACGGAAGTCAAAGTCCGCTGAATTGCGCCGCAACTCCTTGTTGCGCCGCAACCCAAAAACAGAAGATTAAGTTGCGCCGCAACGCCCTTAGTTGCGCCGCAATGGGTTCAAGTCCCTTAGTTGCGCCGCAATGGGTTCAAGTCCAAGCCAGCTACGGTCAACGGAAGTCCTTAGTTGCGCCGCAACCCAAAAACAGAAGATTAAGTTGCGCCGCAACGCCCTTAGTTGCGCCGCAATGGGTTCAAGTCCCTTAGTTGCGCCGCAATGGGTTCAAGTCCAAGCGCCGCAACGCCCTTAGTTGCGCCGCAATGGGTCAAGTCCCTTAGTTGCGCCGCAACCCAAAAACAGAAGATAAGTTGCGCCGCAACGCCCTTAGTTGCGCCGCAATGGGTTCAAGTCCCTTAGTTGCGCCGCAATGGGTCAAGTCCAAGTTGCGCCGCAACCCAAAAACAGAAGATTAAGTTGCGCCGCAACGCCCTTAGTTGCGCCGCAATGGGTTCAAGTCCCTTAGTTGCGCCGCAATGGGTTCAAGTCCAGTTGCGCCGCAACCCAAAAACAGAAGATTAAGTTGCGCCGCAACGCCCTTAGTTGCGCCGCAATGGGTTCAAGTCCCTTAGTTGCGCCGCAATGGGTTCAAGTCCAAGCCAGCTACGGTCAACGGAAGTCAAAGTTAGTCAAAAGTCAACGCAAGTCAACGTTGAGTTGCGCCGCAACTCCTTGTTGCGCCGCAACCCAAAACCAGAAGTATAAGTTTCGCCGCAACGTCCTTAGTTGCGCCGCAATGGGTTCAAGTCTCTTATTTTAATTGTTATTCTTCTTTTAATATGAGTGGCTAATCGCTTCATCATCCATCTTGATGGAGTGAGACAATATGTAAAGATTGCACAATTTTATCAATTCAATGTTGATTTCAATTAACGTTATATCGAGATTTTAGCGTGTTTCTTCCTTATTATTTATTTTGAATTGATTGGTGATTTATACGTGTCTTTAATGGTAGTTATTGATTACATATATTTCATTTTGATTGTTTGGGTACAAACGATTGGGTCTATGACGGGTACGGTAGATAATCGTTCATGATAATAGGAAGAAATGTGTTAACGGTTGGGTACAATCGATAGGTATAATTGTTATCTCGATAACCAAACCAATTGTTTGATTAGGGAAGTTATAAAAGATGTCTTGGGGTACCGGTCTTTGTAACGAAACTAGTTTAAGCAAGAGAGTCAAATGATTTCATTAACTTGACGGGTACGGGGTTGGTGCTTTGTTTGAGTCTCAGTTATTTAATCAACTAATTTGGGTTTGAACTTCATTTATGTGCAATCTGAGCGTATTGTTGAGCGAAATCAAGATGGATATCTTTTAAATTATTGTCTAAAAACATTTTAAATATCGTTTACGGACGATCCCTGCCCCGGTCATACCGGATTTCATTTCGATTAATCCTTCGGGATTACTAATTATTTACTAATTTTTGCAACGTGACAATTCGGTCACAACCCCCCTTTTTAATTAGAATTACTTAACGTCGACAATTACTTAGTTTTAGTCCCTGCGTTCGATCTTGGACTTACCTTTTAGCTATACTATATATGAACGGGTACACTGCCCGCAAATGTGTAGTAGTCGGTAATTAGGTAGTTCTTGTTTATAAATTTAAGACTCGATTTTACACATCAGATTTTTAAAAAAAATAAGAAAATAAGCTACTAGCACGGTACTCACACAATGCGGCGGTGATGATGGCGGTGTGATGGTGTCAATGTCTGGTGATGGTGGTGGCAGCGTCAAATAGTGTAGGTAATTGATGTAAACGTGTTTGATTTAAAGTGGGTAGTAGATTTATTTTATAATATTAGAGACTGATATTGTAATTTAATATTAAGGGTTAGTAGTGATTTAATTCAATAAGGGTATTTTGATCTATTCATGTGTCTTAAATGTTAACACGAGGCTATAACTATATATATTAGTAGGGGGTGTCTAATATGTTGTTAACAGCAGGAGTTACCTGCTGTCTCTCCTCACATACAGGGGGCTGGGTTTTTTATTCTAACATGTGTGAAATACAGAGGGGCTGAGTTTTTTATATTTTTAACAGCATTTAAGATTTTCTTATATTACTATAGATAAGTTTAGTATTAGTCAAAAAAAAAAAACAACGTAGTTATAAGAGTTTTATAAACCAAAATAATTATCAAAACATAAAATAAATTCTACTTTTTTGAGTGTATAGGAGAGGTTGAGATGTAGACAACTATACTCCTATCATGACGTTGTAAAGAGACTGCTTCAAAGCTTTATTTAAGATATAACAGAACATTCAGTCTTGGAAGGTATAAGAGTAGTTACCTTGACCTATGTTTTTTTTTTCCGAATAGCTGGATTATATTAGAATATCAATCGGCGAGATGCCGATGTACAAAAACAATGGTTACATCAAGTAAGAGGGGCTAGCCTGCCATGAAGGCCAAGAAAAAGTAAACTTATTGCAACGAGAAGAAAGCCATAAAAAGGATAGTGAAAAAGTAGAATTGAAAATGGAAGTGCCAGAATCGTGTTTCAAGTAGAAGGCCGCCTGGTTCCTGTTCTTCCATAATAGCCACCACCAACTCGAGAAAATGCCAAGGATAATCTGCTTAAACGAAGACGAGCCATGTACACTATCAACCCAAGAGCGTAAGTCAGAAGGGTTAAACTCTGGAATTTGAAGCTGTAACCAACGCGATAAAAGAGTTCTGGAAGAACAAACAATCCGGCAAGTATTGAAAGTATGCTCCACCGTGTCAAGACCAGAGAAGCATATAGGGCAGCTAAGAGAAATGTTGGGGACTTTTCGCATGGCCAGATTGATCCTGGAAGGAAGTCGGTCCCGGAACAATCTCCAAATAAAAATGTTCACCTTTTTCGGTATCCAAGAATTCCAAACCGTGGTGCAGTTGTCGGACGGCAACAAGAAACTATCTAAAGCGTGACGAAAATTAGATACCTGAAAAGACTTTTCGCCACGGTAATCCCATGTCCAAACGTCATTACCAATTGTCAACTTAAACACGCCAATGAGGGCAACCAACGAATGTAATTCCTCTTCCTCTCTACCTGAACGAACATTTCTTCTCCAGTTCCAAGTGAAGTTCGAACCTTCAATTCTGTTTGAGACGTGGCAGCTTTTATCCAATTCTAATGCGAAAAGGCGTGGGAACCTGGCTGCAAGTGTATCGCCCTTAAGCCAAAAATCTGACCAGAACTCTGTGGATGAGCCATTATGAACCTGTCTTTTGATAGCATCAGTAGGAATGGGTGTAGTTTCATGAATATGTTTAAATGTTTTACACATTTGCGCCAAGATACGATTGCCTTTACAGTTGAAGTTGTCCCAAATTGAATGACCATGTATAGCATTGATAAGATTCACCCAAGGTAGCTCTGGATGCTTCTATGCACGCCACCTCCACTTATAAACAAGTGCCAGGTTTAACGACTCCAAACTCCCAAGACCGAGCCCCCCGACTGCTTTACCAGCCAAAACCATTTTCCAGTTGATCCACGCCATCTTCCGGTTGTCTTTATTGCTCCCCCAAAAGAAGTTCATTCTCATGGATTCTAACTTAGAACACACGGTACGAGGCATTTTGAACATCGAACAATAATAAGTTCCAATAGAACCCAACACGGAAGTGAGCAAGGTTGCACGACCACCGATAGAAAGGAGACTAGCATTCCAACTAGATAACCGTTTTTTGAATTTTTCAATGATGGGCTGCCACCCATTACTTCTAGTCATTTTTTCACCAACCGGGATTCCAAGGTACTTTAGGGGAAATATATTAGCTTTACAGCCGAAAGCTTCAGCCATAGAGAAAACATCAGATTGCTCCACATTCACACCAAACAAAGACGACTTATGATAATTAATTTTGAGGCCCGATACCAAGTAGAGAGTTTTTAGGGCAGAGCAAATAACTTCCATGTTAATGGAGGACCAATCACTTAAAATAATAGCATCATCGGCGTAAAAGAGATGAGAAATAGAGATACCCTCAATAAAAGCACAGGTTAAGGAGCCATCAAGCACCAAACGATTAAGCATAACGTTGAAACCCTCCATTGCAATGATAAATAAGAATGGTGCCATGGGGTCCCCTTGGCGGAGACCTCTTTGAAAAGCGAACTCCTTTGTGGGGCTGCCATTTACTAAAATAGACGTGCGTGCTGACGACAAACAGCCCTTGATCCATCCGATCCACTTAGAACTAAAACCCATTGCCTCCATAACTTTGAAAAGGAAGTCCCAAGATAAAGAGTCATACGCTTTTGCAAAATCAACTTTGAAGAGGAGAAGTTTCTTGATTTTTTTATTGTACCAATCAATGACTTCATTGAGCATCAAAGGGCCATCAAGGATTTGTCGGTTTTTTACGAAAGCAGATTGAGAAGGTGAGACAATGTGTTGAACAATTCTAGAAAGTCTTATAGCTAAAATCTTAGCTATGGTTTTGTAGAGAACACCCACCAAGCTTATAGGACGGAAATCCGAAATTAATAGAGGCGACTCAACTTTAGGAATTAAAGAAATAAATGAAGAATTGCAGCCTGGTTGGAACAAACCAGACTTGAAAAAATCTGACACTGCAGCAAACAAATCCACACCAATCAACTCCCCATACTGTTTAATAAAACCAAATGACAGCCCATCTGGTCCTGGAGCTTTCTCGGATCCACATGACCAAACATCTCCCTTAACTTCTTCCAAGGTAATATTTGAGTCAAGATACGAAGACTGCTAAGGAGAAAGAAAGCCATAACCAAACTTATCAATCGAGAAGTTAACACCATCGAACCGTTTGAACTTGATGGAATAAAAATTGGAAAAAACATCTTTGATACGAGAAGGGTCCTCCAGCCATACACCGTCCACTCTAATACCCTGAATAGAATTAAGTCTTCACCTCAAGTTAACCATCAAATGGAAGTACTTGGAGTTTTCATCTCCTTCGACCGCCCAACTAACTTTGGCCTACTGACAAAGATCGAGAGAATCACAGAGATCTAATTCCTTAAGCTTACCAACTGATGTGACCAATTTATATAGATCACCCACATCATTATTGGCCTTTTTCGTATGTGTTTTGAGTCGATTTTGTATGCATTTGGCGCGTTTATGGTGTTTGTTAGTGCTTTCAGGTTCTTAGAAGGTTGCGCGTCCATTTGGTACATTTTCTGACGATTTTTGGCCAAGAAGTTGACCCGAGTGTTTGAGTGATGTTGATAATGAAGAACAAAGATTTCAGCAGATATGCACTGCGCCGCAGTGGGATGGTTATTGCCCCACTGCGCCGCAGTCTTTGGGTACCAAAGATACAAGATTCCAGTGAATTATCACTGCGCCGCAGTGGGAGCATTCACACCCCACTGCGCCGCAGTCAACAATGAATAAACAATCCAGTGAATTCTCACTGCGCCGCAGTGGGAAGTGCACAAGGCCACTGCGCCGCAGTGAGTGCACGGGAGAATCAGGGTTGCAGCCTTTTGCTGCAGATTTTGGGGGAGGTATATAAAGAAAAAAAACCCTATTTTCCCAAGGATCCAAATTCTTTCTAAGAGCTGCTCTCCAAGGGATTTCTTCAAGGATCAAGGGTGGATTTCTTCGTCCGATTCATTGAAGATTCACGGGCACCCACTTAGATCGTATCTATTTTATTGTCTTGCAATTTCAATTTCAAGAACGATTGGTACATCATGTTCTTCTTTTATTTTGATTGTTATTTTAAATTAATCATGAGTGGCTAAACATTCAATCATCCACCTTGAGGAAACTAGACGAATGATGTGATTGCTATATGTTTTAATCCAAAGAGTTGATTTCAATTATCGTTGTGTCGAGATCTTGATGATTTAATTCCTTTTTATATATTATTATGATATTGGTGGCATGTGTGTTCTTCGTTAGTGGTACTAGTTGGATGCATATGTGATTTTCAAATGGTTGTTTGTCTATGAGCAATTATCACTAGTTCATGGTATGATAGTGAATATCATTTTAATAAAAGGAGTCATTTTGTCAACGTGTTTTATAACGGTTGGTGGTACCACGTTATCTTCACATAGGCACAATTGTTAATTCGATAGTCAAGCAAACTAATTGTTGGTAAGGTTGTCTAGGCATTGGTGGTACCGGCTTGGGTAATTAAACTAGCAACTTAGGTGATTGGGTAATTTGCTCACGGTTGGTGGTACCACGTGAGCACCTTAATCCTTTTACGATTATCTTTTCAACTCAATGAATTTGGTCTTAATTGAATGCAATCATGTTTGAAGTCTAGCGAATTCAAGGTGGATGATCTTTATTAATATTGTCTGAAGCTTTTCTTTACTTTTATGCGTTTTGTCTTTTAATTTTATTTTAATTTAATTGTCAAAGTGAGACTCGAAGCAACACCCTGTTTTCCAAACCATTTTATTAAACAACTAGTTCAAACCAATCCCCGAGAACGAACACGGACTTACCTCTTAACTATATTGCATACGAACGGGTCCACTGCCTGATAGTGTGTAGTAGTGAGTTTCTAGGTATTGATTTAGTGGTTTGATCCTTTCTCACGCGTGAGGAAGTTACTTGTTTATTAGTTTAGTTTTCTTTTCTTATCACAGGTGCATTTGACGTGTTTGTGTTAGTTGTGTGTTTGCAGGTATTGTTTTAGTTGATGAACTTGCGTTCTTCGGGTCTCCCTTTGAATAGTCCTTTGTCTACTCCGAGAAGACCAAGAGGGCGTAGGTTTAACTTCACTGAACCCACAACACCAATACCGACACCATTTTCACCTATAGCTAAACCCACTCCTGATTCGGACGAGGAAGGGTTCTTTTTGGACGAGTTTTTCAATTTAGAAGTAAAGCAAGAGGAAATGGGGGACGAACAACCAAGGGGTCCAAATGACACTCGCTATGGCGAGAGGGTTCGAACTATCCCAACGGGCCATGGTTCCGCCATTAGACCTCCAACCATTGATCACACTTTCGCTTTGAAAGGAAACCATCTAAAGAGCATAGAAGAGCATCAATTTGATGGGAAACGAAAATGGGATCCTTACCAACACTTGGATAGGTTTGAAAAGTTGGCTCGGCTATATCAATATGGGCAAAACCAAATGAATGCCGTGAAACTTGAGACATTTCCCATGTCAATCACAGGAGAAGCACTTGATTGGTTCAATGATCTTCCAGAAAATTCTATTACTACTTGGAACCAACTCAAGGAGGCTTTCATTGGTGAGTTTTATTCACTTAGAACTCAAAGAAGGTTGGAGAACATGATTAGATCTTTTGAACAAGATGATGGAGAAGATGTTGTTGAGGCTTGGATTCGTTTCAAGGAAATGTTGAGAAATTGTCCAGGACACGATTTGACTAGGGAAAAATATGTGGAGCTTTTCTTTGATGGGTTAGATAAAAAGTCTAAACGAGAATTGGGATATGCTTTCGGGGGTAGTTTCAATAACATTACACCCAATGAAGGTTATCGAATCTTGGAAGACATGGCGAAGGATAGCTCAACTTTGGATGATGAAAGGTTTTTGAAGAATGAGAAAAGATGAAGAGAGGTACTAACCAAGGGAGAGTTGCTAAGGTTGAAGCTAGCAATGACCCAGGGGTTATTGGAGAGATTAGGGCGCTATCTGAGCGCATGGAAAAAGGGTTTGCTACTCAAGAGAATAGGTTTGGAGCAATTGAGAGGGATGTTAAGGTAGTAGCCGATGGGTGTGATCATTGTGGTGATATGCACTATTCTGATGAGTGTCCAAATCGGGCACCCGAAGATGTGAGTTATGTTCAAAATCAACCCCAAGGGAATTTCTATCGCAACACCGGTTTCCAGAACCGGCCTTCAGGTAATACTTCTTATAACTCTTCTTTTCAGTCTAATAATTCTCGTTTTTCAGGTAATAGGTGGCAAAGAGATAATTATCAGAATCAGCCACAACAGCAGACTCAGCAAGGACAAGGATCAGGTTCTTCTTCTTCTAATGCCGATCCTAATGCCGAGTTGAGAGAGATGATGAAGCAGTTGGCTAGTAATCAGGTTGAAACAAATACTAGCATTCAAATGATCAGGGAAGATACTAAGACTTTGAGTGAGAGGTTGGATCAGTTAAGTGGGAAGGTGGAGATCAACATGAAAAACCAGGGAGTTAATTTCAAGGATCTCGAAAGTAGGATGGCCGCTCTTGCTAGGCCCACGGGGACTCTTCCTAGCAACACACAGCAGAATCCTAGACCTCAGTTTAGTCTTGGACAGAATCAAGGACAGAATCAAGGACAGAAATACACTCCACCTCCAGTCCGCAATGAGCAAGCCAAAGCCATCACCACTCGTACTGGTAGGTCTTATGACTCACCTCCTATGCCTAATGTTGTTGTTTCAGATGTGCAGGATAAAGGGAGTGATGATGATGAGGTTGATGAAGAGATTGAAATGGAGGAAGATTCAACCGTGAAGACTCTGGTCACTCCACCAAAACCGGATGTGGTTCCAGAGGTTAAACCATACAAGCCAAAGATACCATTTCCACAGAGGTTCAAAAAGGCAAAGCTGAAGGAGCAATATAACAAGTTTGTGGAGATGATTACAAATATTCACATTAATGTGCCTTTAGTTGATCTTATTCAGGGGATGCCCCATTATGCCAAGTTCATTAAGGAGCTTGTGACTGACAAAGGAAAGATGGATGAGGTGAAAGCTACTTATCTTAATGTCGAGTGTTCTGCTATCTTGCAGAACCGCATCCCACCTAAGCTTGAAGATCCAGGGAGTTTCCTTATTACTTGTTCTATTCGTACTCTTACTTGTAAGGCACTTGCTGATTTAGGTGCTAGCATTAATTTGATGCATTAATTTGATGCCTTACCCGCATGAGTATTAGATTAGCTGACCATTCTTTTCAGTATCCCATTGGGATTGCTGAAAACATGACTGTCCGGGTAGGCCATATTGTGTTTCTAGTTGACTTCGTTATCCTCGAGATGGAGGAAGATACGAAGGTACCCCTTATTCTTGGATGACCATTCCTTAATACCGCGGATGCTATCATCCGTGTGAAGGATAAGGAAATTTCTTTGGGTGTGGGTACGGATAGAATTGTGTTTAATGTTGAAAAGTCTATCAAGCATTCATATTCTAATGATGAGTCTTGTTTCAGGATTGACGTTATTGATGATGCTTTAGACCGAGAGTTTCAGGAACTAATGGAGACCGACACTGGAGATGAGGAGATTGCTAATTTAGAATCGGGAGATATATCTGATGATGATTTGTTTGCAGAGGTTATGGCGCTTAGCTTGGATGAGACACCTCCCGAGGATGAGAGTTTTGAGGAGGTGGTTGCTGATGGAAGTTCGAGGGTACCGAATTCTGTTGATGTACCACCCACTGATTTGGAGCTTAAGCCATTACCTTCCCATTTGGAGTATGCTTATTTGTCAGGTGAATCTTCTTTACCCGTGGTTATCTCGTCCTCACTCTCGAGTGACGAGAAGGATTGTCTTTTGTCTGTGCTTCGAGCCCATAAGCGGACTTTTGCTTGGAAGACCACCGATATTCCAGGTATTAGTCCTAACTTTTGCCAGCATAAAATAGATTTTGTTGATGATGTTAAGCCCATTGTCCAGAGACAAACGAGGCTTAATCCGAACATGAAAGAAGTTGTTAAGAAAGAGGTCATTAAGTTGTTAGATGCTGGGATCATTTTTCCTATTGCTGATAGTCCTTGGGTTAGTCCTGTTCATTGTGTGCCCAAAAAGGGGGGCATGACAGTTATTGAGAATGAGAATAAGGAACTCTTGGCCACTAGGACTATAACGGATTGGCGGGTTTGTATTGATTACCGTAAGCTTAATGATGCCACCCGTAAGGATCACTTTCCCCTTCCTTTCATTGATCAGATGTTAGAAAGACTTGCAGGTAATGAATATTTTTGTTTCTTAGATGGGTTTTCCGGGTACTTTCAAATACCCATTGATCCCAAGGACCAAGAAAAGTCCACCTTCACATGCCCATTTGGTACTTTTGCTTATCGGCGAATGCCGTTTGGTTTGTGTAATGCCCCAGGCACCTTTCAAAGGTGCATGATAGCTATTTTCTAGGACATGCTTGAAACCTCCATGGAGGTTTTCATGGATGATTTCTCGGTTTTTGGGGACTCTTTTCATACTTGCTTGCACAATTTGGAAAGGATGTTAGAACGGTGTGAGAGGGCACACCTTGTTTTGAATTGGGAAAAATGCCATTTTATGGTGACCGAGGGAATTGTTTTAGGGCATAAAGTGTCTAAGGCTGGGATTGAAGTTGATAGGGCTAAGATAGATGTTATAGCCAAATTACCCCCGCCTTCCAATGTGAAAGGGGTAAGAAGTTTTCTTGGACATGCCGT
>CM067172.1:54968977-54987173 GCA_034093135.1 Erigeron breviscapus | reverse complement strand
AAGAGTACTGTTAATTATGATTTTTTGGTACCCCTCATGAAGCTTGATAAAGCAAAGCAAGAATCACGTTTAAAAGACGAGTCATTGAGGAAGTTAGAAGAGAGTTTACAGAATGTAGAAGGGAAGATTAAAGGAAAAGATCAAGTACATAAAAACCACATGGAAAAGATTAAGGAGCTTGAAGGCCAGATTGAGTTCAAAACAGGATTACATACCCAGTTAGAAAGACAAATTTCACATCTTTCTGAAAAGTTAAGGGCAAAAGAGGAATCCAACAGCGGGCTCCAACACAAGGTAACAATATCATCAATTTTATCCTATATAATTGTCAAAATGCAGCTAGTTTAGTGAAAGCATATATGTATATGATATAGGTCAAGGAGCTCGAGAAGAAGCTTACAGAGAGAGAACAATCGGGGGCTCTAACACATCAACAGAAGGTACTTGTATAAATTTTTCAACATATTCCTAGTGAAGATTTAAAATCTTCCATTACATAAACTTTGAATCTGTAATTCTGTAAACAGGTCAGGGAACTTGAAGACAAGCTGAAAGCGCAAATCAAAGAGTCAAAGTCCTATACTATGACCCTTCAAGAAAAGGTCATAAACATTTTACAATCTATAAAGATCGTATGTTTATCCTCATTAAGGATATGCAGAATGGAAATAACGATTATTTATCCTTCTATTGCTGTTTCAGATTGAAGAACTTGAAAGGAAACTAAAAGAACAGGAACAACATTCTGATTCAACCTCACTCCATCTAAAGGTCATGCATTTTTTAATATATATTTTATCGCTTGATTCTAGTATTCTTTTATGCAATCCTTTGTGTTAATAAATGAATGTTTTGTCATAAATGCAGATTATAGGAGCTCGATGCGATAAGCTTAAAGAACGAAGAAAGACCGGCTGGTCCGTATTGCTTACAATTGCAGCCAATGTTCATCTCAGTTCACATGAAATTCCAAACCACCTTAGTTTGAAGAAGGTACAACATGTGGCTTGTGTCTCCCATTCTTAGTTTCCATATTCCTTTTCTTCCTCTGATTCTTCAAACTCGGCTTCATAGAACCCATCATCTAAGATCTTCATTCTGAACTCAGCTGGTTGGGTATGGAAACATCCATAAACGGCCTTATCGATGGCTCGTCAGGCATAGTCTTCCATTCCATAATAGAAGAAATACGTGAACTCCAAATCGTGACAATATGCTTTCATCCTTACTCTTCTCAGGATCTGTTTCATACGTCTCCATGCCTCGTCTACTTCTTCATACTCGTCTTGCTTAAAGTTTTGCATGTCCAAGACCGGATCGGTAGTCTCAAAGTCAAAGTGTAATTCTTCTTCCATATAATCACTTTTGTTGCTCTTCTCTTCTTCTTTGACTTCGATGCATTTCACTTCATACTCATGTGTGACTTGTAAGTCTCCATCAAACCATCTCCTAAATCCGATAGGTACGCGAAATTCTGGTATGAGTTCTTGGAATTCCGCGCGAATGGCTGCTGGGCCCGAAAGCCCCAGGGGGGCGGGGGCAGGGCGCGGCGGGGGAGGGGGGGGGGGGGGGGGGCCGGGGTGCGGGGCGGGGTGGGGGTGCGGAGGGGAGCTCCCAGCGGCGCTGGGCTGTACCCCCAGCGGCGCTGGTGCCCCTGATGGTTCCCGATTCGTCTTCTTCTTCGTTTTTCGGTTCTTTCTTGGCCATTCTCTGCTCGGCATACCTCCAATCATACTTCTTCTCATCCGGTTTCTCTCCGAAGATGCTTTCCGTGCTTCCTTCGAACACTCCTTGCGATTTGAGCTCACTTATAAAATGATGCTTTTCCTTGTACTCGTGTTCCTCTCGATGCACCTTTCTTTAGAGAAGCTCAAAAGCCTCTTTTGTCTTGTTCAAGAATAAATTGCTTGCGGCTTCATAGCATAGTCTGACTCTTTCTTCATCTCGTAATCCGTGATAAAACCAAGGCACATATTCCGCGGGCTTCAAGTCTTCATCCTTGAGCAAGTTGACGGTTTCCTTCATACGAAGCCATGCATTTTCCCAATTTTCGAACCACAGCTGCTCAAACATTCCACATTATGTCTCAGTACACCTTCCCGACTATTGTCGAACGGCCCACAAGTTGTCGAAGTGTGAAACAGAGAGTTTGATGATCAAGATTGATGAAGCAAAAAAATTAGTAGCGATTCTAAATCAGGTTACAAACAAAGAAAAAATAATGAAATGAATGTATGTGTGTGAACCTTTAACCATCTCATGATTTTGAATACTAACAATTGATTCATAGATTACATCCAAGCCATTCTCTTCCTCCATATTAATTATGATATCAATAAAACAATCCATTTTGATCTCTTTTTAAACAAAACCAATGATAGTAAATCCTATTGTTGTGTCGTCGACTTCATGAAATAAAAGGGGATAAGTTTTCTAACTGCTATTTGGTGATAACAATGGTAGGACTCAGGGGGGTTTTTATTTTCATTTGCTAATTAATCTAATTGTATGTAGAAAATTACCATACTATCCTTAAACTTTAATTAAATATTAGTCTCGCAGTTTTCGACAAATTTTTAGTTCTCGTTTTATCTTTTGACTATATATATATATATATAGAGAGAGAGAGTTGGGATATTGTGAGAACTCAATTTTTGTCGAGAACTATGAGAACCATTTAAGGCCACTAGATTAGATGAATCAATGGTCACAATTACAAATGATATTTTTATAATTATTATGAATGAAAAATAACCTGCAAATAAATAAAAATTCACAAAAGGGCATAATAGGAAAATGGAAAATATTTAAACCGACGAATAAGGTAGAGAAAAATATGGGGGAGTTGTTACTTTTTGTTCGCATGCCAACTTTCTTTTTTTCTTTTTTGAAAATTACATGCCAACTTTCTTCTTTTTATTAATAATTAATTAATTAATAAATTATACAAATTTCTTATATGTCTAATTCGGTTTTGTGAAATCTATTGAATACATTTTTATTTTTTTTGGTTTGATAAATCTATTAGAATTAACTCAATACATAAATAGCAAAGAACCGAATTAGGACATCTCCTAATTTTATTATGATTATAGCAATGAGTACACATGTTTTTTGTAGTAAAACTATCCGGACACATGTTTATGTTTTGTGTTGGGCACATGTGTTTGTAGTTATCATAATTGGTAATGGGATATAAACACATGTGTGTTTCGGTGTACACATATGTTTGTAAAAAAGTGTCACGTGTTTCAATGACATACAAATGGTGTTACGACTTTACATATGAGAATTAGACGTAAGTGCGGATTTAATTGGTATACTTATATGGGCACGTGTGTGTATCGGTGTACGATTATGGAATTTGTGTTGGGCACATGTGTTTGTAGTTATCATAATTGGCAATGGGATATATACACATGTGTGGTTCGGTGTACACATATGTTGGTAAAAAAGTGTCACGTGTTTCAGTGACATACAAACGGCGTTACGACTTTACATATGAGCGTGACATACAAACAGTGTTACGACTTTACATATGGGGATTAGACGTAAGTGCGGATTTAATTTGTATACTTATATGGTCACGTGTATGTATCCGTGTACTATTATGGAACCTCTGTGTCAAATTGATGTACATTACTACGATTGAAAAACCATATAACTATAAATAAGACCAACTAAGAATAAAGGGAATAAAGACTTGGTGTACTTATAAGTATCCATGTGTACTGTCCAAATGGATGGTAACAAATTTAGTATTTCGTTTGATTAAAAATAGGTAAGTTTGTTTGATTCCAATTCATGGTGATGCTGGATGCATGTAGCTCTTCTAAGAGCTTGATATAAAAATGTGTATGTTATACATATATTGGGATTTTACATGCCGATATGTGTTTGTATTGTAGTCAAACAACCGAGAAAATCAAAAAGTCGAAAAACTGTAAACTAGTTGATTAATAGGTAAAATTGTGGTGTATGGTACATTTTGGTTCACTCAATATTAGTCATTAATAGATATTTAGTCTACATGTTAATGTTTAATTCCATCCTTTTAAAATAAATATGTAGATTTAGAAATGTAAAATCTGTGTAAAGATTAATAGATGAAATTTTATTAATTAATTTTTATATACAACTTTTAGTTAATTATCAAGAAAAAGTGTTAGAAGTAATATTTATAAAAGTAATTATTAAATTTAATATATTAATTATGAAAGTAAATCTTCTTGTTCTATCGTTGACTTCAACATCATGGAAATGAAAGGGCATAATTTTTTAGTAACTATCTGGTGATAATTGCAATGATTCAGGGCGGGGGAAGCGATTTAGGGGGGTTTTATTATTCATTTGATTATTAATATAAATGTATTTATAAATTGGCCATACTATCCTTACAACTTTTATTTAAAAACTAGTTCTCGCAATTCTCGACAATTTTTTAGTTCTGTAAGTCCCAACTTGTTAGATTGGTACTACTGAAGACACCTCTATTATATATATATATTATATATTATATATATATATATATAGGGAAAGGTTATTCTAGAAACCCTTAAAAAAGCAAAACCTTTAGGAACCTTTTTTCCATCAATATTTACAAAGGTGTTATTGTGCATTTATAATTGATTAATTAAATTAATAGAAAATAAAGAAATGTGGTTGTTCATGCACATGTGATCACCAATATGACTGTTAATGAACATGTGATCACCTAAATGGCTTTTCATGCATATGTGATCATCAACTAATTTTATGAAACATGTTTACAAAATACTAGCATACATGTGCTCATAGCACGGTTCATGCACACGATCATCAACTAATCTCATAAAAATGTTCATTTACAATATAATTACATACATATATGTAACAAACACGCATTACAATATAAATGGTCATGAAAAATTCATTTACATACACGCATTACTATTTATGCACATCTGATTAACAACAAATCTCATATAATTTGTTTATAAATTACTTGCATACATCTGGTCATAACTATATATGCACATCTGATTAACAACAAATCTCATAGAATTTGTTTATAAATTACTTGCATACATCTGGTCATAACACAGTTCATCCATATGTGATCATCAACTGAATCCCATAATATATTCATCTACAAAATATTTGCATACATATGCTCGTAGCACTGTTCATGCACATATACTCATACTTGCATACATGTGATGAACCGATAAATATGCTCATATGCTTGTTCATGCGCATGTGCTCATATGATTGGTCATTGACATGTGCTCATATAATTCTTCATGCATATCTCCGATCAGATCTTCACCTTAAAAATGTAATGTTAAATTGATAGGGTCTCTTCATCATTTGTGAACCTGTAAAAGTTTATAGATAAAAATCAAATTAAGAATAAAAACAGATTAAAAATAATATTTTTATATAACTATTCAGAATAAAGATAAAAACGAATGAATTGCATTTGCCAAATCCATTTAAATCACAAGAAACCAAACATATATATATATAGATACTCGTAAGAATAAATATGAGCAACTAAACTCTTTTTTAAAAATTAATAAATTTTAATTAAATAATAAAGATTAAAGGGCATAATTGTAAATGAACTATTAGTCTTCATCCTAAATTAGAGTTCCTACGTTATCAAATATCATATCTGCATTTTATTTTCTTGTGATGCATCAATGTATAAACTTATAAGGTTTGCATTGAAGCTAGTTTAAAATGCATTAATGGTTTAAAAAATCAGAGCTTCAGTCCTATCTTTATGTACCTTCTATATATTATTTTGGGTGCATTTATATTTTTGTAGAACTGTTCGATATTTATTAGTCTTAGTGGATTATAATTAATTGAATATGAAAATGATAAACCGCAATCGTAAGGGCTGCACTTAACGTGCAAAAAAATTGTACCTTCCATATCAAAATTACCCTCTGAATTTTATGGTAAAGTGTACAACTATTTAATGCACCTTAATTGCAGCCCTAAATGCTGTGTTTAGCAAAACCCCTTTTATATTTGCAATTGTTGCTTTTGAAATGTATCTTTTGCATTTCTAGTTGTATCTTGCATTCAGCATGATGCATTCTTATTATTGTGATTTGAATAATGTTTTGGAGGATGCATCAATGGTTTACGTGTACAATTTAACAAATTAATATTAATATATAAAATATAAACTTGATATAGAATTGCACTCGCATTGCAACAATGATTTGGTACATTGAAAATAAAATTCAAAAAAATGTATATATTTAATTTAAAAAATAGGGTAACCAAACTAATAACGGAAGTTATGGAATGAATGCAAGTTTTTAAGGGTTCAACAAAATTATTTTTATCCTTTTTATGACGAGAGAAAGTACCCGCTGCGTTGCGGCGGTGAGATGGTGGGGGTGATAGGTCATTAAGTGTGATAGGTCATAGAGTGTGATAGCCAAATGACTTAGCCGTACGGGCTCCGCCCTCGGATTTAAAAATTCGTCGAAAGTATATCGAATGACATCTTTAATGAAAGAGCATGAATTTTAAGAACACCCATATAATTTTTATAATTTATCGATATACGGTTTTTGAGATAAAAGATTTTGAATGAATTAGAGGAATAAAATGATTTATGGAGGAAGAGAAAAAATGAGTGGTTGAGATTTGAGGAGAGAGATGAAAATGAAAGTTGAAAGTTGTGGGGCATTGATGTATGGTACATCATGCATTATCATGTGTATATTGTTGAAATTGAAAGTTGAAACCTTATTTGCTTTATAATATAGTATAGATGATTGGCTTATAATTATTCTCACTGTTTGTTATAATAAAAACATTTATACATTAATACTACCTAAAATATTAAATTATATGAAAACCATTGTGATGGACTGATGGTAATATCACTTAACACGCCAACAAATAAATATATATAGCTTAAATATTCAATCAATAAAATACCACTCCCAGCCATAGATCAAACACCCATAGATCTAAATCATATGTGATATATATTTTTTTCATCAAAAGTTATCAAAGTTATAAATTAAAAAAATACGGTGGACTATATGATTATTTATATGGTGGACTCATAATTGTTTTGGTGTGGCGGCAATTTCTTCGTTTCTTAGACCGTGTAACGCGTATGTAGATATGCTTGTATATGGATTGGATAAACAAATTGTTTATCAAATAAAGCCATATGTTGGACGGTTGAATAGAATGGATTCATATGATTGTTTGTGGATTAAAGAAACAAATATTGTATATCAAATAAATAAAAGGTTGAATGGCGTGTTGTAACTTATAACCGAATTAGAGTTATGTCCGTCCGATGTTGCAGTGTAATGGCGGCGGTGATGGGTTGTGTGGCGTGCGGAGGTAGCGGACGGCGGCGGTGGTGAGGACGGGCGGCGGTGGCGGTGGTGGCGAGTAGTTTAGGTTATTGATGTAATATAGTTTTGATAAATTGTTGAAACTTAAAATCAATATTAAAATTTAAGTTGAATGTTGAAACTGAAAATGAGATTTGTTTTATAATATTGTATAGATATAGATGACAGAGTAAAGGGAGATGGAGTAGAATGACTCAAATAACCTTTTGTATTTTATTATTCCATCTGTCCCAATTTAAATGTCTTATTTTGACTTTTTAAGTCTTTTTTTCGCAACTTTGACCGTAATTTTTGTTTGTGTTATACAATACTTGATGTAAATATATAGATAGATTGAGTTTTAGATGTATTTTTCATTGATATAACTTTCATTAGGTATTATATAAATGTTAAATTCTTTTCTTTTTAATTACAAAAATGTCATTATTATTATTAGTCATTGATCAAATGATTGGATGGTTAAGATTAAATTTGAAAGGTTCTCAAGGGTTCTCACTTTTTTAAAGGTTCTATTATAACTTTTCAGTATATATATAATAATTATATAACCGAACCTTTTTAAAATCCTCCCGAATTTACTCTCGATCCTCCCCAAACCTTATTTACTCCAAACCAACCTTATTTATTTGAATTTATTAAATTAAATATTAAATAAAAACAATATACAAATTGTAATAAAATATATATCGCTTATATTTATAATTAGATAGTGATTACGCCTTGGAAATTTAATCAATACATATAAAATAAACTAATTTCTATAAAAATATCTATTTGCACACTGATTTTTTTAATATATAGAAATTTTGTGTATATCCATTCATAGAAACATGTTTGAGTACATGAGCTAGTGAAGAATAAGACTGCTCCCAGCTACTCTCATCTCAAGGAACTCATCCATGGATACTTTGAAAAGGCCAAAAAATTTCAAGAAAAGTTACTGATCTTCCAGTGATCAAGGGCTATTTTGGAGAGTCATCAGCAACTGCTCCCTCATCATCATCTGTACAAGCAACCCTTAGACCATCGCTGAAGAGAAAGATAGAATATCAGGTTGCTTCAGCAGATCTCCCTCCAATTTTTGGAGATGCGGCTTTAAACACCAGGCTGCCCCCAAGGGCTCTCTTTCAAGAAGGGGTAGTACTGAAAGAGTCTGCTGGTATATTCTATACCAATGTTCATGAAGACAAGAAGTTCTTCCGAACTGCTGACATACAGAAGGCCTCCACTGGGTTCCTAATAAGAATAAGGAAAAAGTGTGCTTCCACAAGAAATAATCGAGGTTTCATCAGCCTCATTGATGAAGAATTGATCAAGCCACATAGAAGAAATGACCCAGTGCTAAGGATTGCAAAACAGGAAGATATTTGGGAAGAAGAAGCCCATCAGTAGTTGTTGTCATATTTTATGTCTGTATGTCAGCTTGTAACATTTTCTTTGAATGTATATAAAATCATCCTTCTCTCATACTTGTATTAAAATAGTTCTAAGTAAAGGAACTCAGCAAGTCTCCTCAGCGAATAGGGGGAGATTGTTGAGTCAAGGATTCACTGACAAGACTTGGTCGCTAAAGTAAGTCATCAACGAACCATCAGCATGTTGTTCAAGTCATCAGAAAACCATCAGTGAGACCGATGACTCTTTGCCAACAATGCATTCTTATCCAAATTGTTAGTCAAGGCGGGAAAAATTCAAACAAGAAGAAGACAAGAGTCACATGGTGGTTACAACTGGTTTTATCGTTGTAAGGAATGAAGCTAGTTGGAAGAATGAAAGAGTGGGTTTCTCTATCATATCCGAAATGGTAAAGAAGACAAAGTCGTCTGTTACAAGTACTTCTGGACCAATGGGACTTCGACAACCACCATCACGTCAACATCTATTCTCGGTTGTATTGCCTTATCTCCTTGCCTATAAAAGGCAACACAACTTCTCACAATCGGTGTGTGTAACAACCCTCAATTTCCGACTAGGACAACTTACTTATATTCACCTAGGTACTTATCCCTAGAGGTTTATTGAGAGGATTTGCCTTCTAGACATTAAGGCATAGTGATACTTTCTCTCTAGTTCAATGGAATGCCCAAAGATAGCTAGTTATCTTAGAAATGCCAAACATGAGACAATCTCAAAGTAAAGAAATAATGACAATCTTATAAGAATGTAACCATAATCACTCAAATCAACTTCAAGAATATGTAAAGTAACAACAAGTTTATAAGTATTCAATCCAACAAACAAGTCTCTATGCATCCAAAATATAATCAACAACTCAAATATAGAAGGTATATCAAGAAAATTTTATGAAGTTTAGTGCCAATACATATATATATACACGACATACATATATATGCATGTATAGCACATACAACTAATAAAAGTGTAACAATGATTTATAACTAGCTAGCTTACATGCATAAAACTCTTACAACTAATTCATTTATCCTTACACTCTTATATTTTACATGAATTAACCAATAATGTATCAACTTATCCAAAACACACCCACATTTTGAACTTAGACATCATTTTGGACCAAATACACCTACACCACAACTCCACCACTTGAGCTAGCCAATGAGGATCACCACACCACTTCTCTTGACCAATAAACACTCTCCCAACCCATTTCCCTGCCCTCCTTCACGTGATTAAGGCTAGGGAATACCAATTTTCCAGCCATTTCTCACACACTAGAACACACACATGCTCTCAACTCTCTCTAATATTTCTTTCAACTTTCTTCTCCTTTTCTTCTTCATTTTCGGGTTTAACAAGACAAAATGGAGCTTAAATCTTATCTAAACTATTGTAATAATAATCTTTCTTGCTAATCTATCATCCAAGGTCAAGCTTGAAGCCGATTTGGTGGTCACAAGACTCGAAAATCAGCCCCCATGCACACATATTTCGGATCTCTAAAGGTTGATAATAAACTCCTTGTTAAACTTGTTTTCTTAAAAGGATTCTACAAGACTTCTACTATATTTTCTTTCATTTTATTCTTGATTTAAACTCAATGAGGGCAAGGTTGATAGATCCTTATGTCACATGTTCATGCATGTTGAAATCAAGAGAAAGGATTCAAGGATTCAACATAAACAAGACCCAAGAGTTGTAGTTGTAAGATTTGTTGCTAAATGGGATTTGAGATGGGTAATGGATGATTTTGAAATGGCTTATAATCTGTATATTTGATGTTAACATAATCCAAAAGTGAATAACAAATATGTGAGAGGTGATTAAGAGAAGAAAATAAGCAAGAGAGACCATTGGTGGGTGGTTTGGATCGAAAATAAAGTCACAGAATCTGTAACAGAACTTGGGACGGGTAAACCGGGCATTTGGACCGATTCAGGGAAAGTGTCCAAAATAAAAGTTGTAGATATATGAGTCTAGTTTCACCACCAACTAGAATCAAGTGAAAAGGATGAACAGAACTCGAGATATGAATCTTTTAGTACCCAGTGGTCGAGCTGAGTTTTCACCAAAAAGCTTAATTTCACAAACTAAGAAATCAACCTTTGAATCCAATAACTTTGTACAAAAATACTAACTATAAAAATCTGTAGAAACACTATTAACATGATAGGATATTGTTCAAATTAAAGTAAATACATTGAAAATATCAAATTTGGTGTTGGGGGAAGTAACAAAGTAAAGGCATGCTTTGGTGTTTTCAAGAAAGGCTGAACAGAACCTAACTTCGTATTTCAAATGAGTAAAACACACTGAAATAGGCCAAATAAAGTGTTGGTGTCAAAATAAAAGTTGTAGATAAACGAGTTAAATTTAATCACCAACTGGAATCACCCAAAAATACTGAACAAAACAAAAGATATGATTTTTATACTAAAACGGGTCAAAACTGTATTTTTGTCTGAATATTTTACCAACTTTAACAATTTTTATATCCTAATCCATAAGGTTCCAGGAGGCCATACTTGGTGGAAAGTAAGTTCAATGTGTCCTAAACTTAAAATAAAATCATGGAATTTTTATTAAGAGCAAAACCCAAAGAACTTTTATAAAACTTTAGAGTATGCAAAAACAGTGACTGTTTTGACCACTTCCATTTATAAAAATATTAGAGGTAGTAAACATTCTTTATAAATTAAGCCAAAATTCAAAAAATAAGTGGACACATATAGGTTGTTGTATAAAAATCAGGAGGGTCCAAATAATTCGGTTTAACCCCAAAACAGTAGCCAACATTTCATAAAAATGTGAAGTAAAAACAGAAAATTCTGAAGTAAACCAATAATTTGTGTAATGGGCTAAAAGATACACTAAGGACCATAATGGGCTAACCCGGCCCAAATAATAAACCCATTTGAACCATAAATCAGTAGGCCCACTTGGCCCAATAAACCATGTAGCCCAATAACCAATATAACCCATTAAGCACATAACCCAAATAAGGTTAAGCCCAATAACTAAAAGAAGCCCATGACACTTAGGCTCAATTGGTGATGACCCATAACACATAAACGAATTTCATAAACCCGAATAATCATAAGACATATCGAGAAATATGTGAGTTAAAGGATAAGCGTAATCAAAGTGACACAAAAGATAACTAGGTGGAATAAACATAAGTAATTACGTTAACCAAACTATAAATTGACATCACAAATGCTAATTCGTATTAAAATCGGTTACACATCCAATGATGAATAAGAATAACATAACTTAACATGGCATTTCTATATGATAACCCAAGATAGGACCTTATTCGCCTTAGTTTCGCGTAGGAATGGTCTTGGCTTTGAAATGCGAATGAGGAGCGTAAGGAATATATGATCAAGGAAGCTATAGATGGGAAGTACCCATTTTGGATAAGTATATATAATGCTCGGCATATCAAGGTGAGTCATAGCCCCCTTTCAAAACTTACAAGCATGTAAATGATATTACAATCGTTATGTTTAGACTAACTACAAACTGTAACAAATGCATTACAATCTGTTGAGATTAGACACACTACAATCTTAACAGAATATTACAACTAATGTAATTGAAAGACTAACTTTCTGTGACTAACACTTCATGGACACACACTGTAACACCCCAACTAAGGCGGAACAATGAGATGTACAGAAAGTCGAGTATTCAAAACAAAGGATTATAAATAACATTCACCGTAGCTTTATTTGATAAAAAGAATTTTACAAATGCACAAGCATGTGAACCAATTCCCAAGTACAATGCGTCCACCATACTTGGATATTAAGTCCACGAAACAAATAACAAATACATGAGATGATATACTACAATGATCAAGGCGGATTCCATTGCCCATCACAAGGTTTGATCTTTGACTCCGAAATGCAATGCAAACAATCATGATGCATATAATTCCTCAAAGCTTACGCTAATTCCTGAAAAGCATGAAGAAAAAGTGTCAACTACGAAAACGTAGTTGGTGAGTGCATAGGTTTTTAAATAAATTTCGCTGCACAATCATTTCAATACTTAGAAAAACATGTTATTAGATATCAACATACCCAAACCACATGATCGGCAAAAAGTCCAATATCAAACCATCAAGTTTTCAAAATACCATAACGTAATTTCAAAGAGTTGAGAATCCATGGTAAATTATAAAGTTCTCATTTGTCACATTTATCGTGAGAGAAAAATATATCAATCGATTAATCATACATCATACCAAAACCATTCGGTCATCAATATTTCAATATCGCCAATTTCAACAACTTTCAAGATTCCATATAAGCTCCAATACCCAAACCGTATGTTCAATCCATAATATCCAACCATAAATTATATCGATAATATTTAGCCAAAAGGCATAATTTGATGAGTTTGTGCTTGAGCCACTACTAAGACCCTTCACGTCCAAATAATAATAATGATAATATGTCCCGAAGAAGTGATAATAGAAGCACATGCTGTCAATCACGTGCAATAATGATAATAAGGGTCGTGCCATGGAGACGACCAATAAAATATAAAGTAGATTAGAGCACCCCTAGGCAGACCGAAGATGAGGGCGGCCACTCAGGCGGCCAGTCAACCCGCTGCCATCTTGGTGAGTGAGGGGACGAATCCTAGTTGCGCAACCCTCTAACTACAGGCCAAGATGGCAGCGGGTTGACTGGCCGCCTGAGTGGCCGCCCTCATCTCCGGTCTGCCTAGGGGTGCTCTAATCTACTTTATATTTTATTGGTCGTCTCCATGGCACGAACCCTTTATTATCATTATTGCACGTGATTGACAGCATGTGCTTCTATTATCACTTCTTCGGGACATATTATCATTATTATTATTTTGACGTGAAGGGTCTTAGTAGTGGCTCAAGCACAAACTCATCAAATTATATCTTTGGCTAAATATTATTGATATTATTTATGGTTGGATATTATGGATTGAACATACGGTTTGGGTATTGGACCTTATATGGAATCTTGAAAGTTGTTGAAATTGGCGATATTGAAACATTGATGACCGAATGGTTTTGGTATGATGTATGATTAATCGATTTATATACTTTTTCTCTCACGAATAAATTTGACAAATGAGAACTTTATAATTTACCATGGATTCTCAACTCTTTGAAATTACGTTATGGTATTTTGAAAACTTGATGGTTTGATATTGGACTTTTTGCCGATCATGTGGTTTGGGTATGTTGATATCTAATAACATGTTTTTCTAAGTGATTAAAATGGTTAAGTAACGAGATTTATTTAAAAACCTATGCACTCACCAACTACGTTTTCGTAGTTGACACTTTTTCTTCATGCTTTTCAGGAATTAGCGTAAGCTTTGAGGAATTTATATGCATCATGATTGTTTGCATTGCACTTTGGAGTCAAAGATCAAACCTTGTGATGGGCAATGGAATCCGCCTTGATCATTGTAGTATATCATCTCATGTATTTGTTATTTGTTTCGTGGACTTGATATCCAAGTACGGTGGACGCATTGTACTTGGAGATCGGTTCACATGCTTGTGCATTTGTAAAATCCTTTTATCAAATAAAGCTACGGTGAATGTTATTTATAATCCTTTGTTTTGAATACTCGACTTTCTGTACATCTCATTGTTCCGCCTTAGTTGGGGTGTTACAGTGTGTGTCCATGAAGTGTTAGTCACAGAAAGTTAGTCTTTCAATTACATTAGTTGTAATATTCTGTTAAGATTGTAGTGTGTCTAATCTCAACAGATTGTAATGCATTTGTTAAGTTTTTAGTTAGTCTAAACTTAACAATTGTAATTTCATTTACATGCTTGTAAGTCAAGTTGTAATATCGACCATGTATTCACTGTTTAATCAATGATACATATGATTAGACTTGCATAGATTGTGTACTTGTTCGTTACTCTTGTTCCTACTGCTTTCTTTATTGTTCTTACTTTCTGTCCTTAATTCTTTGTTTATTAGTTTAACAATATAAGATAAGCAAGCTTGTGGACTATCAATAGATGCGGGTTGTAATTCACAGTTACAAATTCTAGATTAACAATACATGTGAATCAGGTCCATAAACTTAACAGGAATAGCATTCCACATTCCAACTTTCTGTTGACTAATGTATTTTATTTTAGGACATCTGATGTTAGGCTCAAATCCCTTTTACCTTTTTGGCCTTCTTTTACGTGTACTTTTCATCTTTATTTAGTACTAATCGTATGCATGTGAAAGTCCTGTGGGAGCAAATAAGTATTATACTTATTATTAAACAAAGGGCATGTTAGCTCAATTACAAGCTGAGTGATCAGGAATCAACAACCGACGAAAGTAGACAAGTTGTTGTAAATAGCCAATGTCACTCACTTATTGCACTTTCCATCTTTCTTGGCCTAAACAAGGGAGTCTTTGATTACTTCCTTCACTTCCAAATAATTTTTTATTATCTTCATATCCCAAAAGAGGTACGTGTGTCTCTTAAGTTATGAGAAAATTTTCAGTTATTGCCCTTAAGTGAATTAATTACAGAAAAAACCCTGAAGTTGGTCAATTTTTTCACTTTTCACTCCGACTAACAGCCGTCTATTAGGTCCGTTAAGTGAGAGGCAGATTCGTCATTTCACCATGATCCCTTCTTCTTCTTCTTCCAAACTCAAACACAAACCCAAATTTTGAAAATCACGGCGGCCGGAAAACGAAATGTCAACTGAAAAACACACACCGAGCATACACACACACACACACTCAGAAACACACTAAAAACACACACATCTAAGATTGGAAACAAGGGTTTTTGGATTCGGAATTACATGGATCGGGATCGGTTTTGGTTAGATTTGGTTGGATTCGAAGTGCAATTGCTTTGTTTTGTCTTTCTTTTCGATTCAAACAAGTTTTTCCGGCGAGTCAAGTTTTTCTGGTGAAATCTAGATCGGATTTATTTTGGCTAAGATTCGTGCGTGATTGATTTCTGATACAATTGCAACATGTTTCGTGTTCTGATTCGAAGAAACAACAGATAAATCTAGATTTTAATTTTTCCGGCGTGATTTTCAAATTTCCGGCCGCCGTGATTTCAGTTGACATTTCGTTTTCTGCAAAAACTGACGAATCTGGGTTTGTGTTTGAGTGTGGAAGAAGAAGAAGAAGAGATCATTGTGAAATGACAAATTTGCCCCTCACTTAACGGACCTAATAGACGGCTGTTAGTCACAGAGTGAAAAGTGAAAAAAATGACCAACTTCAGGGTTTTTTCTGTAATTAATTCACTTAAGGGCAATAACTAAAAATCCTGCCAACTTGAGGACCAAAAATGTAATTTTTCTCTTATTTTTATCTTTACAAATATGAAAGTTAAAATTGATAATGACTTTGAAGTTTTCATCTTTGTCACTGACTGCAAAGTAATTTGCAATGGTCCATTAAGATTAGGTCATGTATATTGTTATATTGTTAGTTATTGTATTATGCAATTTTTTAACTGCTACAATTACTTACCCTATAAAGTAATGTTGTTTAAACAACTTATGACATCAATATATAAAAATATATTCTCATTTCTTAATACTTTTTGGCAAGTCCACGATTTGCACACTTATATTTGATTAATCAAGACAAGAAAGTAAAGACTGAAAGTAAAGAACAAGAACAATAATAGAGTTCAAGTGCAAAGATCTAAGCAAGTCTAATCATATGTATCATTGATTTAAACGATGAATACATGGTCGATATTACAACTTGTCTTACAAGAATACAAATGAACTAATAATTGCTAAGTCTAGACAAACTAACAACTTAAACAATTAAGAGAGAAATAAGTGACACACACTTGTGGTGACAAACACAAAGTGTTATTGAGACGGCTGTGTTGCTTTATATAGGGGAGGAATTAGGGCAACACAGCCTTACATTGATAGTGATAGAATGGTGGTTGTCGACATCTAATTGGCTCGTAGTACTTGAATCCAAGAGCCTTTGTCTTCTTTACCAAAACGGGTATGAAAGAGAAAACCCTTCTTTTGGTCCAACTGCATCTTTGCCATACTAAGTAAATTGCAGTTGGGTGAACCACCATGTGACTTCTTGTCTTCTTTTTATTCGAATTCTTCCCGCCTTGACACACAATTTGGAAAGTGAACCACCCGCTGACAAGATTCA
This sequence comes from Erigeron breviscapus, assembly GCA_034093135.1. Lineage (NCBI taxonomy): Eukaryota > Viridiplantae > Streptophyta > Magnoliopsida > Asterales > Asteraceae > Erigeron > Erigeron breviscapus. Next base: position 54,970,198 of record CM067172.1, on the reverse strand, counting down.
CTGACTTGCTGACGACATACGTCAGCGACCAAGTCTGGTCAGCGAATCCTTGACTCAACAATCTCCCCCTATTCGCTGAGAAGACTTGCTGAGTAAACAAGACTTTCAAAAGAATGATAGAAAGATGTCTTATATTTCATCATTAATCATTACATGCTGACACATCAAGCATTTTCATTACAAAATAAGACATTTCAAAGATTAGCAGCATCAATCTCCCAAGCATCTTCTTGTTTGGCAATTTTTAGCACTGGATCATCCCTTCTATGAGGTATCAAAATCTTGCACGATTTTAGGCAAAATTAAGCCAAACAAAGCGATCTCGAACCTTCAGATTGAAAAATCTATTGGCTCTGATACCACTTGTAGGTCTTGTGGACTGATCGTACACGAGAACGCTTATAGTTATGACGAGAGTGCGAAATCCTCTCGTGATAACCTGTTTGGTTAATAATATTATCGTCTTTCGTTGTAACACAACCTAAGACCTTAAACGCGCGCGGGTTTGCTTAATTGAAAGAGTTTAGTCGTAATCTCTTAATTAATTGTTGTTAATTACGTTTTAATCGTGAGTATTTATACTTAATGTTCATAAACGCGTGCTAATTATGGACCGTATACCTTAAAGCCCAAAGCCCATTAGCAAACGCGTGTTTTATACGTAAACACGTGATGACCACGAGTTTAGACAAACTCGTGTTACTGTAGCACGAGTTTAGTCAAACTCGTGTTACTGTAGCACGAGTTTATACACACTTTCTTTTGTCATCTTTTAAGTATACTTTAATTACTTAAAACGTGACTAGTTTATCACTTGTATCTGTATGTTACTTATAATCACATTCATACAAGTCGTAAACATTAAACATACCAAACCTCTGATCAATATGTAATCATTCACATTATCTAAGTACAAATAACAAGTTTAAACATAACATAAGTCTATGATTACATATTACAAAACATAAACATACTGATCAAATCGCTGTTGCTGTTGTCAACAGAATCATGCACTTACACTAGTAATTTAATGGCTGCCACCACTATTTCTTTGCTTGTGATGGAAAGTAAAGAGTTTGATCTTTGCTGTGATGGATATTACAGCCCGCAAGCTCATAATTCTGATGTTTGTTTTTTTACTAGATGTGTCATGTTGAATACACACATGTCCAACCAACTTGATTCAAATCATAGATTTTAAGATCACCTGAGTTTAAGAAA
>CM067172.1:54923779-54967977 GCA_034093135.1 Erigeron breviscapus | reverse complement strand
TAATGCTAGTGCGTAAGACGTGGGAAATCGTGCTAGTTGTAATGCTAGTGCGTAAGACGTGGGAAATCGTGCTAGTTGTAATGCTAGTGCGTAAGACGTGGGAAATCGTGCTAGTTGTAATGCTAGTGCGTAAGACGTGGGAAATCGTGCTAGTTGTAATGCTAGTGCGTAAGACGTGGGAAATCGTGCTAGTTGTAATGCTAGTGCGTAAGACGTGGGAAATCGTGCTAGTTGTAATGCTAGTGCGTAAGACGTGGGAAATCGTGCTAGTTGTAATGCTAGTGCGTAAGACGTGGGAAATCGTGCTAGTTGTAATGCTAGTGCGTAAGACGTGGGAAATCGTGCTAGTTGTAATGCTAGTGCGTAAGACGTGGGAAATCGTGCTAGTTGTAATGCTAGTGCGTAAGACGTGGGAAATCGTGCTAGTTGTAATGCTAGTGCGTAAGACGTGGGAAATCGTGCTAGTTGTAATGCTAGTGCGTAAGACGTGGGAAATCGTGCTAGTTGTAATGCTAGTGCGTAAGACGTGGGAAATCGTGCTAGTTGTAATGCTAGTGCGTAAGACGTGGGAAATCGTGCTAGTTGTAATGCTAGTGCGTAAGACGTGGGAAATCGTGCTAGTTGTAATGCTAGTGCGTAAGACGTGGGAAATCGTGCTAGTTGTAATGCTAGTGCGTAAGACGTGGGAAATCGTGCTAGTTGTAATGCTAGTGCGTAAGACGTGGGAAATCGTGCTAGTTGTAATGCTAGTGCGTAAGACGTGGGAAATCGTGCTAGTTGTAATGCTAGTGCGTAAGACGTGGGAAATCGTGCTAGTTGTAATGCTAGTGCGTAAGACGTGGGAAATCGTGCTAGTTGTAATGCTAGTGCGTAAGACGTGGGAAATCGTGCTAGTTGTAATGCTAGTGCGTAAGACGTGGGAAATCGTGCTAGTTGTAATGCTAGTGCGTAAGACGTGGGAAATCGTGCTAGTTGTAATGCTAGTGCGTAAGACGTGGGAAATCGTGCTAGTTGTAATGCTAGTGCGTAAGACGTGGGAAATCGTGCTAGTTGTAATGCTAGTGCGTAAGACGTGGGAAATCGTGCTAGTTGTAATGCTAGTGCGTAAGACGTGGGAAATCGTGCTAGTTGTAATGCTAGTGCGTAAGACGTGGGAAATCGTGCTAGTTGTAATGCTAGTGCGTAAGACGTGGGAAATCGTGCTAGTTGTAATGCTAGTGCGTAAGACGTGGGAAATCGTGCTAGTTGTAATGCTAGTGCGTAAGACGTGGGAAATCGTGCTAGTTGTAATGCTAGTGCGTAAGACGTGGGAAATCGTGCTAGTTGTAATGCTAGTGCGTAAGACGTGGGAAATCGTGCTAGTTGTAATGCTAGTGCGTAAGACGTGGGAAATCGTGCTAGTTGTAATGCTAGTGCGTAAGACGTGGGAAATCGTGCTAGTTGTAATGCTAGTGCGTAAGACGTGGGAAATCGTGCTAGTTGTAATGCTAGTGCGTAAGACGTGGGAAATCGTGCTAGTTGTAATGCTAGTGCGTAAGACGTGGGAAATCGTGTTGTTGTGGAAACAAGTAAGGATGGGATTATCTTACGATGTTTGTGGATGATATGTAATGTGATCATGTTTTGATGTATAAAATACGAAGAAGTTTTATGAAAGTAAAATGAAGAACGTTTTGTAAAATGTGTGTATCTTACTTAGCTAATTTATTAGCTAACACTTGCTTTTATGAAAATGTTGTGTCCTTCAGGATAAGCAGGTAGCTAGAGATGTGTGTAGCTCGTGAGATAGGTAGAAGAATAAAGGAAGATTAGCATAGATTGTTGAATGCTTAGACTTCCCATAGCTTATGTTTCGGCTACATTATTTACGTTTATGATACATGTAATAATGAATGGCATTTATGTTGGTGCCAAGACTTGGATTTCATTTATATTGTTTTGATGATGCACTTTAGTAACACCATTTTATGAAAGGTACCATCCGTTACGGATGGGGCAGTTTTTAAGTGATCCTTTTCCGCTACGTTTTAAACGCCGTTTGGCAAAAGTTTTTTGAAATCCAGGTTTTAAAATGACGGGTGTTACATTATAGTTAATAATTAACTATGAGATTTAAATCCTGAAGTTTTGAAACTGTGAGATCATGATTTACTTATTTTATTAAAAGTTTATATTTAAAGCCAAAGTCTATGTAGCCAAATGTCATACTGGGGGGATTTGAGGCTTATATATATAATTCAAAAATCTTAATATAAATAAAATGTTTCTGATATTGGAGATATAAATTTTCTAACTTAATTAATTTAAAGTTAAATATATATAAAATATATACCGTTAAACTTAAATATAATACTTAAAAAATTACCAATCTTGATATGATTTGAAAATGAGAAATGATTAATCCTCCTAACTCATCCTCCTAATAATCCTCCTAATGTCTTAACTCAATGCCAAGTGTAATCCTCTAATTCTCTCTCATAATTTCATCCTTTGATTGCACCATGTGTCATGATCATATTATTAGGAGGATTTTTAAGAGGATAATTTAAGAGGATCGATCATTTTCTTATAAATCAGATATAAAAATAATTAAGGGGAAATGTTAGGTAAAGCATGCAGTACCTATCTTAGGTAAAGCAGGGGAATTATGTAAAATTTAGGGGGGATTATGTAAAATTCAGGGGGGGTTATGTATGTTTATCAAATTTAAAGGTTTAATTTGTAACTTTTTTTAACATGGCAATATCTAAGATAGGTAAAGCGGATTATTTTCCCTTAAACAATTCACAAATCATTTCATCATATTCTAGAGAAAGAGAGTGCGGTCACGCGCCTCTAAAAGCCAAAGTAGACATGGTGGTGCATGTTTCACTTCGAGTATGAGATGACAGACTAGGTAGTGGCACAGTACACCCTCAGCTCCACCTGTCATTCATCAAAGTGGCGCGTGGTTTGTCGTCATGGTGGTATCTCATTCGGAATAAAGGTTTTTTAAGGCACAGGGTAACACGACCAGAAAAAGGTCAACCCCACCAGAGCATTAGCGGCGACGTCGCCGCTAATGCTCCCACCGACATGCCTGCAATAATGACTGACAACGTTCGATCCCTAGATGCCACGTCGCAGGCATTAGCGGCGACGTCGCCGCTAATGCTCCGACATGGATACTGTTTCCTTTACGTCGGATCATATAATTGGCGTAAATGCGATTATCCTTATATATAGCAATCTGCATGAATTTGCAGACTTTCATTTTAAAACAAACGCTGCTTCTTTCATTCTGCATTCTCAATATAACAGGTATATATTTTATGATATATTTTATATATATATATATTATGAATATAGATATTATACTTATGTGTAATTATATATATAGTTATTGTACTAACTATACATATAGTATGGATACCATCGATATGTTGACTTGTTTACTTTAATTGTTTCAGATGGATAGTTTGGAGGATATTTGGGCAGACCCAGAAAACGTACGTATCGAAGTGCCGGATGATGAGTTTGAGACACCTGATGCAGACGGTGTTTTTGACTGCGAAGCTGGAGACTTAGAAACCGAGGAGGTGTTCGCTTCCATCGAAGAATTGACGGAGTGGGCTAAAAGAACAGCACTGGAGTTGGGTTATGTTCTAGTCACACGACGTCGAACACCAACTCGTTAAAGGTGGTCAATAAAGTGACACTAATATGTCAGCACGGTGGAAAACGCGATAAAAGGTTAACTGGGCCGTTAAACGGTCCACCAAGATAGGCTGCCCCTTTACTCTGGTAGGCCGCCCCGGGTATGATGGTGGTTGGAGGGTCACTGTCAAGGACTGGAAACACAATCATGATCCAGCTACCGATCTGCAGGGGTATGCATACGCGAGACGGATGACGGAAGAAGAAAAGGAATTTGTGGGAAACCAATCGGATCGCGGTTTGTACCCTCGCCAGATCCTGGTAAACCTCAAAAGAGAATTTACAGGAAACCGCACTCGAAGAGGAGACATTACCAACTTTCTGAAATCGAGACGGAAGGCGGGCCAAGCAGGGCATACTCCAATGCAGGTACAAACATCATATTAGTGATTTAAAGTAATGAAATTAAAGTTGATAATGATTAATGAAGTCATTTAGTGTTCCCAATAAGATATAAGAGTTGTTAAGTGTTCCCGTATGCGTTAAACGAGCAATTAAGTGACGAAACGAGTTATAAGGAAGTGCGAGGGCCTAGATGTAAAGTTTTGAAAGTTGTTCCAGCATATATAGGGCATGGTGCACGACCCTAAGGCAGAAAAATCAGATCCAAACCCTAAGAAAGTCTCACACACAAAACCCTAGGCCTCTCCTTCAAGTTTAGAGCAATTTCGGGTCGATTCGAGAGTGATTTCGCATAGATTTCGATCGTTTAATCTTCCTTCCAGGTAAGATATGATTTATTGATCAATTGTTGAGTCATTTGAATGGTTTTTACCCAATCAATTCGGATCTTAAGGGTTAGGTTGATTTGATTACGTTTCGTCATCGATTACTTGGGTTTTCGGGTAATCTAATGTATTGTTATTGTATCCTCTTGTCCCTGGAACAAGTGATCTTGTGAAATCATCATATGAGTCATATTTTGGGTGCATATGAGATCCATAGGTCGTGGTGGTTGCTATGGTTATTTGATGGTCGAAATAGTTTGAAAAACAAAGGGTTTATTAGATCTGAAAATCTAGTAATATTGCAAAAATCATATCTCTTTCAATTAAAAGAGTTAGGAGATGAATCTTATATTTTTGAAAAGGTCTACGTGTCCTCTTGAATCGATATGAATAAAGTTTCTGGTGATTTTTCCCATAGATAGGCGAAAAGTGTCGATTTCCAAAACTGGTCGAATTTCGGACGAGTTCTGCTGGCCTATCTTGTAAACGTCATAAATCATTCATTATAGAGCTTTAAGAGTCAAACTTTATATTTATGGAAAGGACTTTGAATTCTCTACATTTCTTAAGAACTAAGTTTTGACTCATTTTGTCGTCTTGAGGTCGAAAAGTCGCCTGCAAGTGAAGGGTGCGAGTCTGGAAGTTGATATCGACGAGACCACCCATGGGCTCGGCGATATCAGCCGGCAGAAGGGTTCTAAGCGCGTTTAAGTGTCTAGTTGACTTATATTTCCATCCTTCTTGTATCATAGGTTGTCGGAAACACTTGTCAAGCACGGTAAACACATTTGTGATTGTTGAGTACTCCATTGAGGTAAGATACATGTCTTTTATCACGCTGGAGGCACAACAAAAGTAGTTTTCTATAATTAACCTCTTAATCGGATTATCTTATATGTGTTGGGTTTTCCGGGTTATGCGGGAGGTTATGTGGGAATGTATGTATGATGAAGTGGCTTATTATGATATGATGACGTTTAAAGTAAAGTGGTTATATGCATATGTAGTATGTTGATTATAATTATGCTGTCATGAAATGATTATGATATGTGTTGTGATAATGATAATGTCAATGATGTGCTTTGATGATTGTTATGTGATGGCTTATGTGTGGGGTTTAAGTGTGAAATATCTAGTTCACTAGATACACGTAGGAATTGCTATGAGTTATGCACGTTAGTGGGATTAAACGTTAAAGTAGATGTGGGACTAGTTAGGTAATGTATATACCTAATGTTAAAGTAAAATGTGAGATGTGGGAAACCATTCTAGCCTTAGTGTTAGTGCGTAAAAAGTAAGAAAGATATAAATACGTGGGAAATGCTATAGCTAAATACGTGAGATTGATGTGGGAAGTGTTAAGCTTAACCCGTGCTAGTTGTAATGCTAGTGCGTAAGACGTGGGAAATCGTGCTAGTTGTAATGCTAGTGCGTAAGACGTGGGAAATCGTGCTAGTTGTAATGCTAGTGCGTAAGACGTGGGAAATCGTGCTAGTTGTAATGCTAGTGCGTAAGACGTGGGAAATCGTGCTAGTTGTAATGCTAGTGCGTAAGACGTGGGAAATCGTGCTAGTTGTAAAGCTAGTGCGTAATATGTAAGTTGTAAGAATATGTTGATAAAGATGTAAGACGTGAGAATAAGTTGATTAAGTTGATTATAAGAATATGTGAGAAAGATGTACATATAGTTTAAGACGTGGGATTACAATGTGACGTGAGATTTAATAAGATATGATGAGACGTGTGATAAGTATGATGTATCGTTGATAGGCACAAATAGGAGTATATACTCTACATGTGCTAATATGTATACGTGGGATAAGTTTATGTGTGATATGCCAAGATATGATATGAAGTTACGTTTAAGTGGTAAGTCTATGTTGATATGATATAAGATATTGATTATGATGTGAGTATATGATGATATGATGTATATGTTGATATGAAATGAAATGTGATGCAATGTGGGAAAAGGGAAGTATGGGTTGATCTATGATTGTTGTGGATGATATGTAATGTGATTATGTTTTGATAAGTAAAATATGACGAAGTTTTATGAAAGTAAAATGAAGAACGTTTTATCAAAATGTGTGTATCTTACTTAGCTAATTTTATTAGCTAACACTTGCTTTTATGAAAATGTTGTGTCCTTCAGGATAAGCAGGTATAAGCTAGTGAAGTGCGTTGATCGTGAGATGGGTAGAAGAATAAAGGAAGATTAGCATTAGTTTCCCGATGCTTAGACTTCCCCGTTAGCCATTGTTTGGCTACTTATTAATGACTTATGTTTTATGTATTGATGTATGGCATTTATGTTGGTGCCATAACTTGGATTTATCATTTATTGTTGTGACGATACGATTTAGTAACACCATTTTTATGAAAGGTACCATCCGGTTACGGATGGGGCAGTTTTTAAGTGATCTTTTCCGCTACGTTTTAAACGTCGTTTGGCAAAAGTTTTTTGAAATCCAGGTTTTGAAATGACGGGTGTTACAGTAATAAAAATGCCCATCCAGAAAATCCAAAAAAAAAAAATAAAAAAATCGTACTGACTCGCGGCGCGATCAGGGTAACTCGCGGCGCGAGTTTTTGCCCTGTGCGCCCATTTTTGTCGTTTCTTTGCCTTAGCCTTTCGTTATCGCCCATTAGTGTCTCCCATTACTTATTTAGTACATTTTTGGTTGTTTTTGTCAGAGGGAACAGGTACCACAAAGGTATGAGGACAACGTTTGGCCGGAAGGTTATCAGTTCGATTACGTGGATGAAAGCTACAAGGCCCCTTCTGAGAAACGAAGCAGCATAATTAAAACGTTGAGAACACCAACCCACCCTTGGCTTAAGTTCCCTAATGCTCCAAAGGGGGAACGTCAAGCCTACATGAATAGGTTGTGTGTGATTCAAGATTATGATTTGGTCTCCCCTAGGACCATAGATTGGCAAATGATTCGGGAGGCGGGTCTCATGGATTACTTTGAGCAAAGAATGTTAACTGAGTTTATGAACGAAAAAAGCGGTAGGATGGTGCGGATACCGATGTGGAAGAGAATTTTTGAACTAAGGAAGACGGCTGTTAAAGAGTGGTGTCAGGAGTTCTATTCCACTCTCGTGGTACAGGAGCTACCCATTAATGAATTTTAGAGGATCGGGTGATCCATTTTCGGTTGGGGGGTAAGCAGCGCCACTGTACCGTTGCTGAGTTTGGATATCTATGTGGGATGTTCGAGATTGGGGAATTTGAGGATGGCTCGGTGTATCCGTTTGTGGACAGGAGTACATTTCATACCTCTTGTTTTGATGATGACATGCCGTTTGACTCTTATTGGTTGAGTATTTCTGGGAAGGAGAAGTTTTATTCCGGGGTGAGTAAGGTGTCGGACATTAGGTCCAAGAGGCTGAAGATTCTACATAAGATGATCACCTACTCATTCCTCCATCGGGGAAATGCGACCGATAAGGTCACCACCGATGATTTATGGTTGCTTAGACAGTTTGAGGAGCTCCCCACTTCTGGTTGGTTCTGTTGCGCTCCATATGTTTTGGCTAGACACATGTATAGGTGTAAGGAGCAGAGGTACTTGTGTGGTCACTTTGTGACCAAGATGGTAGAGAGACTAGGTTGTGATACATCCGAGGGTCAGTCGGAGATTACTGGTAGGGCGGAGACCACTCTTATGGACGTTAAGGAGATGAAGAAATCCAAAGTGATAAGGACTACTGACCTGCGGGATTTATACTCAGATGGAGAGCAGGAGCCGCCGGCACAGAGACAGAGGGTGCTCACCACCCCAGATGGAGCACACCTAACCCTTACCCGGCTTATGATTTTGCAGGTGATGTCAGAGCGTATCACTGTGACTACGCGTAACGCTCAAGCCCGTACTGATGAAGTGCATCCTGGTAACAGCAAATAGGAGTTCAGGGACACTACCGACTGGATATGGTAGTCTCACGCCCAGCAGTATCACCATCGTGAGACAAGCCAGGGGCACTGCGGGTGCATGTAGGCCGTTTCTCACATGGCGAGTTGTCTTGGTCTCCCTACATCAACCATTGGATCCAGCCGCAGTCTCCACCACCTCCACCTACTCAGACCTTTAGTCCTCCTCCCATCTTCATGCCCGCCAGCACCACTTTTGGATTTTTCAGTCCACACCCAGGTCAGCAGCACCCGCAGCAGCAGCCCGGTTGGGCCGGTCTTAGTTCGAGCACAGCAGGTGCTAGCAGTAGTACATGGGGCGCTCAGGAATACAGTTTGGGACGTATAGGCATACGACTGGGGAGCGCTATTCGGGGCCTGCCTTTGATTTTTACAGGGTATATTTGGTGAGCCACGATCCTGATGCTGGTGACGGTGTTCCCTCCTCCCATGACATGGAGGAGAATTGATCTATTCTATCTTCTTTCTATTTTCTGAGACTCTTGAGACATTGCACTTACTTTATTTCAATTTGGTTGTAATTCCGCCGTTTAGGCGATGAGACATTTGTAGTTGTTTCTTTTATTTCCTTTAGTATGAACTATGTAGTGTTTGGTATTTTGTTTATGGTAATTGTCAGGTGCTTAGTTTCGAGTTTGCAAGTTGATTTGGAGATTGCTTTTGGAATTTTTGGAACAAACAAGCGGGTTTATGCTGGCAGTCAGTTCAGCACCCACTTAATTTTTGGCTTCAACTTTGCAATGGTGAATTCTTGCTTTCACCCGGAGGTTTTTCATTGTTCCTTTCTACATTTTTGCATTTTTCCCTTTTCCCATTATTTGCCTTAGTTATTCGTCCATTGAGGACAATGTACAACTTAAGTGTGGGGAGGGGGATGGTAAATTGGAAAAATGAAAAATTTTGAAGTTTCTTTCCTTTACTAGCATTTTGGTTATGTTTTTAAAATTTTGAGGCTATAGGTTTTGTGCAAAGACGAGAAATGAGGACTTTGAATTTTGCTAATCTAGGATAAAACTTGAGATTGTTTACCTTTAGCTTTCCTTTCCTAGTGCTTGTGGCTTTCATCGTTCCAAGGGTCATAGGCTTGTTCCGAACTTCAAATAATCTAGGTTGCTTGCAAATTGTACCTTAATGATGAACCTAATGTGAATAATAGCTTCACTAGATGATGTATTGGTAGGCACCGCTTGAGGTTTTCCATTTGAATTTTGCAACTTGTGTGCATGAAAAGCTCGAAATGTATTAAATATGCTTGTGGTAATTTGACTTAACATATGGTTTGCACACCGGATGTCCGGTCCTTAATTCTTATGTTATAGGTTGTAGCTCTATTCATTATGTTTGGTCTTTATATCGGGGTGTCTGGGGTGCTTCGGCATCAAACGGGTGGCACATGCGGGAACACGCGCAAAACATTTTTCAATAGTCTAATGCTAATGTGGGCTTTGAGATTCGAACAAGTAGGTCCTTGGGGTAACTTCGCTTTACCTAGCTCACCTAAAGCTTCCAACTTGGGATGAGTTGTCCGAAAGTTCGCTACACGGGTCTCATAGAAACTCACGGGTATTAAATTATAAAACATTTTGTTCTCGTATGTGTTAGTGTTTAGAGCATGGTCTCTGGATATGCAACCCAACCTTGAGTTCTGGCGTATGTCTCTTAACGATACTCACGTATCCGTAGCGAACCGCTGACGCTTAAAGTACACTTTCGTATGATCACCTGATGTGTGGATAGAGTCGCAATTCTAGACCGTAGGAGTATGTTTTGTCAAGGGACTCATAAGTATAACGTAATGAAACCTTATGGAAAACCAATGGCGTGAGTGTTTAAGTGGACAATTATACCGATAATCATTGTGGAATATTGCTTATGTTGCCAATAATAATGTTGATGCTTGCTAGTGGATTATAGCTTAGTAAGAACGAGCCTAAGGTCAATTGGAATGATAGAAATGTTAAAGAGGTGAACACAAGCATAGGGAGGATTCTAATTGTAACCGAAAGATGGTTTTGCTCTAGATTAGTCGAATTTTCTGATTTTGTCTTAAACTTTGCTCATTAGTTTTTAAATGCATTTGCTTTTGGTATTCAACACCGCTTGGTTGGAAACTTCACATATAACCATGTTTTGTTTTTGTGAAATCGTGAATTGTTTGGTTATTGAGAATTGATTAAAGTGCATACTTGCTTGAGGGCAAGCAAGGTTTAAGTGTGGGGAGGTTTGATGTGTCTCAATATATACATATTTCTCACATCTTATTTGGACGTTTTGGACACGTTTATAGCCGTTTATACATGTTTTGTGGTGCTTTATGGTATTTGCTAGTGATTTCAGGTCTACAGCAGGTACATCGCTCATAAATGGTAGAAAACGACTTAGGAATGGTCCAAAGGCACTAACGGATGAAGAATGGTCGAAAACGAAGCTGAAACGGCGACTAGGCATGGCGGCGCGACCTCGGTAGATAGCGGCGCGAGTTTCGAGTCTGAGAGCTTCTGGTCGAGTGTATCGTTTCTCGCGGCGCGACCCGTGACACTCGCGACGCGAGTTTTGTCTGACAACAGCTTTTTCTCTTCCTTGGGGTATAAATACCAACACCCACTCAACCCTAAACCTAATCTTGTACACTAGAGCCTCCACACTTAGTTCTCAGCCGTTTTTGAAGGGTTTTCAAGGGGTTTTCATCATTCCAACTTTTTTGAAGACATTGAAGATTAATTTTGGCTATTGTTACTTGTTGTAGCTCGATTGTAACCTCGATTTGGATTACTACTCTATATTTGGTACATTATGTTCTTTTCTTTAATTGAATATTCAACACTTTTCATTATGAGTAGCTAAATCTCTATACATCTATGAAGATGAAGTGAAACAATTAGTTAGGGTTGCATAATATTTTGAATTCAAGTTGGTTTACTTAACATTTTGTCAAGATCTTAATGAAGTGATTTCTTATACTTAATCTTGTGTTCTTGGTGATATTTGTGTTTTTCGATAGTGGTACTAGTTGAATACAAGTATTGTTTTAGTTGTTTGTCTATGAACAACTCTTGCTAGGTCATGGTATGATAGTAAATGATACAAGTTTAATAGAAATTACTTTGTTAAGTGGATTTAACGGTTGGTGGTACCATGTTTCTTTCACAAAGATAAAATTGTTATTTAAATAATCAAATAAACTAGTTAGTTCAAGGAATTGTAGCAGGGTTGGTGGTACCACTTGTTGCAAGAAATTGTATTGATTAGGTGATTGAGTCGATTTTACAAACGGAGTGCACGCCGGTTGTGTTTTTATCTTGTCACGATTATTATCACCAACATTAAAGAATTTTGAGCTTAACCCATATGCAACCTAAACTTTTTGTGTAGCGGATTCGACATAGATGGCTTTTTAATTATTTGTTTACAACTCAAACTATTTTCGTGTGCTCTCGATTGACGTCGGTTGAGTACTTTAATTTACTTGTTGATTACATAGCTTTCAGAAACGCAAAGTGACAATTCGGTCACAAACCAAACTTTCTCTTGATTTACATTTTAACAACCTTTAGTACAACAATTAGTCCTTGTGTTCGATCCTGGTCTTGCCAGTTAGCTATATTACATACGAACGGGTACACTGCCCGTAAGTGTGTTGTAGTCAGTTAGCGGTAGATCTTGTTATAAAATCACACTTTCCTAAAATAGAAGATCAAGACTTGGAGCACACACAATTAGGAATTAGAGTCGGTTTACAAAACCATGACTTTGTTACCATAATTAGTTTTCTATTCTTGTATAAATAGAGGTTATATCCTCAAATTGTAATGAATCATACAATTCAATAAACTAAATAATTTTGAAACCCTTTATTCACATGGTATCAGAGACGATATTCGATCGGGTCTCATCATCTACACATTAATTCTTGCTCAATTCAAAACCATTAAACTCTAAGCCACCATGGCTGCTGCCGGCGGCTCAGGTTCCGGTTCTGAATTAGCTCTTCAAATCGCAAATTTAATACAGAATAATAACAATCAATCACAAAACCCAAAACTTTCCGATAACCTTCAAATCAATCTCAAGCTCAACAGTCAAAACTATGCTCTATGGACTCGAATGATTCGAGTTGCCATAGGCGGAAAATCAAAAAATTTATTAAATCACTTAACCGAATTACCTCCTGAGAAAGCATCATCCGAAAAGTTTGAAACTTGGGAGCAAGAGGATCTTATTGTATTCTCATGGCTCATCCAAAATATAGAACCAATATTGCCGGAAATCTGACCGAGTTTTCCACCTCCAAAGACTTATGGGATGCATTGGTCGTCACTTATAGTAGTGGCAAGGATAAATTACAAGCTTTCAATCTTCATGTCAAAGCCAACGAAATCAAGCAATCCGACAAATCGTTAGAAGATTTTTGGATCTCACTTCAGGGGGTTTGGGGTGAGATTGATCGCATCGATCCAAACCCAATGAAGTGTGCAGAGGACTGATGTGTGAAATCGAGTAATAAAATTTATAAACACGAACTACCAAAAAACTGACTACAACACACTCACAGGCAGTGAACCTGATCGTATGCAGTATAGTAAACTTGGTAAATCCGAGGTCGATCACAAGGACTAAAGTAAAGCAATTGTTAAAATAAAGTAGTTCAAGTAAAAATGGGGGTTTTGTGACCGAATTGTCACTTTGCAATTAGTTAGTAAAATTTGTTAGTAATCCCTCAGGATTAATCGAAAAGAAAGTTTTTGTTTAAAACAATAATTTAAAAGGCATCCATCTCGAATCCGCTCAACAACATGCTCAGATTGCACATAAATGAAGTTCAAATCCAATTTAAGTTGATTAAATAACCGAGACTCAAACAAAGCACCAACCCCGTACCCGTCAAGTTAATGACATCATTTGACTCTTTTGCTTAAACTAGTTTCATTACAAAGACCGGTACCCCAAGACATCTTTTATAACTTCCCTAATCAAACAATGGTTTGGTTATTAAGATAACAATTATATCTATCGATTGTACCCAACCGTTAACACATTTCTCCCTATTATCATGAACGACTATCTACCATACCCGTCATAGACCCAATCGTTTGTACCCAAACAATCAAAATGAATATATGAAATCAATAATTACCATTAAAGACACACATATCCCACCAATCAATTCAAGATTAATTATAAGGAAGAAATACGCTAACGTTAAATGAAATCAACATTGAATTAATAAAATTGTGCAATCTTTACATATTGTCTCACTTCATCAAGATGGATGATAAAGTGATTAGCCACTCATATTAAATATGAAAGAACAAATCAAAATAATAGAATTCATCGTTACCGAATACAAATAAATGGAAACGAATAACGGAAATCGTCCAATCGTAATATCGATCTTCAAAGGTGAAAGAACTGATGAAAAATCTCCTTTTTGATCTCCAAAAACGGCTGGGAAAAGTGGAATAGGGTTTTTGGAATGTTTTGCAAGCTATTATATTTTTCCTAAAATATATCAAAATCCGTCACCCACTGCGGCGCAGTTAAGGCACTGCGGCGCAGTGGGCTTTGACTGCTTTGACTTTGACTTTCGTTGACCAGATGGCTGCTGAAGACTTGAGACTGCGCGCAGTGTAACTCTCGAACGTATATATGCGGCGCAGTCTTATGACTGCGTCGCAGTCCTCCAGAATGCATGCTAGTGCGGCGCAGCTTATCCACTGCGGCGCATCAGATCACTGTACAGCTTCAAACTTCAGATTCGTCAGTAAACATTCCGTAAGCGCTCATTTTACTTAAAAATGTCGTTTTCTCCAGAAATCATGCTCAACTACCTGTTAATATCCTGAAACACTAACAAATACCATAAACGCACCAAATGTATACAAAAACGACTCATAAAACACGCAAAATCAACTATATTCATTGTGGGAAATGGGTATAAAATAACATATCACATGAAAACCTGCAAAAATTAGAACCGACCAGAAGTTGTTTCAGTTTTTAAATGGGTTAAATCATCGATTTGAATCTATCAAAAGAGAGATTCTTCGATCCGACCCATTGCCGGCGGCTGAAGCTGCATAAGCCACCGTACGGAAGGAGGCCGCTCACCAACATATTTTGGGAGCAACCACCACCGTCGCCGGAGCATCTCAGGGCATAGCCACCGGATTAGGTCAAAGAAGAAGATGGGTTTGGTTTTGCAACCAAGAGATATAACCGAATGGATGAGAAGAACAAATTAATGGCTCAAGATGATAAGTCACATCTTACATGTGACGAGTGTGGTATGAAAGGCACACAAAAGATCAATGTTTCCTGTTTAGTTGGATATCCGTCATGGTGGATGGAAAACAAGAAGGGCCGTCGGTTTACCTCCACCGAGAAAGATAAAGCTCCTACCGCTCGTATCAACCCCACAACCAAAGAAAATAATAGTGAAAATCGCCGATCGGAAAAAGGCTTTTGGTGGGGTTGCGGCGGCCGGAAATAGTGACGATGGTGATATGTATAAAAGTAATAAAAAAGGGGTTGGGAGTTTTATTTGTGGATCGGCTGAAAATAAAATGGGTGGGTCGGTTGGAATGGGTGAGCCCACCGAAATTTAAAGGAGAAGTACATATGGCCCAATCTAATTACTCTAAATCAAATGGGTCATGGATTTTCGATTGTGGTGCTACCGATACTATGACATATGATTATCTGATTTTTCAGTTTTTTCAAAACCAAGGAAAACTCATATAGGCTGCTAACAGGGAAAATGGATGTTAAAAATGGGGGAACCATTAAAATTTCTCCAAACATCCTAATTGTCTTTATGTTCCTTCATTATCGCATAAACTTTTGTCAATAAGTCATGTGACAAAGGAACTTAATTGCTCAGTTCTCATGCATCCAACTTTTTGTCTGTTACAGGATATCAGGACGGGACGGATTATTGGGCGTGGCACTGAGAGAGGGACTGTATTATGTTGATGAAGTTACTGAAAGTGGAACTGTGATGCTTGCTCATGGAACTAGTGAAAGAGAAACATGGTTATGGCATAGAAGATTGGGACCAATTTATTTATTTTAGTATTTTGTGATATTCGTTGATGATTGCACCAGAATGACTTGGATTTATTTTTTGAAAAACAAAGATGAAGTTTATGATAGATTCACTGTTTTTTATAATATGGTTCAAACTCAGTTTCAAAAATCTATCCAAGTTATGAGAACAGATAATGGTGGAGAATATGTAAACTCACAAATGAACTTATTTTTTCAATCCAAGGGAATAGTTCATCAAACCTCTTGTCCTCATACTCCAGAGCAAAATGGGGTGGCCGAAAGGAAAAATAGGCTTCTATTAGAAATGACTAGGGCACTTATTATTGAGTCCTTAGTTCCAAAAAGTTTTTGGCCAGAAGCTTTAGCTACTGCTACTTATCTGATTAACCGACTTCCTACAAAGATTCTAAATATGAAAACCCCTTTGAAAGTTCTCTCTGAATATCATAAGCTTCCATCGGTTCTTACTCTACAACCTAAAGTGTTTGGATGTACAGTTTTTGTTCATATTCCAAAGTCGTATCGTAATAAACTTGAACCTTGTGCTGAAAAATGTGTATTTGTGGGATATGGGGTTACTCAAAAAGGATATAGGTGTTACAATCCAAAAACTCGTCGTATGTTTACTACGATGAATTGTGATTTTTTGGAAACCAAGTATTTCTACTCTCAGGAACTCAGTGGTCAGGGGGAGGAACAGAGTGACACACTGAGTTGGCTGAGATATTCGTCAGAGATGCAGACTACTCCAAGTGTTTCTTCAAATGCAGATAAAGATTTACAGTCCTCCTCTCAAAGTGACAATCCGAATATAAGTCCAGGCCTGATATCCGAGGTAAGTAATTCTGAACCGAGCCATAATTTGAGTGATATGGATATTCCAGCTAATGAAGTGCAGGAAAATATTAATGAAGAGCCAGAAAATGTAGAAGAAGTAACTCCAGAAAGTGCTCCAGAAAAGTATGATTGTCATGTCACACGCTTACAACCAACATAATTCTTTTTAAATGTGCCTACTACGCACAATCAATTATAATTTCTCTTCGGCGTGCAACACACACGCTTTAAGCCCTCGTCTTATCGTGAAAGATGATCCAAAATCTCTTTTTTTCCCCCAAATTAAAATAAAAGTCCCTTGGTAGTTGTATGGATGGAAATACACTCTAACCTACTGCTGGCCTGTTTAGACGTCGCATAGCCGGCCATGTGGTTCATTTCCTTTTAGGTATTCAAGTTTTTTCCATTTTCCCTGTCCTCAAGAAGCATGCATGCCCTTAATTCATTTATGAGTAAACCGGTTGAAATATCCATTGATGTGGCAAAACCCGATCAGTCTAATGCTTTTTATCTTTTAGTATAGTTTAACTTGGGTGTTGTACACGTGATTGTGTACTTTGATTATCCTCTTTAAATAAAACATGGTTCTTTAATTTGTGCTCTTATGCTTCTATTAGTTTGGTGAGCTCCCCCGTGATTCATTAGTTAGCGGTGTTAGTTAAATCGTAAGTCGTTTCTTCGAATTGCTTATTTGGTGAGCTCTGTCTTTCTTTTTCCAAGTTTAATTTCTTTGTTTATGCCACCTCAGTGGAGAACGCGGGTTTGACTTTTCAATTCGAACACCATGTACGCCTGCTAGATGGGATGATTTTGATGCAGAAATGGCATCCTCTTGGGAAGTATGCACTCTGATCTGAAATAAGCTGTCTTTTCTATTTTCTATCGAGCTTATGGGACATTTTTTTTGGTTGTTGGTCTTTAACATATTAAGTTATGAACTACAGAACTTTTAAATGTATATCTTTCTGAAGTTATGCCTAATGGACCAATATATGCGAAATTTGATCCAAAACTACATTGAATCAACAGGTATTATGCAATGCTTATTGTGGTAGACAAATGTCAGAGAAGCAATCTTAAGGATGACATATTACTGGTAAAGACTAATACCCCATCAAGTTGCCACATTTTTTTATTCTCGAGTATTTGATGGTCATATATCATAGATGTAATTTTATATGTTGGCACTTTCCAGGTACAACTTCATGCCCCTTTCAAGAGGGTCTGCTGTTGTGGGGTTCTCGGTCATGCTTGGACTGCTTCTAGCTGCTAATATGGAGTTCACTGGGAGCATACCAGAAGGGCGTCAAGTTGATTGGGATGCCATTTTGAGTTTGGACCCGAATTCTTTCATGGAATCAGTCAAGACTTGGTTGTATCCATCTCTCAAGGTCACTACAACATGGAAAGACATCCCGGATGTAGCCTCAACTCTCGAACCACTGGTTAAAAGAGTAATTGAACTTAGGTCGTTTGATTGTAGAAAATGTTTTTTAGTTTTTCATTCTAATTTTCTAGAAAATGAAAGGGGTTTTTATTTTCTAGAAAACAAATGAAAAATTTTAAAACGTTTAGAAAACTAGAAAACATGTTAAATGTGAGGGGAGAGGGAGGAGGAAATGAAAATGAAAATGGAAAACAAGAAAAGATGTTTTCAAGTTTTCTATTGAAAAGTGAAAACATTTTTTTGTTTTCTTGAAAAACATTCTTAGAAAACTATGATTAGAAAGCGTTTTCTGTTTTTCATGTTTTCTTGGAAAACAAAAATGGAAAACAAGGGGTGTTTTCCGTAACCAAACGCACCCTAATTTTTATTTTTTATTACTAGTAATCTTTATGGCCTGAATGACTAACATTTATTGTAAAACTACTGTTGGTTTTGCATTTGTAAAACAGCTATTATTATATGAAAAGAAAAACAAAAAATTAACTCATTGCTATCAGATGATGCTTCAAAAGTTTTAACCTAAAATATCTGTTGTTCTTGTCATCGGCACAAAGAGTCGAGTTGGTTGGGTCAACAAGATTTCCCTTTTATTTGTTATAAAAGGATGCTCCAAATGTTCGTTTTTTTTAACTTTGTGTGGAATAACTAACCAAGGGTGCCTTTTTTAGTAGCTTGCATTACCTTATTTCTGCTTTTCGCATTACCTCTTTTTTTAGTGTAGCTTCCTCATTCAGAAGTCTAGGACCTTGGGTTTGTTAGTTTTTGCGGGGTAATTGGACGAGTGTGTGACGTATCTAGCATGATCAAATTTTGAGGCTGAAATAGAGAAATTTAAGCTGGACGAGTGTTTGTTAGTGAAATATGTTTTGTTTTTGTATTTAAATTATATATTCATGCATTGACAAAATGAACATTATTATTATCTTTCAAACAAGATATTAATAGTGTTAATTTAACGAGCATAGTGTCCGCGCGTTGCGGCGGCTAGAAGGTGAAGACAATATAAAAGGGAGGCGGTGGTGGAGATCGAGGGAGGCGGTGGAGAAGGAGGGCGGCGGAGGGTGATAGAAGGTCGATGAGAGTGTGTAATGATTAGAGAGAATGGGGAAAGGAGGGTATATAAGTTTTATGTTTAAGTAGGGAGTATTTTGAGAAGAAAAATTATGCTTAATTTCTTAATCCTAGTTCTCTTTATAAGGATATAGATAAATAATGTACAATAACAAAACCAATAACTATTTAATATACGAGTCATATGTCAGCACAATGCGCCGGCAATGGAGGTAATGGCACGGGGTTTAGCTATATGGTTTAAATCTTAAATGAGGGCTAGAATTTATAACTACTCTTTTAAAAAATAGATAATAGAATATAAGTTAGTATATATATATATATATATAGGAGAAAGATAAATGTAGTACACATGGAAAAAAAAAGTACAAAAAGTACAAGGTTCTTCCTCCTTCTCCGGCAGCAGCCTGCTTCTTCTCCGGCGAGACTTGCCGCCAGCCACCACCTCCTTCTTCTCCGGCGAGACAACCACCGCCACCACCATCATCTCCGACCACCCCAACCACGGCGCCGGCAGCAAGGGCTTGCCCGTAGTATCAAACCGTCACCATTTCTTGATAATATTTCTGTCGTTTTACAAAAATAAAAAATATATATTAATTATTTATATTTCAATATCAATTAAAATATTTAGATAATTTAACTAGTTTTATGAACCCGCGCGTTGCCGCGGGACACATTTTTTATACGACAAAGTTTTGGATACGAACAATATATAGTAGTATTAGTTTAATGCAAATACATTGATGTCAAATCTTAGAACCCAAATTTAAAAAAAGGTAAAAGATATGAAACAATACTAAAAGTAACATATAAGAACAATAAAAATTATAGGGTGTATAAAAGCATAGAATAAAAAAGTACTATACTAACGCAAATAATGACACTCTGACGGCAGTGATATAATATAATGTCTTACTTTTAATGTTACATGAACGTATAACATTAGATGATGAAAAATATTATATATTATAAAACGTTATATATATAACCAAATGTCAAAAAAAAGTGAACGTAAATGTGTGAAAGTAGTTGGATAAAAACATAAGAACTCAAAAGTTTAGTGTCAAAACTAAAAATGAAATCTTTGATAAGGGCTAAAAGTTAAAAGATAAAAACAATAAAGGGTAAAAAGGAAATGAGTCAAAAGTAAAAAAGTGTTAAAGTTATATTATGATTGGGGTAAAAGTGAAAAGTTAAAAACTTAAGGGCAAAATATCAAAATTGGCAAAAGTAGAAAGTGTTGTACCTAATGCAAAAGCACTTGTACAAATCATATTAGTTTTTAGTATATATAAAAATTTTAGGGGGTTAAAACGAAAATTGGTTAAAATTTAAGGGGTTAAAACGAAATTTAGTTAAAGTTAGTATGTGCTTCAATAGCTTGTACCTTTCATGCTTAAAAGGCTTGTACATAGCATCTTGTACAAATCATATTAGTTTTTAGTATATATAAAAAATTTAGGGGGTTAAAACGAAAATTGGTTAAAATTTAAGGGGTTAAAACGAAATTTAGTTAAAGTTAGTATGTGCTTCAATAGCTTGTACCTTTCATGCTTAAAAGGCTTGTACATAGCATATTAGTTTTTAGTATATATGAAAATTTTAGGGGGTTAAAACGAAATTTAGTTAAAGTTAGTATGTGATTCAATAACTTGTACCTTTCATGCTTAAAAGGCTTGTACATAGCATCTTGTACAAATCATATTAGTTTTTAGTAGAGTTAATGACATAAATCGTCCCTGTGGTTTACCTAAATAGTCACCTTTCGTCCTTTAAAATTCAAAACCTCAAGGACAGTCCTTTATAGGTGGATAAGGATCATGTTCGGTCCTTTGACTATTTGACCGTCAAGTGGTCTCCGTTAAACCCCCCACGTGAGGGGTACTCCAGTCTTTTTTATCACTAAAGGACCATTCGTGATATTTTTTTCATAAGTAAAGGACCATTGGTGATATTTTTTTTACTTTAATCAATCTTATATTATAACAATTTTTTTTATCTTCAATCAAAAACTTTCAGATCAAAAAAATATCTATATCTATATCTCCATCCTTTTTCTACAAATAAAAAAAGGAAAAGCAGATCTCTTCCCCTTCCCAAATTAAAATCAAAAATCAATCTACCTAATCTCTATATCTATATCTATATCTCCATACCATACTCATTTCAATCAGATCGAATATATATATATATACACATTTCAATCGAAGACATATATATACATATAAATACATACACACATGATCGAATATATATACACATTTCAATCGAACATGATCGAATATTTTTACAATTGTATACTTAAATCACCGACCACCGGGAACCACCTCTGATATCTCCGGCCACCGGGAACCAACACCGTACGTCATCATCACCCACCCCCCGCCCTCCACAAAAAGGAAACATCATACACAAAGCAAACATCGATTGGCTTTATTTACAAACCCAAACAATCTAACTTCAGATTCAAATCCGAATTCAATTGATATATACCAGATTGATAAAAACAAGATACAATGTATTTCTTAAGGATAAACCAAATTCCAAAACCCACAATCAATTTCATGCGATTTTCTACAAACGAACCCGATCTTTAGATTTAAAAAAAAAATCTCCGGCCAGCGGTGGCTGTGCGGCGGCACTTCTTCGGATGGTTAATCAACCCAAATCGGAATACATATATACATCATACATCAGAATATAAAATTGTATATACATGTACAGAGAGGAAGAAGCAAAGAGTAAAATGGAATACGAATTTGGCCTCATGCTTTGATTTGGATTTGGATCTGGATGTATGTGGATTTGGATTTATATGTGTATATGTATTAGATTGAAAAGTGTTTGTGTTTGGTAAAACTAAAAAACATCCATGTTGGATATAGATGTATGTAATGTGTGGGTATAAATTTATATACGATTTGATGCATATTTGATTAGGTATAGAGATAGATTTAAAAAAAATATCACCAATGGTCCTTTATTTATGGAAAAAATATCACGAATGGTCCTTTAGTGATGAAAAAGACTGGAGTACCCCTCACGTGGGTGTCACGTGGGGGGTTTAACGGAGACCACTTGACGGTCAAATAGTCAAAGGACCGAACATGATCCTTATCCACCTATAAAGGACTGTCCTTGAGGTTTTGAATTTTAAAGGACGAAAGGTGACTATTTAGGTAAACCACAGGGACGATTTATGTCATTAACTCATAATTTATAGTATTATAAAAAATTTTAGGGGGTTAAAACGAAATTGGTTAAAATTTAAGGGGTTAAAACGAAATTGTTAAAGTTAGTATGTGCTTCAATAGCTTGTACCTTTCATACTTAAAAGGCTTGTACATAGCATATTGGTTTTTAGTATATATATATATAATATATGAAAACGAAAACTTTAATGTGGAGTAAAAGTTAAAAAATAGAAATTTTAGGGGTTAAAACGAAATTTGGTTAAAATTTAGGGGGTTAAAAAAAAATTTGGTTAAGATTAGTATGTGCTTTAAAAGCTTGTACCTTTCATGCTTAAAAGACTTGTACATTGTACATTGCTTGTGGAGTAAAAGTTAAAAAAATAGAAATGTTAGGGGGTTAAAACGAAATTTGGTTAAAATTTAGGGGTTAAAAAGAAATTTGGTTAAGATTAGTATGTGCTTTAAAAGCTTGTACCTTTCATGCTTAAAAGACTTGTACATTGTACATTGCTTGTGGAGTAAAAGTTAAAAAATAGAAATGTTAGGGGTTAAAACGAAATTTGGTTAAAATTTAGGGGGTTAAAAAGAAATTTGGTTAAGATTAGCATGTGCTTTAAAAGCTTGTACCTTTCATGCATAAAAGACTTGTACATTATAAGTTGGTTTTTAGTATATATATAATATATATATATATATATATAATATATGAAAACGAAAACTTTAATGTGGAGTAAAAGTTAAAAAATAGAAATTTTAGGGGTTAAAACGAAATTTGGTTAAAATTTAGGGGTTAAAAAGAAATTTGGTTAAGATTAGTATGTGCTTTAAAAGCTTGTACCTTTCATGCTTAAAAGACTTGTACATTGTACATTGCTTGTGGAGTAAAAGTTAAAAAATAGAAATGTTAGGGGGTTAAAACGAAATTTGGTTAAAATTTAGGGGGTTAAAAAGAAATTTGGTTAAGATTAGCATGTGCTTTAAAAGCTTGTACATTTCATGCATAAAAGACTTGTACATTATAAGTTGGTTTTTAGTATATATATAATATAATATTCCTATATAAATATATATAATTAATAATATTATATCTAATTGTAAATTCGATAAACGTAATATGGACGTGTTAAAATTTCGTTTGTTTTTTTTCAAAGTTGAAAGCAAAAGACTCAAAATTCAAAATAGGACACTTAATATGGGACGGAGGGAGTAATAAGAATAAACTAATCTCCTTCTCTTAAAGAGCATGAAGAACGCTTAGGTCACATCCGTGTGCTGTCGTAATAAGTGTCCACATAGGATTTTGACGTAAGGTGGTGATGATTTTCGTGTGTATTTGATGGTGTTTATACTATGTGAAAAAGTACCTTTGTATCTTGATACGGTATATACAGTATATACGTATTTGATTTGAATTTTTGGTGGACCTGATGATCATAAAGATGTGTGGGGGAAATATATTTGCAGAAGAGAGAGAAGATTGAATGGCGGGATTTCAAATTTGAAAAATTTTGGATGTGTATGTGTGTGAATTATTAGTATTCTATCAAAGAGAGAAGCTTTTATTTTGACTTTTTTCCCCCCCATATTTCTCTACATACGTACACATTTTCCATCTTTCTCTATGTATATAGTGTGTGTGTGTGTGTTTCTCATCTGCTTCTTCAACTAAATTTTTACAGGAGGGTCCGATTTTAGTTACAGATTTACATCCTTTGAACTCTTAGAAGGTATGATTTTCTTAACATGATATTTATTGTTTTTGAATTTTTTTATTTTTTATTTTTAAAAACACTAAAAGTTTAGTTATTTGTGATTTTTGGAGTGTGTTTTTGTTTAAAAGAGGTTGTGATTGTTACAACTTGTGAGTTCCACCTCCATATTTGTGATTTAGGTGATTACTAATATAAAGAAACAAAACTTTTGGTGATGCATATAAAGTGCTCGATGAAATGTCTAAAAGAAATTTGGGGTTGTTTATATGTATTTAGTTTTATTGTGTGGTGAGTAAAAAGGTAATTTTGTGTTTTATTTATATATACTTTCTTTTGCAAAGGTAAGTGCTCTTGGAAATTTGGGGTTTTATTTTTATATACTTAGTTTGTAGGTGATTTTCAAACTATTTAAAGTGGTGATTTTCTTTTCTTCTTTAGGTCCTTTGCTGCTCTTGGAGTTCAATATGATTAGTGCTTTCGGTTTATTCTTCGTATGAGAAAAATTGCAATTTGATTGGAACCTTTGATGCCGGTTGAAATTGGTCACAATTTGTGATTGATTCCTTGGTGACAAATGGATCCGATTACGTTTTCTTGCTCCTTGAACACTTGCTATTTGATGATAATTGATTAGGTGTTCTAACTTTCATATTTTTCTCATGACCGAAACAAAGCCCATGATATAATTGTCCCTTTTTGGCTATGATGATGTGTATATATTCAAAGAAACTTGAGTTTATGTGTTCCTTGGCGTGGCATTTGAGGTGTGAATGTGATTGATGTCACATGACAACTTTCTTTGATGCAGCCATGTTGAACCATTGCTCATACTTGATCATGTCTGAGCCGAATAAGTATATGATGAATTATACGATCCTATACATTCATTGGGTTCATTAGCTCAAAAATTGAAGGATGAACTTGATGGTCGGCAAGTAACAAACCACAATCAGTGGAGTTTTTGTGAAAAGGGTGCAGGTTCTCAAAGAGGTAACAATGCCGATAGTTTTTGTTTTCTGCTTTTGCTATTAAATCTTTAGTAGACCTTGGCCATTTTTTATTAATTCTCAAACAGTTGCAGATAATGTAGAATAGTTGAAATTATTACAAAGGGAAACATGTGTGTACATCTTAAGGGTGAATTTAGTGGTGCTAGTCATACTACTTGGGACCAACAATAGATGTCTAATGCCTCCTATTATAAAAACTCTTCAAGAATACTTCACATGGTATGTTTTTAACATATTTGCCATTCTCCTCCTCTTAACGATTCTTGTGTTTTTTTTGTTTTTATTTTTTGTCTACACTAGCATTTTGCTGCTGTTAAAATGAGGATCGCGACCGAAAACTAAGGGCTTTTGAATCAGGGATTTGGGTGAAGATGATGATAAAAAAGTTATATTCAGGTCTCTTTTCTTTTTTCTTCCAAGAATTCTTTTGATTAATGTTTTCTGCTTTGTTGTATTCAGGTTTGTACAGGAGCTAACAGTGAAAGAACAATCGAGACATGCGGCACGGAAGGTACCTGATGCTTCAAGACTCCTTTGGTTATGAAAAGTAGATTATAACATGTTCACTTAATATTATGCCTATACGATAATCCATTCAAAGAATTAAACGCACTACTATTCTTCTCTCTTTAACTTCATAATTTTTTCACTATGCTTATCGAAATATTTTTTCTCCAGTATGCTCGAATTATACAGAAACTTGGCAATGCTGCAAAATTTAAGGTAAGACACTCCTATTCTGGGGTATTATTTTATCAGTTTCGCCCTCATATATCATATGTGTTACTCAAGTAAGTTTTTTGCATTTGCTTGTAGGATTTCAAGATCCAAAACATAGGCTCACTTTTAAGCAAGCAACATCAGTCTACGGGAACATATATCAGAACCGTGGCATATACCAACCACACTGTTCTACCCGAGGCTCTAGAGAAATGGAGCTTGAATCTATTGCAGGAACTACTTCCGAGACATGTTGAGAATTATAACATTGTTTATGACTTTGTAGAGGTTTTTAAGATTAACGCCTCTTTTTTAAATAAGTTGACAATATTACATGTTTATATTTTAAATCTTCTTGATACATGTATTATTTGATTTTCAGATTTGAAATCAGTTGGGTGTCATTTGAAGAACTAAAGAAATGGAAAAGAAAGGAGGAAATATGATACCGAGTTCACCCTCACATACACTGAGGTCTACGGACAAGGCAGTAACACATTAAGGCATATCTATATCTAAATCTGAATGGATATGATGAGAGGTGAGTTTCTTCTGATCTGGGCTGTGTTTGTATACTTATTTTTAGATCTTTGCTGTAATTTTTTATCAGCTACCCTATCTCTCTACGGGAGGTTGAGTCTGGGGGTGCCTCTTTAGTCCTTTTTAGCTTTCATGATATTAGAATTTGGATCCGTTATAGGTTTAAGCAGAACCCAAATGCACCATGCAAGTTATTAACAAAAGTAAATGGGCGGAAGTTGAACATGAGTCCACAAAGATTAAGATTTTGTGATTAAAATGTTTCAATGAATATTTGGATAAAATGCTTCAATGTGAAAGCTGTTGTTGATACGGCCATCAAGGGAGCATTTTTTTTATGGTATGTTCTAATAATGAACCATGAGGTATTTGAAAGGTGTCAAATTAAAGTTCTTACTTGTGTATAGATATAAAAAGGTATAGAAAGATTTGAAGACCTATGTTTTATCAGTTGTGAAAGAGATGGGTTAGTGTGTGCAAATTTTACTTGACCAGCCAGCCTGCACATTGATCATCAATATTTTTTTATAGAAAAGATAAATAAAATATTTGTGGGTCTGGATAATTTGACTTAATTCATTTTAATTGCAGTCATTTTTTCTAACTCGAACATCAACACATTCTGTTCCAACTTCCTCCTAGCAAGGAAGAGACAATGAAGTTTGGGCTTATATATTTGGATGAGATGCAGCAATAGCCGAAGAATCTATCAGTTTCAGAGGACACATCAAATGCTACTGTAAGTGTTTCAAAAGGGATGATATTTAAGTAGTGGTCAAATGGGTCAGTTGGGTTGGCCAACAAATAATTACAAAATCACATATAAATTTGTATACATATAATGAACTTAAATTTTATGGTTTAGCTTCAGGGACAAGACCGGACCAAAACTGGTCGAAAAGTTACGGAGGTTGGTATGGTTACTTATCCAAATCCGCATTCATATTAATATGCGTGTAAAATGTTTTTGTAATATTGATGCTTATTAGTCCTTTGTGGTGGTTATATCTTTTAGATTATGTTTGCACCTTGATTTTTCATGCAAGATGGGCTGGTCATCAGTGACTTAACACCTTGAATAGTTGCTTAAGTGGTGGCTTTTTTGGGTTTTTTTGAAGTTGAGTGTCATTTTGCAAGCTTGGTCAATGCACAGTTCTTATAGAGATGGAAGAAGCTGTGATGATGCTGCAAATTTGTGTTTCATAGATGCCGATTTGCCTGTATTAGGGGAATGGTACGTGAGTTATGTTGGTTTTGGGCTTTTGGCTATAAGGTCAGAAATAAAAGTGTGAAAAAAAAGATTTTTAGCCTTCTTTGGCACGGACAATAAGTAATGTGTATTGCTTCTTGGATGTCTTATGAGATTATTCACTATACAAGGTGAGATTCATTT
This sequence comes from Erigeron breviscapus, assembly GCA_034093135.1. NCBI lineage: Eukaryota > Viridiplantae > Streptophyta > Magnoliopsida > Asterales > Asteraceae > Erigeron > Erigeron breviscapus. The sequence goes on along the minus strand of CM067172.1, from coordinate 54,940,639 downwards.
ATTTTTTTGTTAAATTTTATTCATATATATTGTTTTCCATGCCTTTTCTTTGAGTTAGTAATATGTTCTGTTCTATAAATCATGGGTTGGGTGGGTCAGTTAGTGACTCGGTCATACACATGATATTGGGTCAGTTTGTCTCTGCTTAAAACCTATGCTTTTCGTGAACAATCTCTTACATTCAAGGTAAATTTTTAAACCCTTGATATACATACTTTTAATTTTATCATCAAATTTATTGTCTTACATTCCTCATTACAGTATCTTCCTTAAGGAAGCTATTTTAAGAAGAACTCCATTTGATGGCCCAACCAAGACTTATGAGATTCCATTGGCTGCAGCTCCACCAACAGCTTCAGCTGCAGCAGCTGCTGGTCAACCCGGTGGTTCCAAGTATGGTCAACCGATCATACACGTTTAAGGTAGCTTGGTTATGTCAAATATGGAACAATCAACTATAGGTCTTCAAATTAGTTCAATGATGAACGTATTTTTATCCTTAAAGCATAACTCCATGGGTGCAGGTGATGGAGAAGAGTAATTTTATAAACGCTATGGACCCAAAGTTCTATAAGGAGTTCTTGCATTATCTATGTCTTTGTCATTTTGTGGTTGAACGTGCACCTGAGTTCTCTAAAAGATGCCTTCCTGTAGACTTGGTTGTTGATGCAATGCATAAAGCCAACTATGTTATAGAGTTGAATGTGGTTAAGTAGTCTTTAGTAAGGGTTTATTGAACTAAAAGGTCTTAATTTGGTATGGAAACTGAATCGTGTTTTTTTCAGGTCAAACGAGGTGACATTTGCTAAAAATGGCCTGGACTCGGATTGGAAGTGAATCAGCTTAGTATTGAATCTGCCTGGATTTGGGCCAGTTCAGTAATTCCATAGCTCAAGCACTTCGGTAATTCCCCGTCACAACGTAAGCTGAGTTGAACTAACTTTACCCATTTGCTTATTAACTAATACCTATTGACCCTGGATGAATATGATGGGCGTGTTGTGAGTAATTCCATAGCTCAAGCACTTCGGTAAATACCCGTCACAAAGTAAGTCAAACTATCAAAGTTGAACTAACTTTACCCATTTGACATAAAATCTTGCACCGATGAACCTTTAATTGGTGAGTGAAATGGTGTCTTGACTGAGACTTTAACTTTTGGGTGAACAGGGGTTTTGACTTGTGGGTGAACTGGAGCCTTGGCTGGGACTTAACCTGGTGGTTGAACCCGGGGCTTTAATAGAGGGATGTACCGGGCCTAACTGGTGTATGAACTGGAGCCTTAACTGGTGGGTCAACGGGAGACATGTTGAAAAACATATCACAAGTCTATTAGTAGATGTTAAATGAGAATTCAATGATTTATGAAGTTTTTGGCATTTATGGTTTGCTTATTGCTTGATTCATATTGGTTTGATATAGATACCCCTAATGGTCATGAGGAATGATACCCCTAAGTCTTGTGTTAGGGCTCTTTGTGAGGATATAGATCAGGTACGCTTTATAATTATTGAGGAAAAGATAAAAAAAATTTGTTCATATTGTTTTTAATATATAACTGAATTATTTGGGAGGTTGTATGTGCAAGTTATTAAAATCACTTTGTGTGACTTTTGACACATTTTTTAAGCTATTTTTAGTTGTTGTCCATAGAGATAATATGCCTGAAATGACTAACTTATAGTTATCTTTATAAGTTGGTCTGATGCTAAATCCTTTATATGAATATATGCAGGTCTGAATTTATGGTGCATGAAAGGTTTATATGATTATCAAAGAGTGGTGTTAATTTTGCGTTCAAGTAAGGTAGCTTCTTTACTACATTATGTGGGTTAATCGGGTTAACTAAGGTGGAAGAAATAATTTCTTTGGTCAATTTCCTTCTATGCTAAAAGTTCGGCTGCCATAAGAAAAACTTAGTAAGGAATTGAGGATACATGGCCAAAAAGTTCAGTGAAATGAAATTTTTTAATAATGTATTCCTAAAGGTCTTTGAGGATAGTGACAGAACATGGTTAGACTTTGAATTGATTAAAACTTGGCATGGCATTTGAGGACAATAAATTTGACTGTAATTAACATTTTGACATTTTTACTGTTAATTTTAAAATTACATTTGTGGCTAATCACTTTAAACAATTCCTTTTTCATGGCATTTGAAGATAGTGACAAAGGTGTTTTTTCTAGTAGTGGGGGTAGGAAGTTTGGGTAATGTTTCCTTAAGTATGGGTAAAGATCAATATATATCAAGTAAGACATTTTCTTAAAGAATGAGCAGGGGATTAAACGTGCAAGATGCTACTAATTACTTGATCTTATCATATTTTAGTAAGACTGCTTTCTTTATAATTGTAATTCATTATAGAGAGCCTTTTTATGTTTTGAATATCTCAGGTTATTTGTTTTTATAAAGTTGTATCTTTTTTCTTAACTTAAAGAGAAAGTCTTATTTTGAAGTCCCCTACCTTATATTGAAACTTTAACAGCTTTCCCGTCGTAGAATATGTTTTGATGGGCCTATTACTGCAAAATGCAACTCGTTCTGTAGACACAAAGAGCAGGCCTGCAATTGCACCAGCCGTGGTGTACAAGTAGCATTGTGAAGCCTGCAGTAGCTTCTCTCGCTCTTGGATACTAAAGTTTTTCCTGAAGATCTTATCTTGGCTGCCGAATTGGATGATCTTGGTTCCATGACTCAACTTGTGTTTCATGACTTTAATTAGTTTGGGTACTAAACTCACTGCATATTACAAAAATAAAGCGATTAATTATAATTTGAACACTTTAGCAGGTACTACTACTACCATCTTATATTTTATTTTTCTATGTTGCTATATACCATATAATAATGAACTGAATCTGGTTTAACTTGGTTTTTTCATTTATGATGCATGAATTTTATAGGTTCTTTAAGGAGTCAAGTGAAGAAGAAAGGGAGCATGCTGAGAAATCCATGGAGTATTAGGTGTGTGCTTATTTGTCAGCGATTTGTAGCCTTCATATTCCGTGTATTTGAAATTGATAGTGATATTTCTAAACCGGGAATAGTAGATGACTATGGAGTTGATACAAGTGCAATATCTGTTTTTGATGATTTACTATTTGATCATCAAGAGTTGACTTAAATCAAAGGAATACGTGATTTGTTTTGAGTTCTTGGAGTCAAACATGTAACAAGTAACTATATATCATGTTTCCCAAATTTGATATTATTGTTTTTTTTATTTATGTATTTAATGAAAAATGTGCTCTTATTTATTTAAGATTTTAATCCGTGAACTAATTTTCCATATATACGTGATTGACCATATGTCTGGTTACCTTATCGGAAATATTGAAAATAATCTATTGAATAAACCCGCGTTATTTCCGAGAGTGACTTTTTAGGAGGGAAAGTTATATTTGTGATATGGGTATCTAAAGTTTTTTTTTTTTTTTTAAGTGGCAGATCATGGGAAAGTTTGGTTTGGGATTAGCACAAGTGAAAATTGGGCCTGCCGAAAATTGAAGACCAATGATATTGTGGAAAGGCTAAAAGTTTCTGCTTTGAATTTTAGCATATTTACATTTTCGAGTGAATGTCCTGTTTTGAGTTTATCTTTTTTTTTGTTTTGTTTTTTTTTTTGATTTATTTTACTTTATGTAAAAAAATATACTCAGAAGATAACAACCCTATTTGACTATAATTTTAAAAAAATAAAGATATCTACCATGATCATGTCTATATTACCATAGATTTATGACTATTTAGGATAATGTTTTATGTGAACATCTGTTAGATTCCTAAACCTTTGTCACAAATAATGACTAATGATAGCAAGCATCGAAAATAACAAGTTATGTTTGGGGTGAGGATCCTCTCAAGTTATCCCAACTTGAGAGGTCAAGTTGGGACATCCTCAACCATTGGATTAATATAAAGGGTCAAGATTCAAACTTGATTGTTAAATCTTGACCCTTGATTTTAATCCGATGGTTGAAGATGTCCCAACTTGACCTCTCAAGTTGAAACAACTTGAGAGGATCCTTACCCTATTGTGTTATTCGTTTTGCACAAGAAAACATTTTTTATTTATAGTAGGTATTTTTGTAAGTATTGTAACAAGTTTATATGATTAGTTGTTGAAACAACTGATATTATTAAAATATATATTTAGATTCATATATAAAATATATACAGGCCCAAGTTTGGAAAAATAATCCTTAAATGAGATATTTTTTAAAAAAATAAGTGATACAATAAAATATTTAGAAGGGCATATAGACAGGAATTTGGGCTCCAAATACGGTTTGGGCTATAAAGTACTAAATACAGTTTGGGCTTACGTAGACTAAATGGGCCAAATTTAACGAAAGTTAAATTAAGACAAATTGGGCTCGAAATTTTTCATATAATAATATTTTTCCAAATATGTAACATCCCAAACTTTTTAATTAGCGGTTGACTTGAGTCGTTAAGTCAACACTTCGTGTCTGTTAAGTCTCTAGGAGATTTAATGATTATATGTTATTAATGTACTTGATGTGAGAGGCTTGAATGTCTTAATGATGGATATATTAAGGTGTTTAAGGTGTATTTATATGCCTTAGAGGTGCTTGAAGTGTTTAATGAGTTGTAAGTATACCCTAAAGGTGTTTTGAGCTAAATATGAGTCATAAGGAAGTCAAGGGACCAGTTTTGACATATGGCCAATCTTAAAAACGGGATTAGGGGTTTATTAGACCCTAATTAACATCACAAATCAGTTTCTTCTTCCTTTTTATCAAGCCCTAGCCGATCCTTAGCCCCCATAGCATCCTTTCGATCAATTTCATCATTATTTGGTGGAGTTGAGGGTGTTTTGATCAAGTTTTAGCATTCATTTTGCAATCTACAGGTATTATTACTTTGATTTCATGTCATTCCAATCCCTTGATTCATTCAATATCAGATCTAAGTCATTGGAGGGTTGTTTGATGTCAAAAACATGTGTTTTGATCGATTTGGTAATCAAAAACAATTGTTTTTATGATGCAAATCATGTATGGATTAATCAAAGATTTTATTGCATCATTATGGTCTTAACATGGTGGATTTTAAGGTTCAAAGGTTGTTCATAAGGTTTGGGGTCGTTTGGGTTGAGTTTGGTTAAGTTTTGGAGGTAAAAGATGATTGTTGTGCTGGTTCGTAGCCAGTTGCGGCGCAATTGGATTTCAGGGAGATAAGTTGCGGCTCAATGAGTCATTGCGGCGCAACAGCGACTGAATTTTCAAATGGCCATAACTTTTGAACCGTAACTCCGTTTTTGACAAATAAGCTATCCACGGAATCGTGAGAGAGTCTATTTTCTAATGGTAATGCTTTTAAAAAATGATCTTGATGTCAAGTTCCTGAAAGGTTGAATTAGTGAGTGAAGGTCGAGTTTTGTCGGATTCTATGAGTCCTAATGTATTAATCAAACCTCCAATGCATAAAGCATTGTCATGGGTCATGTTTATAGGTGTTTAGGTCTGAGTTATGACCTTAATGATGTGGGTATTAGCTTGTCTAATGATCGCTTAATGATTATAGGAGGTCAGGAATACTTGTTTTGCACGGTAACGTAGTTATCATTTGTCGTGCGCTTCTTTGAGGTAAGATACACTACTTTGACACGCTGAGGGTTCAACGAAAAGATGGTTTCAAATAATAACTTCCCAACTTATATCTTGAATTGTTTGTGGGTATTCGGGGTTACACGGGAAGTGATATGGGTTATGTAGTTGACCATTGAGACCTGAAATGCAGTCCCAAATGAAGTATAATGTAGTGAATGTTATGATATGTAGTATAATGTAGTGTATGTTATGATATGAAGTATAATGTAGCGTTATGTTATGAAGTGATATGTAGTATCTTGTGATGCATTGAGATGTAGTATATGTAGCATGTGTTGTTTTGTGCATGATTGTATGGCTTGCTCATCTAGTTCACTAGACTTGTTAAGTTGCCATGACACACGTTTAAGGGCCCAAAACGTAAAAGCAGTTAACGTAGTAAATGTTTAGGTAATGCAGTCACCTAAACTAAATGAGATGCAGGTTCGAGCTCGTTAAAATGAGATGAAGAAAGTGTTAAGCTTAACCCGTACTTGCCCTAGCCCGGCTAAGTGCGTAGATGCAGGTTGCTCGGGTGGCTCCTTGCAACACGGTCATTGAGATGCAGTTGAGTAATACGGGAGGTCTGACCCGCCCCCATTTGTCTTGTACATACGGATTACTCCGGGATTGGCTTGCCATTCCTTAACGACGTGTGATGTTCATCCGTAAGGCTGTCATCTAGTCGGGTGCGACATATGTCACACTTTAACGCAGTTAAAATGTAGTAATGCAGTTAAACGTAGCAAAGTAGCCGAAACGTAGAGAAAGCAGTCATGTGGTTATATGTGTGAAATGCAGAATGCAGGATAGGCACACTTAGGGTGTTACATCCTATTATGTAGTATTGATGTTGTGATATGTTTGATGAGTGTGGTGCCTTAATGACGTTTTATAAATCCATAATGTTTGAAATGGATAAATGGTTTATAATTTAAGTGTTATCTTACTTAGCTAATTCGTTAGCTAACACTTGTCTTTTGAAATGTGTTGCTCCCTCAGGTTTAGCTTAGCCGAGATAGACGTTGAATGAAGAGTGAGGAAGTGGGTAGATTGCTTGATGAAGACCATAGCTACCCATAGTTGCTACATATTTCTAGACTTTTGTTTATGTTTAGACATTTATGAAGTTCGCATGTTTTGTAGTCGGTTGTTTTGTGTTGGGTAGCCGACGGGTTTCCATTTGGACTTGTTTTGATGATATGACTAAGTAACACCATTGAATAAGGAAACCAAACAGATTTTAATTGGTTTGGACTTTTAATGTTTCTTCCGCTTTCTTTTAACGCCGTTAGGCGAAAATTTTTGGAAACCCATATTTTTAAACGAAGGGTGTTACAACAATTTAGTAGTGATAATTTGGTTAAATTAAAAGGATTTTTTTATAAAAAAAATTCTAAAACATTGTTTGTTTACAAATATTTGAAAGTAAATTTAATTTTGTAATATATTTTAACTAGCTCCGCGTTTCACGCGGGCTTTAAGTCTAGTATATTTAATAGGTAAATACAATTAGGATATAAATTAAAAAGACACATGTCGCTTAAATATTAAGCCACGTGTCGATTAAAAGATACTACAATCCTGTTTTAGTTTATTGGTAGATAAATAAGATAATATGTATTACAATAATTAAAGAAAAATTTATTCCTATACTACGTTTTCGATTCGTCTTGAGTAAAGTGGCAACTTAAATTTTACCTATCTAATAGAATAAAAATTAAGGTAGCGAAAAGTAATATATTATAATTACGCGGGTAATAATTTAGTAATTTCTCAAAGGAAACATGAAATTAAAAAGGATGACAAAGTACCCAACTTGTTCGTTTGATAAGTTAGGCCATGTTTAGTTTAAAAAGAGGGGGAAAAAACCCTAACAACTTTACAAAAATTAACCCAACCTTTTTTACCGAATCTATATTACGTTTATGTTTATGCAAACGAATCCCGACAGGTTGTCACCAACAACCTTTCTTAGATATCCAAGATGGTTACTGCACTGCGTTGTAAATAGGAAGAGAATTTCATGCAAAAGAAGAGGACATTTCCCAAAATAGATTTCGAATCATCCTCCAAAACTATACACCTGCAAAGAGTTTTAGAAGAAATAAGTAAATAGGTACATTTCCCCAATAACTCATGAATTACGTGCTGTATATGGAAATAATAAGCAAACTTCAGAACAGCCAGTTATTAAATTGGGTAACATTTGATTGCTAGCTTGAATTAATTTCTATTTTCAAAGTCACATTATACATAATTCGTATTTCTGTTTCTGGCAGATTAGGTTCTCATATGCCATAGAATAACCTTTGATGTGTAGGGTCATATTAACTTTAACATTACTTCATGTACAACAAGAAGTTATCTTCTAAATGAGCCAGCAGTAATCTTTACTCCTATATAAAACAAGCCACCTTTTTCAACTTTTAACTTTCAGCCTTTAAAATGCCTAAACTACCCCTCTCCTTTACAACAACAACAACGGTACTCAATCCGGCAAAGCAGCCGGGTTTGAGGGAGGTAAGATGTAGACAGCCTTACCCCTACACGAAGGTAGAGAGGCTGCTTCCGAAGGACCTCCGGCCTAGGGCTTTAACCCTTGTAAAAATTCTCGACGGCAAGACGGAGCCAAGCCGAAGAGGGAGTAGTCTCGATCTCAGATCTACTCTCGATCTCAAAGAGAAGCCGGAGAGACCTCTCAACGGCTCTCTAGAGAGAGAAGAGAGAGAGAACACTGGGAGATGTAAACTACCCCTCTCCTTTATTCACTAATTTAAATATCTCCACCTAATATATCTATAATACCTTTAATGAAATTATTTACAAACATAAATCCATCAACCCCTAAAATAATCACTACCCTCTTTATATCAATTACTTTTACAAACATAAAATCCATCAACCCCTAAAATTAGATTTACTAACGAGCTTGAAATTATTAATTACTTATTGTTATGCTCTATTGTGTAGGGTTCCCCGTTATGAAAGAAGAATTGATCAGATACATGCTAAAATGAAAGGTGCACAGTGAAAGCTCTATGAAAATCAAGATATATATTAGTAATAGAAATAACATTATGCATTAGAAGTTCATAATGAAATTAATGGGTCTTTAGCTTATATGATCGTGTGATCAAGATTTTAATTAGTTAGACATCAACGACAAAGTTTCAAAATAAGAAAAATGTTAATATTGTTAGAAAACAGTGTGGTTTTATGTTACCGGTTTTAGGGAAAAACAAAAATTAACCGTTTTAAAACTTCAAGGTCCAAACTGAACAAAGATGAAACAGGTTTATATGCGTTCATATGTGGATGGTTCTTACCCTATATGTGTCTATATTATTACGGAGCCAGAAAGTTTATTATGAGGGGGCAAATTTAAAAGTCATGTATCATACTCAGGATCGGTCCTGAGATTTTTGATGCCTAGGGCGATTTGTTCGAAGATGTCTTTACTAAATTTTGTAAAGAGATGCCAAATTATTATTTAGATGTTTGGGACATAGTCAAACTGAAAACTCATTTTTATGTTTATTTTTCCTTGCTTAGAGAGACAATTAAAATTCAAAAAAATGAATCTAGTAGAATATATGAGTATATGACGGTATTTTAAAAGTCAGATTTTTATCGAAATAACCAACAAAAGTTTTCTCCTTAACTAGTCTAAATGCCTATGATATATCTACCATGATTATAATTTCAAAAAAGACTTTATAATTTTTAACACTAATAATTAATGATCTAGTTCTTAATGTTAATAAACAAGTATCGAAACAAATAATATTTAATATGGATATGAAAGATTAGAGTTTTGTGTTATTGTGTTATTACTTAAAAATTATTCTCTAAAACAAAAAAACCTACATATAGAGTTTAAGACAAAAAAGTTTATCAATAAAATAAAAGGGTAATTATGTTCACCGCAATAAAGTATAAGGACTTAAAAGGGTCAAAAACATAAAAGTAATATATTTGTAATGAATCGTCTTCTTCCCCTGTACCCTTCACTATCTCTGTTACAACCAAAGACCCAACACCATTAAAACCTAAATTTATCCATTGTGACTTCAATTAGCTTTTAACTATACAAAACCTATTTTCATTATCATCTATTTAGTATTTTTTTTTCAGAGCCAAAATTCTAAATATACTTCTAAAATTAAAAAAATTACAAATTGTATTAAAATTACTAAATGTCCCGCCCCCATGCTAAATCCGTCCCGCTTAGAACCCCTCAAACTAAGTTGTGCATGTGGAGTTCCCCTCATCAAGGGGGTTTCCCCTTGGAGTGAGGGGTTCCCATAACCCCTAATTTTTTTTTTTTTTTTTATTTTTTTGTTTAGTTATTTTTATTTTCATTTAACCCCCTCCTAGTTTCTTACTTTTTTATTTATCCTTTAACATTTATAAAACTAACACATACAAACTTAATAAAATTTTACTACATAGTTCCATTACATTAAAACATAAAACTACTTAAACAACTAAAATTACTTAAAAGTACTTAACACATACAAATACTAAAAATACTTTAAAATGTTTTGCGCGGATTTTTGCTTTCATTGCCTCGATAGCGACTCTATCGGCTTCTGCGAGCCGGGATGTGTCAATTGCCAACATTTGCATATCTTTGATACGCCTTATCCAGCTTCATCTCAATCTTCTTCTTCTCCATCTCCATTCGTTGCTTGTTCATATCCGGGTTTGGAAATCGAAAATTTTGGTTGAAATTGTGTGGATTCATTTTGAGAAGAAGAAGGTGAAAAAATGGTAATTTCGGTTATGGAGGAAAGGAAATGGAGAAGATGGGTGAATTTGATTTTGTTTTGAAGATTATAATGAAGGGGGAGTTGTTTTTTGTAAATTTTGGTTGTTTGAATCAAAAGGAGCCGTTGGGGTGGGGGGGTGGGGGGGTTGGGTTCAACGGCTAGTTGTGCCTCGGCCCTCACGCATGATCACCCGTTCCATTTCGAACGAGCCAACATTTTTTTTGGAGTGGAACGCCTCTGGGGGCGGTGTGCTGGGCGTTCCCCAGGCGTTCCCTGCACTTTTTGGGCGTGCCACGAGAAGGGAACGCGTTACTCCGTATGGCCTTAAAGACCTAATTGAGACAGTTTTGTATTTTGCCAGCATGCACTAACAATTGCTCACCCATATCCATGATCCCAGCCCAAAATTCTATTTATTAATGAGGGAAGCAAAGCTTGACCTAACCTCACCTCACAAAAAAACTTTTAACCATTTCTTATCCCTAAAAGCTTCCGGAACAGAACTATCGTCATGGGTAAAGTCCGAAAGACATCCATGGGCCAAAAGGGTTAGAATTTGCTATTCTCAAATCTCAAAAAGCCACAAAATCATTTCATTCAAAAATTTTTTTTGTTATTTAAAGACTGACTATAATCATGTTTCTACCAACATGGCTTGACCAGTTCCAAAAAACCTACGCGTTTTGATTGTTACAACCGCCCGTTTTGATCTCTAAAAAGTTAAGTATATCTATGTAATTGTCATGTCAAACGATTGCAGATTCTTGAGAAAGAACATCACATACACCAAAGCGATATTGTTTTCACCACAGATAGCTAAGGGACTTGATCTCACCCAAGATACATGAATTTGCTGCCTTGTCGTGATCCTAATATAGATTTATTTGTCATTATGGTAAACAATGTACAAATTGATACACTAGTTAATGAAACAACATTTTGCGTTATGTCCAATCAATTTGCTATCAATGTGATTATAACGCAGATACGCCTTGTCGTAATGTATCATGTGGATCAATAATTTGATCGAGTACTAGTTTTTGAGAAGACATTATGTATATGTTTAATAATAGTCATCAAGTAAGAAACTTGTTCAAAAGTGTAATTAGAGCCTAACTCTGATGTCCCTTCGGAACCTAAAAGTTAGTACGTTTTCTTAATTGAAACAATTAAAAGAGTAGTTTGATACTTGTGTGTTGCTTATGTTTTATGTATGAGAGACGTAATAAGGTCTTTTGACATATTGACGAAAAAGCAATTTTCTGGGTTTAAAGTCTGTATTGTCTGTTTGAATGGCACAAGTGGTGCAAATTTGAAGTATAATGTACCTTTTGTATGCTTCTTGTTTTTTTTCCCCCCTGTTTGTAATCATAGCCTCTCGCTAGCTTATTAATAAAATTTCTTGATTTGAATGTTCAAAAAAGAAAAAAAACACCATTGCCCTATCTTATATTCACTGTTAATTTTTTTTTAATGTTAGTTTAAAATGAAGACCCAATAAGTGAAGAAAAAAAACGCACCAACCATAAAATTTAATATCTTTGATATGAGTCTACGATAATAATACTAATAAAGGCATAAACCACCATGAAGATGTGAAAGTAAATCATCAAACATAAAAAGATGAGACATCGATCACAATAAGTGGGAGAGGAATCTCATACATAATACACTCCTCTATTAATTGGAGCCAATAAGACTTCATGAATAAGAATTGAATCAAGGTCATTAACATACATCAATATTATGACATATATGTATGTACATACGGCTCTAGATGCCATTGTTGGGATTTTTGGGTTTTTATCAAAGCAATATTATCCTTATAATATTAAAACGCAGCGGAAAATTGAACCATTTCAATGTGTTATATGTGGTTAAAACCAAAGTTTAACCTTTTAAAAGAAAACCCAAACAATAAGGATCCATGTATATGAATAGCATACATACAAAACAACAACCATAGGGTGTTTTAGAAGACTACCTTCTTCCAAGCTTATGAGAAGGTGGAATGAAGGAGATGATAATCTTGAAGTGGCAAGTCTTCAACCTAGAAGAACCTCAAGCTTGTATACCCCAAGCTTCCAACAAACACCCTAAATGTGCTAGGAATTAAACTTGAAAACCCTTTCCTCTTTTCCCCTTTTGGCCGAAATTACCAAGAACCAAATAAGAAGAAAGCTAGTTGAGAATCTTGAGAGAGTTTTTGTCTTACAAAATATGTATCAAGTAATACACTCTATGTTGTGAATGTGTGTTTTATGTCTTGTAAAACATGCAAGACAACAAGTGTTGAATTGCATGTATCACCACATGGGGGGGGGGCGGCCACATGGGTGGTCACAAACCAATTTGTGTCCAAATTTTATAAACCATTTATTTGTACATTTTGTATATAAAATGTAACATAACTTGTTACATATCTTATGTAACATATTACATATTATATACAACACACATAAATGTTTATTTTACCAAATAAACATATTCACATTTCTCTCAAAATAAATCATCCATATAATTTATTTACATAGCTCAAGTGCAAGTATTTAGAAAACCACTTTCTAAATGTTTCAAGTATTGATATTTATTTAAAGATCATATCATTTAAATAAATATCATAAGTGTTTGTCTAGCTTGTTATTGGGTATGACCCGACTTGGATCATCACGTACTAGCCACGTCAATTTAATATGTGTCTTGGGCAGACGAATTCCAACAATCTCCCACTTGCACAAGATTCATAGAAGATTGACGCAAGCAGCAATACCGCCTAACAACGGTTTGCTACCCCTAATACGTATGACGAAGTGCCATTCAATAACATCATCCTCTTCAAGTCCCTTACTTGAAATGATTTAGGTGAATCGATCATTTATCCTTTTGTCACAGATGTCATGTTAAATCCTAGAGACACAGAGTGATCATTCTCTATTGATTTAACTTTGTAACAGGCCTTAGACATCTAACTCTCAACGAATAAGAGGGACAAATTCCATCTCGACTACATACGTCTTTCACAATCACCTTATATCATACCTGAGCTTAGTCTTATGTACTGCCATGTTTCAGAACAGCGAATAGCTAAGTCAAAGTATAATATTCAGTGAATATCAAGACCCAATATGTATCTCAGGTCTGAGGATACAATGATATTCGCCTTTTAACTCAAGATTACTTATGATCAATCACAGAGATTCCATGTAGTAATGCTTGATTGCAGGTCAGTCCAATATTTGTATCCCACAAATATCTATGAACCTTGGTAGCAACACTTTTCTCTATATTCAAAACCTTTTGAATATCTACCAATCCAAGTTCATAATAATCTTACATTCATATCTGTTCCCACAAATATGATCGACTACGGACATTTAGAATAATTAACTTATTCATGGATTTAAACATGCAAAAATGGAACATAACACAATTTAAATGCATAATACCAATATTCATATAAATGTGTTAATAACTACAAGTGTTCCGATATCCAAATACATAAAATAGATCAAATCCAATCACTAGAATATCGAAGTCCCATGGCACAAGTATGACTCTCATGCTTAGGCCTTTCAAGGAGCTTCGTGAGTGGGTCTGCAACATTTTGATCGGTGTGACCTTTGTGAATACATATCTTTCCCTTTTCAACTTCATCCCTTATGTAGTTGAATCTCCGCTCAATGTGCCTAGTCTTTTGATGTGCACGAGGTTCCTTGATTTGAGCAATCGCGCCCTCGTTATCACAAAGAATTTCTAGGGGTTCTTGAATGGAAGGAACACCCCCTAGATCGGCAATGAATTTCTTCAACCATGCAGCTTCTTGTGCTGCTAAAGAAGCGGCGATGTATTCAGACTCTGTAGTGGACAATGCAACCACATCTTGCTTTGAGCTTTTCCAAGAAACATCTCCTCCATTTAGAATGAAGATATACCCCGATTGTGATCGAGAATCATCTCGATCAGTTTGGAAACTCGCATCCGTGTAACCCTTTACAACGAGTTCCTCCTCACCAGATCCATATATTAAGAACATATCTTTAGTGTTTCTAAGATATTTCAATATATTTTGACAGCCATCCAATGACTATCTCCTGGATTTTGCTGGTATCTACTTGTCATGCTCAAGCGCATGACACGTCCGGTCTCGTGCATATCATAGCATACATGATGGATCCTATAGCAGATGCATATGGGATTCCACTCATCTTATCTTGCTCAACTTTTGAGCTAGGAGATTGAGAAGTACTCAATATAGTTCCTCTTTGAATAGGCACCAAACCCTTTTTGGAGTTTTCCATCTTGAACCTTTTCAAGATCTTGTCTATGTATGCACTTTGATTCAAACCTATTAAGCGCCTTGATCTATCCCTATAGATCCTTATTCCCAAAATATAGGCGGCTTCACCAAAATCCTTAATGGAAAAGCAACTTCCAAGCCAGGCTTTTACACCTTCCAAGGTTGGAATGTCATTTCCAAATAGTAGAATGTCATAGACATATAATACTAGAAAAGTAATGATGCTCCCACTAGCCTTCTTATACACACAAGCTTCATCAGCGTTTTTGATGAAGCCAAATTTCTTGACTTCTTCATCAAAACGACGATTCCAGCTTCTTGATGCTTGTTTCAATCCATAGATTGATTTCTTTAACTTGCATACTTTATTAGGATGCTTAGGATTGACAAAACCTTCAGGCTGATCCATATAGACATCTTCCTCAAGATATCCATTTAGAAAAGCGGTTTTGACATCCATTTGCCATATCTCATAGTCATAATGTGCGGCTATGGCAAATAATATCCTAATAGACTTTATGTGTCTCAATATATACATATTTCCCACACCTTATTTGGACGTTTTAGACACGTTGATAGCCGTTTATACATGTTTTGTGGTGCTTTATTATTTGCTAGTGATTTCAGGTCTAAGGCAGGTATTTCACTCACAAATGGTAGAAAACGACTTAAAAATGGTCCAAAGGCACTAACGGATGAAGAATGGTCGAAAACAAAGTTAAAATGCTGAAACCAGGAAGAACTCGCGGCGCGACCTGCAGAGTATCGCGACGCGAGCTCACCAGTAAACTCGCGGCGCGAGTATAATATCTCGCGGCGCGAGCTCTCGACAAAACTCGCGGCGCGAGGAAATAGGGTCGCGGCGCGAGAAATTGCTGGTCTGACGGATTTTCTCTCTCCTGGGTATAAATACAAACACCCACTCAACCCTAAAGAGATATCTTGACACTCCAGCCGCCACTTTTTCTCTCTAGCAGTTTTTGAAGGCTTTCCAAGGGTTTTTACTTCCCAAATATCATTTGAAGATTTGAAGACCAATTTTGGCTATAGTTACTTATTGTGGCTCGGTTGTAACTTCGATTTGGAATTCTCCTCAATATTTGGTACATTATGTTCTCTTATTTAATTGAATCTTTGTTCTTTTTCATTATGAGTAGCTAAACCTCCTTACATCTATGAAGATGAAGTGAAACAATTAGTCATGGTTGCATAATATTTTGAATTCAAGTTGGTTTTACTTAACATTTTGTCAAGATCTTATTGAAGTGATTTCTTCTACTTAATCTTGTGTCCTTGGTGATATTTGTGTTTTTTCGATAGTGGTACTAGTTGAATGCAAGTATTATTTTAGTTGTTTGTCTATGAGCAACTCTTGCTAGGTCATGGTATGATAGTAAAGGATACAAATTAATAGAAATTACTTTGGTGAGTGGATTTAACGGATGGTGGTACCACGTTTCTTTCACGAAGATGAAATTGTTATTTAAATAATCAAACAAACTAGTTAGTTCAAGGAATTGTAATAAGGATGGTGGTACCACTTGTTGCAAGAAATTGAGTTGATTAGGTGATTGAGTCGATTTTACAAACGGAGTGCACGCCGAATGTGTTTTGTCTTGTCACGATTATTATCACCAACATGTAAAGAATTTTGAGCTTAACCATATGCAACCTAGACTTCTTGTGTAGCGGATTCGACATAGATGGCTTTTTAATCATTTGATTACAACAAAAATCTTTTCGTATACTCTCGAGTGACACCGGTTGAGTATTTACTTTACTTGTTAATTTCTTAGTTTCCTGATACGCGAAGTGACAACTCGGTCACAAACCAAACTTGTACTTGTTTCACAGTTTTTACAACTTTTAGTACACAGTCAGTCCTTGTGTTCGATCTGGTCTTGCCAGTTACCTATATTACATACGAACGGGTACACTGCCCGTAAGTGTGTTGTAGTCAGTTAACGGTAGACCTTGTTATAAATTTTTAAACTAGATTTCACACATCAAGTTTTTGGCGCCGCTGTCGGGGACTGCGGTTTAAGTACTTTAGGTTGAGACTCTGTGAATCGACCCTTTTTCGTGCTTGCACGGGAAAGTTACTTGCTTATTTAATTTTAGTTTGCTTTGATTGTACCCCAGGTGCTATTAAGGTTTTTGTTTGTTGTGTTG